>CM044104.1:0-512116 GCA_024174645.1 Lemna minuta | reverse complement strand
GTTCATCAATGAGATATCATGATTTTAATTTAGAGAAATCCTAGCCATTGATTGAGATCGTGTAATAAGAGTGTGCCACATGGCACGATCTTATTGCACCTAGAAAAACGTCTGTCAGCCTTTATAAGTGTAGAGGGATATTTTTGTAAATTTCTACTTCAAAAATCGGAGGGGTATTTCTATAAAATTTCACTTTAAAAATCGAAGTGACAATTTTTTAAATATGCTTAAAAATTAGAAAATTCCCTAAAAATTTTAAAAATATTAAAAAAAATCCCGAGACTTACTAATTGAATATCTCACAAAATATTACTCTTTTTTGTACAAAATTTTCTCCATTAGGTCAAAAATCTAATCCTCTATATTTTTATAAAAAAACTTAAATCATGAGAAAAAATTAATGTTTCATTGAATAAAAATTCAGTTTTGTCCAACCTCCTTAAAAATAAGGAGGTTGACCCAATATTCATTGTAAGCCAAATTTTGAATCATCGTAAAAAGCTTATGAGGATCCCTCTATCAAATCCAAACCTTATTTACCACTTATTTTATAAAAATATAATTGGCTTGGTGTTCAATTTTAGTAGAGTGTTGTTTCCTCTTCCTTCTTATCATCATTCATATCCATGCTTCCTAATTGCATACTAATAACGTGCAATCATAGCATGTAATTATCATCATTTTCATTGATGTTAGTGCTTAATTTCCATGAATTGGATGCATATTATTATCAATTTTCCTTGCTTATAGCATTCATCCTGTTTCATCGTCCATTTGGCAAATTTTTGCATTTAAAGTGATAATATAATGTAAACAGAAGGGTTTGACCTTTAGAACGTCAAATCTATTTCAACTAATCATTTTTAGTGAGTTTATGATGTGCAGGAGAAAAGACGAAGGAATTCAAGGCTAGAACAGTTACTGAGCAAGAAAAATGCAGACATAATTTGTGATTAGGGTGCCTAATTTGGCACCCGATTAAAATATCTAAATGATGTTTTTTTGAAAAGAAGGATGAATGAAATTAAAGCCCACTGAAAATAGAACAAGTGGGTGAAAATTTCACTCAACTCAGAGCAGAGGATAAAGAGATATGGGCGAATGAAGTTTAAAGAAAAAAGATGAAAAATATAGAATATAAATCATAGAACATGGGCGAACACTTGATCGGTTCTATTTTATTCTTAATTCAGGGACATGATGCATTCTGGGCCGTCTGATCTGCATCAGATGACAGAGATATAGGAGACGTGGCGCATGCTGAGCGTGGTATCGGGTGGTAGACTTACCGCTCGGAGGAAAAGGCGCCGCAATTTGAAATTACGGCGTTCAATGCGGCTGGATCCGACGGCTAGGAAATTTTCTCTCTCTCCTCTCTCTCTCTCTCTCTCTTTGTAACCTGGTGACGCGGCCAAATCTGGGCTGTGCGACAGATGAACGGGAGATCGGGCGGCCAGGAATGACCACGATCACCCTAAGTGCTTAAAGGGGGAGGCGCTGAAAGGAAAACCCTCTACCCGATTTTCACCTCAATTTGAGGATTTTTTAGTTTTTTGGCTTGATTCTTTGGGGGGAACCTTGAGGGGATCGTAGTTCAGCGGATCTAGGGCGAAAAACCATCTAGAAATCGTTGGACTCGTCACTGAAAGGAGCCGGAAGGAATGGAGGGGTCGATAGCTACGCGTGGAGCTTTGTGATGATGAATTGATCGCTTTGAAGCCGTTCAAAGCCTTGTCTTCACACATTCATCTGGGTTTATTGTCCTTCCATTGATTCGGCGTGGATTTAGGCCGCAAATATATTTGGAGGAGAAATTAGATTAAAATCTCGTCATTCTTCACATTCACGCCCAAATTCACCCTCGAGAACTTCAAACGTCGATTACTCCCTCGATACTCGTCCGATTTCACGTTTTTGGTACCGTTGGAAAGCTCTTGATGTCTTCTTTGTGATTTCACTGTCAATTTAGGCCGCAACATTATTTTGGAGTAGAAATTAGATTAAAATCTCGTCGTTCTTCGCATTCACGCCCAAATTCGCCCTTGAGAACTTCAAACATTGATTACTCCCTCAATACTCGTCTGATTTTCACAATTTTGGTACCGTTGGAAAGCTCTCAATGTCTTCTTCGTGCTCTCATGGTCAATTTTTGCTTCTGATGCTGTTTTCTTGTTCAATTCTCTGAAATAATTTTTTAAACGTTTCAGTTCGATCAGATAGATCTAAATCTCTGTGGATTCGACCTCGACTCATCGCTGTACTACATTTTAATCAGTAATCATTGAGTTTGAGTACTATATTTTTTACACGCAATTGTGGTGTTTAACGACCGCCTACTAAACGTTCGTCACATACCTATGTCTCTACATCCATAACACTCGTATAAATACTGAGAATTTAACCACTTGACTTTAAAATGGGGTTAGTCTCATAATATAAGTAATTGAAAACAATGATGCATGATAGGGCATTTTTATATTTTTTTCCAAATTAGCACTAAAGAAATGTAAGTTGAGTATATGAGTGGAATGAAATGATGAAGTCAAAAATATAATTAAAAACATGATAAAGTGCATTATATTAACAAGAATTATGTGTTAAAACCCATTATAATAATACAAATGAATGCATCAATGACACGTTATCTGTTAGACACTCCATGATGAGGACACTCCCTAATCAGGTCTAAGTCTCTCTCAGGCTTCATAAAAGGTTTCACTTGGGCCTTGAGTAGACTTGTGGATAACCTTTCAAACAGACGTGGTTTTTCCCACCAAATAATATTTTCTAATAAATTCTTCCTCCATCTCGGTCAAACTAGTGAACTCCTTTTTATAAGTTTAGAAACCAATCCTAAGCTCGATCTCTAAGGGTAGCGAGAAAGAGTTTCATCTTCTTTAGATCTTCTAGGACATTATGTATTTGATTAATTTCACATACTTGGCTAAGCTCGTCTATATGTCTATGAGAAATCATCGGAAGGTTTATCATGGAAGATAGGTAGCAGACTAATTACATGGGAACCTATTCTAAAATTTACACCTCTATTTAGGGCTGTTACTATTTATCTAATAAAATTTACATGTGAACCTATTCTAAAATTTACACCTCTATAACATGAGAGCTGTTACTCGCATTCATAAAATTCATCTAATCTACAATTCAAAATTGAAATTTTATGTTATAGGAAGAAATATTAGGGAGAAAACACGTAATCTAACCTGAAATTGCGCTTGAAATGATCCAATTAATCACCAAATCAAGGGCTTTTCATTTCGTGATTTCAAAGACAAATTTTGGCATTTAAGAGGTGATTTCTCCCCATTCTCTCCATGAAATCTCACTTTCAAACACTCTTTGGATATGAAAATTGATCTAGAAGACAAATAAATCAAGAGAATTAAGTATTTAGATGTCTAAGCAATTCAATTACTCTAAACACCCTAGAATGGTTTACATCGTTGAAGAACATGTATATATATAGGTAAAGGTGGGCATAACTGTTGGATTTTTTTGCTTCATCTTGGATCAACGGTTTTGATGAAACGTTTGGATGTGAATCATTACGTTGAAGTCATGTCCTTTTCGATTGAAGATGGAGCGCTCAAATTTTGCCATGTCGCGCGTGAAGAAGAAATGTTGCGTAACGCCCTGCCGTTTGATCTTCACTAGATGCCCCTGTATGCGTACACGTGTCCACGGGGAGTCCATCGGTCACTTTTAATATCAGCCATTATAACTCCTCACATGAACAACTGAAGATTACAGTTGTTTTAAAAATGATTTCGATGACAAACCGTTACACGCTACGTACCCCTCTTTAAGTGAAAAACTCGATCATTGCGACTGATTCACACGATCCTAAGCTCCGGAATGTGCCACGTCACTTGTGCGAATAAATAATTAAAAAAATAGTCTCACATGGAAAAAGTCAAGGTGAAAATCAAGGTGTATATAAGGGGTGCGATCTTAGTGGGATTAATGAAAAATCCATTAATGAATGCTTAACCCACTAAAGATGTGCATATACACATACACATACGTGTACCACATGGCTCGTGCATAGGTTGTCACGTGCGACACGAAATCCGCTTCGCCGTATCAATTTCCACATCAGCGTGATTTTTAATGAATTATTTTATTATTTTTTTAATTCAAAAATAAATCTAAATAAATTCATATTAGGAAAAATTCTAGAAAAATCCCTAAAAATTTTAAAAATTCGCATCTTTAATAATAAAACTCCAAATTAATCCAAATTTATTTTTGGATTAGAAATTAAAATATCTATCATTATAAAAAAATTCAAATTTAATAAATAAATTTTCTATTTCGAAAATACAATCATTTTATTTAGAAAATAAAGCTAGAAAAATAGAGTGTATATAAAAATAATTTCTCTTATGTGAGAGAGCTAGTTTTGACATAAATAATAATCTTGAATTGCCACTGATTGATATTTCATTCAGCTGATATTTAGTATAAACTCGTTTGGTCTGTCTAATTATTAATGTATTGAGGGTAATGTGTTGTGTGTTGATTTCGTGCAAAGCTGCATCTATAGTTGGGCAATATCATTTAAGTTTCTTTTTACTAGTATTAAGCTAACTATTATTTAGGGCACTCTCGTCCTTTATTGTTATCTCTCTTCTACCTTCGAGTAATCTCATTATAGGTTTATCACATCGCATTTAAGTTACTAATGTTCCGCTACGTGCTACATCGCATTATTGTTTTAATGAACTACACCGCTATTAAGGGTATTATCGTCCCTTGCTTCTATCTTTGCTCTAACCCTATATAATGAGAAAGTTAGGGTTTGAAAAAGCGCGGTTTTTGAGAGCAAAACAAAAAGGCAGCATTCATCGATTTGGCGAAAAAGCATTCTCTTCTTCTCTCGCGATTTGAGTGAAGACGGAAGATCGGTGCGAAGAGCAATCTTCATCTGGCATCTGATTTGCATCCTCTTCAGTGAGACTACCACGAAGATCTTTTTGAATCGTACAGGTTTCTTCATTGTAGTGTAAAAGTCTGATATCTGTTCTGTCATCGTCTGAGTTTCGTTCTTGCTTGTGTGTCTGATTGTTCATCTTAAAGGTAGTGCAAAATACACGTCTAATCCAATTTTTGAGCCTTATTCGGGATTATCTTTCTGATTGTGTTTTCATCAGTTTCAACTAGTTAATCTTCTGCACTCTTTGGGGGCTATATCGATGTCATTTGTAGTTAAATTATTTCAATATTATCACTGTTGTCCTAACCCTATAGTTTGCAGTGGAGATACGTTTGAACTGGTGAGCCTGTTTAAAATTATATTCATATTGTTATTTTAAATGATTCGTTGTTACATTAGTTCTACTTTAGTTCATAGTAGTTGCGATTAATTAATACTTTGCAATAATATCGATCTCATTAGTAGTTAAATTATATTAAAGTTTTCACTGTTGTCCTAACCATATAGTTTGCAGTGGAGATACGTTTGAACTGGTGAGCCTATTTAAAATTATATTTATATTATTATTTTAAATTTTTTGTTGTTACATTATTTCTACTTTAGTTCATAGTAGTTGCGATTAATTAATACTTTGGAGTAATATCGATCTCATTAGTAGTTAAATTATATTAAAATTTTCACTGTTGTCCTAACCATATAGTTTGCAGTGGAGATACGTTTGAACTGGTGAGCTTATTTAAAAGTACATTTATATTGTTAGTTTTTAAATTTGTCGTTGTTACGTTAGTTCTACTTTCGATCATAATAGTTGCGATTAATTAATCTACTAAAGTAATTTCGATATGATAGGTAGTTAATCCTATTAAAATTTTTACGGTTGTCCTAACCCTAAATATTGCAGTGGATATACGTTCGAATTGGTGAGCCTATTTGAAAGAGTATTTATACTATCAGATCAATCTGCTACATTAAATTGGTTTGAATTTAAATTGTACTTCACTTAATTCTTAAACAAAAATTTATTTACTGTGTTTCGTAGTATTTTAAGTAACTGCAGATTGACTCTATTCTCTTACTCCTGGTTATTCTAACCCTGTTGGTTGAGTTGCAAGTTAAATCTACTATTCGCATTGAATCAATTCTATGTTAGTTAGAAAGTAATTTCATTCCATATACAACGTTATCACGCTCTTCTTTCACGCATCCCAAAGGTGTGTGCCGCTAGTGTAGAAGATCGTTGTGTTGGGTGGAAATTAGCTAGAGTCAACAGAAGTCAACTCTTAGAGCTAGAGTCAACAGAAGGTCAACTCTGAGAGCTAGAGTCAACAGAAGGTCAACTCTAGGTCAAAAGTCAACTCTAGGTCAGAAGTCAACCCAGAGTCAACCAAAGTCAGAAAAAGTCAACTTCAGCAGAAAGTCAACTTTAGGTCAAAAGTCAACCCAGAGTCAACCAGAGACAGAAAAAGTCAACTTCAGCAGAAAGTCAACTTTAGGTCAAAAGTCAACCCAGAGTCAACCAAAGACAAAAAAAGTTAACTTCAACAGAAAGTCAACTCTAGGTCAAAAGTCAACCTAGAGTCAACAAAAGTAAAAAAAAGTCAACTTTAGCAGAAAGTCAACTTTAGGTCAAAAATCAACACAGAGTCAGGAGAAGTCAAATAAATCATTTGTTAAGTGTGTAGCAGTTACATTCACACACATTCAGAGGATTGAAGTATCTCATCTTTTGAGACGAGGAGAGGTCTAGACCTCTACAGTGGGAGGATCGAGTGAAGCTTGGAGACGAGGTGTCATTTTACCAGTGATTGACGGTACCAGTAGAAGAGGCACGACAGGGTGTGGAGGGACGAGCGATTGCGTGGTGATCCGCCTGAGGGAGTCAGAGCGTCCGGAAGCCAAAGAGGTCGAGGCCTAGTGGGTAGTACCGTAGGGAAAGGTAAAGGTGAGAGTTAGGTTTGCCGTAGGGGGCAAATCTAAAACCTTGTATTTAAACATTGTCCTTCACCCTTTGAGTGGTGAGAGGATTAGGTTTTATTTGGTGAGGAGGCTCCGAGTCTAAAGTACTCGGGACTGGATTAAGGGACATTAGGTCCCCCAACCAGTATAATAATATTTGGTGCATCGAGTGATTAACTTACGAATCATATTAAAAATAAAATTAGAAGATAATAAATTTAAAATAACACATTAAACCTAATTCACCCCCCCTCTTAGGTTAACCACCGCCCTATTGGGAGTTTTCATCTTATTATTAATCATTAAAACCCAATTATAATCTTAAATATAAAGTGGGAATAATCTAATCTTCAATATCTCTCTTTAATTATTCATCATCATTCCTAAAATAGTACATTTTTAGATTGTAACTTAAATTTTCATAGAATGATAGATATACACTCAAAATATGATAACATTCATATGAATGGAATGTTATCTGTCTTATTTGTACTAATAATTATATAATTACATGTATAGATTGCATGTTATCATTGACAAGACGAGACCGCGAGGTCGTCGATTTCACACGGTCTCGTGTAAAAAATAAAGCCTAACTTACCAATTTGGGGAATAAAGAGTGAATTGAAGGGTATAATGGTAAATAAGGGTCGAATCCACAGGGAATTAAGGTATTTTCGAGATATCTTTTGGAATTTGGTCAAATTGGACAATGAATTGAGGTGAGAAATTAGGGAAAATGGTGGATTTAGAAAGATAACTCAAAGATATATCCGTGGAATTAAAAATCGCTCGATTTGGATTAGTAATCACGGAGAAATCAAAGATGGAAGTGGGAGGAAATTTTCGGAATCGCGAAGAACACAAATTGAAATTAAAACAAAGTTAAACTTAAATTGAAATCCTAAACCTAAAATTGATGATACATGACGATAGATAAGAGGATAAACTTGTTTTCTAACCTGATATAGCGATCAAATCGATCCAATTGATCGCCGGATCTACAACTATTTATTTCGCGAATTCAATCGTGAACATCGGTGTTCAAGAGACAAATTCTCCTCGCACGATCGTCGAAATCTCTCTTATAAACACTCCGTGGACACGATTTTGAGTCTAGAAGTGATTACAAGAGAGAGATTCAAGAAAGGAGGGGTTTAGATGGGTCAATTAGGTGAATTCCTTCTCGAATACATACAACGACGAAGAACTCGTCTATTTATAGGGCGAAATGAGGAAAACCGTCCGATTGATGCGTTTAATCTGCATCAACGGTCGAGATTAAACACATCAATACGAAACGGTAAGGTTAAATTGTGGCCATCAGATCGCAGATGGACGCTCCAGATCGCTCCGCTTGATATGCGTTTAAAAACGCTTTGATTTGCGCCCCTTGGATCGCGATCCAACGGTCCAGATGAATAACGCATGATTTAATCTGGATCATTATAATCCACCTTTAAATCGCACGTGTCTGATTGATCTCCGGTGCACCACGCGTCCACGCGATCAAGGCGTATGATGTCGCCACGTCGCCTCCAATCTGACCGTTATAACTCCTTTTATTTGGCACGTGTTTTGATCAAATCGGGCGGTCCGCGTCCACGCGATCGACGCGTGGATCTTCCGATGCGCCGTCGATCCGACGCCTCTCCTCGCTCCACGTGGCCTGCAACTTTAAGACAACTGTGTGGGACTTTAGTCCCACACGGAAAAAGTTAGTGATAACTGTCGGGTTTATAATACCCGACGAACCTAAGGGGTGAATACCCTTTCGGGCTACGGAAGGCTGAAAACCCCTTTGTATATATAGTATATAATATAAATATACTATAGGTATATAATACGCGCCACGTAGGCGCTGCGCGGGTCCGCGTGGCTCTGCCACGTGGCCTTGCATGCCACGTCGCACCCGCGTGGGACCCGCGCGCTTTTTGCACTTTTTTTATTTATTTTAAACATTTTTAAATAGAAAATAAAATCGGAAAAATCCAGAAAAATCCCTAAAAATTGTAAAAATCATATCTTTTAAAATACAACTCCAAATTAATCCAAATGTCTTTCATTTGATCTAAAATTTATCTATCTATCATTCTAAAAAGTCAAATTATTTAAATAACAAGAGATTTAATTATTATTTCAAAAATAAATTTATTTCTTTAAGATTTTAACTTTAGAAAATTAAATGAATGTTTATAAAAATGATTTCTCTTATTATTTAACTTTAAAAACCATTTATAATCTCAAGTAAATATGGGTTATAAAATCTTTAATCTTTAATTCATCATAATCAACCCTAAATTAATGCATTTTGAGATTATAACATAAAATTGCATAGAATGATAGAAATGCACTCAAAGTATGATAACATGCATATAAATGTAATGTTTTATGCCTTAAATTGCATTAATAATCATGTTTTATCATGTTAAGATTGTGTGTTATCACACCCCCCAACTTAAATAATTGCTAGTCTCTTAGCAATTTCCTATAGAATCTCCCTAGAAAGTCCTTTCCACTTCTCAATCCTACTACTAAAGAGGTGAAATGTATATAAGTATGATTACTCTTCCTCATAGTGTTGACCATAGTGATCTAGATTCCATTTCTAGGTTGACTTCTTTAGTGCATATTAGGGTAGTGCTCATCGGCTGATGCTCGAGTCTAATTCTCAATTGTGATCGAGGTGAGCATATCTAGGGTTTAATACTATGGGGATAAAAAGATCCTCACACTCTCATGAGCAGATGTAATCCTTACCCTCTCCATAGATTCATCACTCCTTCGGTCAAAATGGAGGCTACTTAATGTATTAGAATTCCCCTCAACTTACCTTCCTCCTAAAAAGAGTGCAATTGCAAAGGTATTCCTATCTTTGGATGCAGCGTTTGAGGTGGTTGAAAGAAATTTAAAGACACTATATCTAAAGGAATGATGTGGTTAAAAGCAAATGTGTGTGTAAACAAAATGGATTTAAAAAACAAAGGAGGTACCACTTATGATAATTTAGCTCCCAAATGATATGGATGGATGGTAGGGATAGATGGAAATGGTAGAGAGGGTGGTGTTGAGGAGAGAAGATATTCCTCTAACTTATTCTCCTTCTTTTCACTTCTTCTATTTCTCTCTTTTTCTTTCTTTTTCTCCTTCCTTTTTCCTTGCCTCTTTCTTTTCTTTTTCTCTTTTTTTGTTTTGCTTTTGTAACATGCTTCAAAATTTCAAAAGAGTTTACACAAAATAAGGATATGGAGGAGTTGTTTCGTGGACGTTTGAAGAGAGTTTGCCAAAGTGTGAAGTGTAATGTTTGAAGGGATATGTGCATGTGAGAGGAATGTGGAGGAGATGTGATGGATGTGTGAGTCACTTGGGAGTGTGATTATCATGAGTGAGGTTTAAAACAAAGTGGTGTAACTACTTGACTGCTTTGGAAGAGATAAACTAAATGCCTATAAGGGAAATATAGGTATTTAAAAAAATGATGGATCATTGCACTCTTTTAAGGGAAAGTTCAGAATCGAGGAATTCCCACACTAAGTAGGTTCAGCTGATGTAAGGTAGGGGATAAGAATTTTGCTTGAACTTCACTCAAAATCTCTCCATTTCAAATCCATAGCACTTCAACCTTCTGATTACTCATTTTTCCTCGGTGCCTTGTTAGATACCCAACCCCAAAGAAGTCAACCACTAAGAATAATCCCATGGTTTATCTAGATCACTTAATTTTATTACTCAAAATGTAATCATATGGGCTATAAGACCCTCATTTCTACATCTCTAGTAGATAAGATCTCAAACTTTCAAGACTTCTAAGGTGGAGAAGAGTGGTAATAATTTGGAAAATAGGAGTTTTTAGAATTTAGAATTTTAAAATTTTTGAAAAATTGTTGAATTCTTCTAAGTCTTCACCCCCCAACTTAAACTCTTCATTGTCCTCAATGAAATTACTATGCTCATGATGAAGGATAGCAAGAATAATGATCATGGCATGAAGAAGATGATAAAATGTGGTAAGGAGAGAAGGGTTTAGAAAAACTCATTTGGGCTTTTTGATGCTTGTTCACGGGATTTCTCGTGCGTGCGCCCTTCATAATATCGTTCTTCGACAATGTATTTATTCTGAAAAATAAACTAAAGGAAAAACACAAAAATGATAACTTTGGGCTGCCTCCCAATAAGCGCTAAGTTTATCGTCTTCAGCCAGACTCGTTTAAGCTCATATTCTCCAAAAATTGATGCGATTATTTGAATAAAAACTTGATGCATGATAAGAAATTTCCTCAAGAACCAAACCATAATTATCCTTGTTATGAATAATAAATCATTATACTCCATGGTTTGAAAGTGAAATTAAGAATTTTATGCATGAAATTAAAATCATATCATCAGATCAGATTCATGTAATCACAAATTAGTGGAGATAATATATTATAGATATATTATATTATAGATATATTATATTATAGATATAAATATAGAGATATAGATATATTTTTTTCGAGAAAAATTTTCTATCGATAGAGCGGTTGAAATTTAGATTACTTCGAATCTATCATGGCCTAAGTCTACGCAGAGCATGGCTTCGATGCGGCCTAGGATGACGAGAAACTCTAAATAATCCTAGTACAACAGGCTTTTTCGTATAGAATCGTTCATTTCAATAAAGATAAAAAATTCAACAATGATTTAGAAAATCAATTCATGCGTGATTCCATGAGAGCTTGGCCCTCTCAAAACGATACATGTGAGCAATAGACCGTAATTTGTGATTACATGAAAAATGATCGCCCGTAATCCGTAGAGAAGGGGTCGAATTCACTTATTCTCGTTGAATTAAGGATCACGAAGATGGAATTCACTTCGGATCACTCCAATTATGGTCGATGCGAGTTAAATTCAACAAATAAAAAGAAAAATCCGATGTTGACCAAGTCAAAATTGACAAATTTTCTCAAAAATATGCCTTAAATTCCACGGCAACGGCGCCATTTGACGAGACGAGACCGCGAGGTCGTCGATTCCACACAGTCTCGTGTCAAAAATAAAGCCTAACTTACCAATTTGGGGAATAAAGAGTGAATTGAAAGGTATAATGGTAAATAAGGGTCGAATCCACAGGGAATTAAGGTATTTTTGAGATATCTTTTGGAATTTGGTCAAATTGGACAATGAATTGAGGTGAGAAATTAGGGAAAATGGTGGATTTATAAAGATAACTCAAAGATCTATTCGTGGAATCAAAAATTACTCGATTTGGATTAGTAATCATGGAGAAATCAAAGATGGAAGTGGGAGGAAATTTTCGGAATCGCGAAGAACACAAATTGAAATTAAAACGAAGTTAAACTTAAATTGAAATCCTAAACCTAAAATTGATGATACATGATGATAAATAAGAGGATAAACTTGTTTTCTAACCCAAGATAACGATCAAATTGATCCAATTGATCGCCGGATCGACAGCTATTCATCCCGCGAATTCAATCGTGAACATTGGTGTTCAAGAGACAAATTCTCCTCGCACGATCGTCGAAATCTCTCTTATAAACACTCCGTGGACACGATTTCGAGTCTAGAAGCGATTACAAGAGAGAGATTCAAGAAAGGAGGGGTTTAGATGGGTCAATTAGGTGAATTCCTTCTCGAATACATACAACGACGAAGAACTCGTCTATTTATAGGGCGAAATGAGGAAAACCGTCCGATTGATGCGTTTAATCTGCATCAAGGGTCGAGATTAAACGCATCAATACGAAACGGTAAGGTTAAATTGTGGCCATCAGATCGCAGATGGACGCTCCAGATCGCTCCACTTGATATGCGTTTGAAAACGCTTTGATTTGCGCCCCTTGGATCGCGATCCAACGGTCCAGATGAATAACGCACGATTTAATCTGGACCGTTATAATCCACCTTTAAATCGCACGTGTCTGATTGATCTCCGGTGCACCACGCGTCCACGCGATCAAGGCGTATGATGCCGCCACGTCGTCTCCAATCTGACCGTTATAACTCCTTTTATTTGGCACGTGTTTTGATCAAATCGGGTGGTCCGCGTCCACGCGATCGACGCGTGGATCTTCCGATGCGTCGCCGATCCGACGCCTCTCTTCGCTCCACGTGGCTTGCAACTTTAAGACAACTGTGTGGGACTTTAGTCCCACACGGAAAAAGTTAGTGATAACTGTTGGGTTTATAATACCCGACGAACCTAAGGGGTGAATACCCTTCCGGGCTACGGAAGGCTGAAAACCCCTTTGTATATATAGTATATAATATAAATAAACTATAGATATATAATACATGCCACGTCGCACCCGCGTGGGACCCGCGCGCAGTTTGCACTTTTTTTATTTATTTTAAACGTTTTTAAATAGAAAATAAAATCGGAAAAATCCAAAAAAATCCCTAAAAATTGTAAAAATCATATCTTTTAAAATACAACTCCAAATTAATCCAAATTTCTTTCATTTGATCTGAAATTTATCTATCTATCATTCTAAAATGTCAAATTATTTAAATAACAAGAGATTTAATTCTTATTTCAAAAATACATTCATTTCTTTAAGATTTTAACTTTAGAAAATTAAATGAATGTTTATAAAAATGATTTCTCTTATTATTTAACTTTAAAAACCATTTATAATCTCAAGTAAATATGGGTTATAAAATCTTTAATCTTTAATTCATCATAATTAACCCTAAATTAATGCATTTTGAGATTATAACATAAGATTGCATAGAATGATTGAAATGCACTCAAAGTATGATAACATGCATATAAATGTAATGTTTTATGCCTTAAATTGCATGAATAATCATGTTTTATCATGTTAAGATTGCGTGTTATCAATCATGCAGTCACTAAGGTGCTTTTCTAGCATTTCCCTGATTGTTCTAGGCCATTTCTACAGGTTCTATCGTCGATTGCGAGGAATGACAAACGGTTGATTGCGAGGAGTGTTATAAAGATCTACTTGTAAAGGGTTATTCCTCGTTCTCCAAGTGGTCTAATGTCTCGTGGAAGGGTATATCGTATATGTATATGAATATATAAAAGACACTTATAAAATTATTAAATATTGACAAACGATCATACTTGAGCGTCAGTATCCATTAGAGTTACACCTTCTCAATTCGAGCGTGAAGATGTGATCGTCTATAATCCATAGAAAAGGGAAAATTCACTTAATCAAGTTGAATTGATGATCTTCAAGATGGATTTCTAGTTTAGATCACTCAATATGGGATCAATGTGAACTAATTTCAAGAAAGAAACTGAAAAATCCGAGTTTGATCGAGTCAAAATTGATTAAATGTAAAAAAAATACGTCTTAATTCCTTGACAACATCGCCATTTGAGGAGAAGAATCCATAAGATCATTGAAAATACACGAATACATGCCCAAATAATTTCTAAACACACAAATTTAATATTATAATCAAGAATTAAAGAGTATAATAGTGAATAAGGGTTGATACCACAAAGAATTAAGGGATTTTTGAGGTATTCTTCAAATTTTGACCAATTTAACAAGGAATTTAGGTAAGAAATTATGGATTTTGGTATATTTAGCAAGAAGACTTCAAGAAGAATCCAAGGAATAAAAAATCACTCAATTTGGATCAATATTCGTGGAGAAATGAAGGAGCAAAAAATAGAGAGGAAAATCATTTGCGAAGAGAGAGAAAACTAAAAAATTATGAAAAATTCGACTAATCTATGATTTGAAATTGAAATCTAATGACACATGATGAACGATCAGAAGAAAAACACATAATATAACCTGAAATTGTGCTTGTAATGATCCAATTGATCACTGGACGAAAGGCTTTTAATCCTGCAATTATAAAAATGAATTTCAGTGTTCAAGAGGCAATTTCTCCTCTTTCTCTTAACAAAATCTTACTTTCAAACACTTTGTGGATACGAAAATCAGTCTAAAAGAGGAAGAAAGCAAGAGATTCAAGGATTGAGATGTCTAAATAGTTCGATTACTTGAAATACCTAAGAATGGTTTATATCATCGAAGAACATGCGCATATATAGGCAAAATTGGGCGTGACTGTTAGATTTGGCATCTGTTTGATTGAAGGTGGAGTGCTAAGATTTTGCCACATCGCGCGTGAAGATTAAATGTCGTGTAATGCTCTAGATGTGTATTTGATCTTCATCGGACGCTCTAGATGTGTACACGTGTCCACAAATGTCCATTGAGCGCTTTTAATCTCATCCATTATAACTTCTCAGATGAACGGCTGAAACTGAGTCATTTTAAAATGATTTGATGACAAACCGTTACTTGCCATGTATCCTCCTCTTTAAGTGAAAATCGATGATCGTGATTTATTAACGTGATCGCACGCTCTAGAATGCCTCACGCCGCTTGCGTGTAAAAACAAACAAAAATAGTCCCATATGAAAAAAATCAAGACGAAAATTGCTTATATAAGGGGTGGGATCTTAGTGGGTTAGTGAAACTCCATTAATGGATGCTTAACCCACTAATGATGTGCCTATACCCACATACACATGCACCATGTGGCACTTGCACACGTCGCCACGTGGCAACTCGTAATACACTTTGTTGCGTCAACTATCATGTCAGCGCATAATTTTAATGTTTTTAAATTGAAATAAATTCTAAATAAATCTAAATAAATAAATAGATAATAAAAAAATTTCCGAAAAATCCTTAAAAAATTGCAAATTTATAAGTATCAAAAAATTTTATTTTTTAGATCAGAAATTAAGTAATCTATCATTATAAAAATTTAAATTTAATAAGTAACAAAATAATACATTTTTATTTCAAAAATACACTTATTTCTCTTAAAAAATAAACATAAAAAATGAGTCTATGGAAATATTTTATCTTATTATTTAACATTAAAATCCAATTATAATCTCAAATATAGATGACAATAATCTAATCTAAAATATACTCTTCAATAATGCATAATTATCTCTAAAATAATGCATTTTGAGATTATGTCTCAAAACATGATAACATAGAATGATATATATAGGCTCAAAACATGATAACATGCATGATAATGGAATGTTTTATGTCTTAATTTGTATTAATAATCATTTAATTATATGTATAGATTGCATGTTATCAGGCACCTCGAGTTATGTCCATTCTCCCTTTATTTGTAGCCATTTGGAAGTTAAATCCTTGGCCAAGGGTTTGATAGTTATGTAGGATCCGATGCTTGACAAGCTCTCCCAATTATCAACCAAAATAATGATTGCAACAGAAGATGTTGAATGAAAACATTCAACAAATTTGAAGCACCAAGAATAGATGATCTTATCATCCATTCTAGATGATCCTACCATCTATTAAATAATAAAATTCATACTTACAAGGATCATTTGAAAGATCTCTTCAATCATTCAAGCGTCTGGCCTTGAGCGGTATCTACACAGTCTTCGAATGATTAGATCTCCTCTTGAACACTTGTCATCATGAGAGGAAGAGAAGAGAGAGAAGAATTTCCACTAGGCTTGCATGGGTACCTCTACTATGGTCATTCTTCCCTATTTATGGACTTTGAGAATGTGAAATGTTTACAAAAACCCTTATTATTATGTCTATATCTACCGACGTCCATTGACCTTATATGTGTGACCATCTAAGTTCATATATCTTGCCAATTAATGATTCAATCAACCCAATAACCCTTATTTATCTTCCTTATCAATTAACTATATCAAGACATAAATTAATTGGCTAAGGATCGATTTAACCTAATTGAAAAGTTGAGTTGCCAACCCAGTACATGCTAAGCTACACCACGTGCTTTGGGAGATATGAAGTATATCAGAACTCCTTCATGGAGCCTTGTCATCATCGATTACAGTGTATGTATAATCATTCATCTGCTCAAGACTCATGCATGACTTAGGGTATGATTAACTGTTAAACCCTAATCGATCACTCAATTTAGTACTGATGCAAGTAGAAAATCATTGAGAACAACTTCCATTACCTTGGCCAAGGATTTAACGGGACCTCATTCCTTGAGTCGATCTTCTCTTATACTGAGGGCAGATGATCCCATCTTGACCACTCAATCACCTTAAGGACTTCATGTCGTATTCCTTGGCTAGGGATTCGTAAGTTATAGTCAAAACATGATCATCCATCCACAAAATGTCTTTGGTGTCTCAAGTTCAAGGACCATGTACACAATTGTGATATGAATCAACTTGATTGACAGTTTGGCATAATACCATTCAGGGATTGAGATGGATTAATTTAGTGAACTCTTTCTCCAAAGAGCACCGACTATCTATCCTTGGTGTCTCTACACTAATGGCCACATGATTAACTATACTCATCATATGAGTCGGATTAGATAATGCTATTCTTTCTAGATAATTCTTTCCTTTTTTTAGAGATGAGTGTTACAGAAGAGATCTGATCATCTGAAGATTGTGTGGATATCGCAAAAGGCTGGACACTTGAAAGGCTTGGAGATCCCCTTCAAATGAATCCTATAAGTATGGTTTTAATCTATGCTAGATGATATGATCATATCCCCTTGGTTTTTCTACACGTACAATGTTCAATTTGATAAGTTTCTATTGTGTATGATGTTTGCATCAAAGTTTTGGAAAGCTTGCCGAATTTAGATCCCAACAAATTTTTCACAAAAGCCCTGATAATTATGTTTATATCTACCAACATCCATAGACCTTATGTATGTGATCCTCTAGGTCCATATATCTCACTAGTTAACAACTCTATATACCCAATAACGTATCATTGGTCAATATTTATTACTTATTTTCATCGATATATAGATTAATTAATTAAGGATTGATTTAACTCAATCAACAAGTCTAGTATTTTAGCCAATTGGGTACCAAGCTACATCACATACTCAAGGAAATATGTAGTATATAAGAACTGTTGTATGAAACCTTATCGTCATTAGTTATCATGTATATATAATCTTTCGCCCACATAAGACTCATAAATGACTTGGGGTATTGTCAATTATCCTAATTGGTCACTCTAGTACTTATGCATGGAAGAAATCATTAGGAACTCTTTCTTCGATATTTATACTATCTTAACAAAGGATTTCATCGCATCTCATTCCTTGTATCAATTTTCTCAAATATTGCGATTAGACAATCCATCTTAACCACATAATCTTCTTTAAGGACTTCATCTGATCTCACATATATGATGTTTGAGAAATCTTGTGGCTAGGGATTTATAAGTCACAATGAAAACACGATCTTCCATCCATGATATGCCTTTGGTGTCTCAAGTTAAAGGATCACATACACAATTATGACATGAATTAACCTGATTGATTGTTAGGTATAATACATTCAAGGATTTATACTAATCAACTTAGTGAACTCTTTCTCTAAATAGCACACATTATCTATCCTTAGTGTGTCCACACAGATGGCTATAGGATCAGTTATACTCATCACACAAATCATATCAAATAGTGCTATTTTTTTTAGATAGTTTGATTTTTTTCTCAAATATCCGATGAATAAGAATATTTAGAACATATGTTTAAATACTTGTGATAATTGTTCTATGATATTATAATAATTTATTTTATTATTGCATATACTCATGGACTTCATTGTAAATCTCACACGAGAATGACAATGAATAAATTTCATTTCAATGAAGATAAACGAGATATATGGAAGTGTGAGTGGCTTATAAGCCACATAATATCCATCATCATATATATTTGATGGTCATGGGCATCCGACTTTGTTGATTTCCTTATACCTTGTGGGCATCTGACTTTGTTGATCTACTAGCTAATGACCACTGACTTGCGAATATTAGAGAGTGACTATTTGGTAGTATATGCTAGCATATTTGTGAATATTATCCCCAAAAGCTTCTCACAATAGCATTTAGTACTTTCTAGTGACAAAGTACCTTTTGTTATATCCATGAATTATTGTCGAACACTCCTTCAAGAATTCTTGCTTTGTTTTTCCTTCAACCTTTTTCTTCTTCTTTCTCTTTTGTGGCATAATGGACTTGGTCATCGCTATTTTTCTAATCTTAAACAATCTATACCCTGGTTACCTTTATCTGAGTTTGTGTGGGAATCATTCCAAATGGGAAAAAATCATTGATCCACTTACCATGGTCATGAACCTATTCCATCATCTTGGGCATTTGACTTCATTCACTATGATGTTTAAGGTCCCTCTTACATTCTATCTCTTTTGAACCATATTTATTATATTGAGTTAATTGATGACTATATACGAGTCAATGGGTATATGTCATCAAAGATTGCATAAAATTTATCGATCCTTAGAATGAGCCATTAGGCTTTATTTAGGGTATCCCATTTGGGTCGGCCTTAGTCCCACAAGGGGTGTATCTCTATTTATATTTTAACTATCTTCTCCTCTTTATCTAGAGACATGTACTCATTTTCAAATATCAATCTGCAAAGGGTTTATCATTCCTATGGACATTATTTACCAATGTAGTTAGAAAATTATTATCCAACATTCTACCACAACCAAATTCCTTACGATCAAGAATGCCCTTGAACTTGTGGGATCTACATCCAAACCGATTTTCTCACCAATGTTAAATTCATAATTATGTTAAATTTAAACATTTAAAACAAACTAAAAAAACTTAAATTATGAAGTTGAATAACTCTAGTTAAATTATTATTAAATCATTAGAAGTTAAAGTCAAACCATTAAAACAAATTAAAGTTAATATTAAAACTATAAATGTTGTATAACTTAAATTAAACTAAAATTTAAATATGGTTTGAAACATCACTTAAACAATGATTCAAATATGATTTAAAATATTATTCAAATCTGATTTTAAAACTCACTTAATATCACCCTCATATTTTGTGTTAAATTAGGAAAATTAATTAAACCACATCAACTATTCAATATGTAATTAAATCACACAATTCACCAGATAAATTATATAAAAACAAATTAATCAAATAAAAAATACCATGGGCTATGAATTTCTGATTTTTGAAATCAGGAATAGAAAGTCAGAGACTTAGAGTTGGTGACTTCTCATCTTGGAAAAATGGCAATTGCAGAGTGGCGACCAAGCCATGCACCGACGACCTGGCAAGCAGTCGAAATGGCTAATGGGAGATTAACGCCTTCTAAAATCACTCAATGAGTGATTTTTAAGAGGAAAGCTGATGGGTGGAGACAGGAGAGCTTAGCATTCACCTTCAAGATGGAAGTTACTTGGAAGTTCATTCAACAATAATCTAAATTAGGGTTAGAGTTATGGTTAGGGTTTCTACTTAAGAACAAATTATTATTCAATATTTAATAATAATTACGATCGATATCCTGTTCAAATATTCGTCGTGGGCTTCGAGTACCGTGGACAGAGGATATCATAAGGACGGTGGTATTGGAATCGGATGTGAAACCCTAGCCACCGCTGATTAGAAAGTGATGGCGACTCTGCCCCTCAAATCTGGATCAAATTTTGAATCTTACTTATATTGCGAACATTACGTCGAGTGTGTTCTCGTGAGTTCAACTTTACGTCGAGTGTGCTCGGGAATGGCAACGGCACCGGCCTACTCTACTCCTGCCCGGTGCCTCACGATCGTGCTCTTTGTCCGAGAGGACAAAGACGCGCCATTAACAAGGGCATTCCTCTCGGTTCAGGCTAGAAGGCCATAAGGCACGGGGAACCCGCGAGAGAGAGATGCGACATCTGAAAGACCAAGCAGCCGCCGATCTCGAGTTTTCGGGCAGAACCAGAGGGACGAACAACACCCAATTATGGTAGTCACCAAAGGTGAATTCACCTCTCACAAAACCCGAGCACTTGTGTGTGGACTCTCTTGTTCGCGTGTACGAACGCATCCTCCGGCGCGCGTCGCCTCTCGCTCCGCCAGCCCTCAGGCGATAGCTTGTTCAAGGGGCTTCCATCTCTTTCCCTTGTCTTCTCTCGGGCGCTGTTCCTTCACTCCTTACCGCTGCCGGCTGCCCGTGGGGTTCCTCCGGGTCCATTCTTTATCATCAGCGAGCAAGCCACCGCCTGCGCCCAGTGACGCAGTCTCGTCTTCACCTGCTGCGGATCGTCCCCTGTCCAGATTATTTCTGATTCAGCCACCCTCTCCAGCAAAGCAGAGAAACGAGAGACGGTTCACTCTCTCTCTATCTACCTGGGCTGCAGATCCTCCAGGAGGGCGAGCCTGAGGTGTGGGAGTTGGGGCTGCGGGGGCTGTCAAGGAGGAATGACGAGGAGCCGCCGGCGGAAGTGCTGGGGGTCGAGACGGGACTGGGAGAGAGCCCAATCTTCGGGTCGGAGAGCTGCCGATTGATCGCGAAGTAGAGGTCCAGCGCGGGGAGCGCGTGACAGAGTTTGTGCCCGCCGGCCTCCTCGTTGAACCCGAAACCCAGCTCAATGGAGCCCCGCAGATCGTCGAAGTCCTCGTCTGTCAGGCTCTTCACCCTCGCCGCCGCCGCTTTCCTCTTCACCTCCATCTCTTCTTCCTCTTCGTCCTTCCCGCCGGGGCTGCCTCCCAAGTCACGCGTGAGGGCCCTGTGCCGGAGGTACTGCTTCGCTCGCCTGTCCCACGTCGCCTCTCTGATCGTCTCCTTCATCGATAGCTGCTTCGATAGCCTCTTCTTCCCGCTGTTGTACTTTGGCGTCGCCCAACTCGCCGGAGGGTCCTCCGGCGTGAGACGCCACATCTCGCCCTCGCTCTCCGACGAGGAGGAAGACGTGTCCAAATCGGGAAGTTGCCCCACCCCTTTCATCATCGCGCCAATCTTCGCGCTTTCTTATTCCGCCTGCTGGGTTCTTTCCCGCTCCCTCTTCACCTAGAGCATGACTTCCTTCTCCACCGGATTGGGCGGCAGATGGAGGCCGGGAGCCTCCACGGCCAAGCCGGAAGGAGAAAGAGTCGGGAGAGGAGAGCGCCTCCCGGCCTAAAAATGTGTTCTTGTTTCGCCGGGAAGGCCTGCGGGAGGAGACGCTCTAATCTCTGATTTATAGCCAGCAGCGCCGTGAACGGCCGGGAGGGAGATTCGGGGGAGTGCGATGGCGCCATTCCAATCTGGAGGTAGTTGAGCCGGGCATTTGCGGAGCTCGTCTCTCCCTTACTCTCGTTTTTCTCATCCAAGGGTATGGTAGAGCCTCATCCGGCATTAACGAGTTTCTCCCACGAATTTCTCTTCTTTCTGATGGTTGCCGGGGGTTTCGGGAGCCCAAATATAGCGAAAGACGGCAAATTGCGGTTGATGACGGTGGCGACATGGACTGGGTCGGCCACCCAAAATAAAAATGTCAAAAAATGCAAAAAATATGAAGTGTCCGTGAGTGTCATCTATGAAACAACGAGTAAAAAGAAACAAGGTGTTGTTTTTTGCAAAGAAACAAGAGATAAGAATCCACTAATTAAATCTGATAATTTTGATTAACGAGTTTTCAGTTAAGAAATTATGATAATATAATGAACGTAAAAAAAAAAAAAAGCAAACTGTGAGAATGATGACATTCACATCCTCCTCAGGGACGCTGTCATACCGCTTAGTTTTCATTCCTTCCACGACACTTGAAGATCACCAGCGTCTCAATGCTCTGTGCCCTCAGACGCGACCACTTGTAAGAAACAATAGCTCGTGCAGTCAAGAAGACATGCTACATTGCTAGGAGCTCTACTACGATGGGGGCAAGGAAGGGATATCAAGTGTTGCCCTTACTCGCCCATTGCCCTTAGGATTTGAACCACATTCCTCATCCATTTTAGAGAGAAGATTTTGATGGTCATGTCACCCAGACAACTATAACATAAAAAATAATAAATATTGACAAGCAAATAAAAAGGGAACATAATAGATAAAGATAACTTAAGCTTAAATTAGGTATCTTAAAATATATAAAAATAAATAACTCCTATTCGGGGAAAATAGAAATAGAGAAAGATAAATAATATTTTTATATCTAAATAAAAATAGATATTGATAATTAATATGTATATTAGTTAAAAAATAGATGAAATAAATAACCCTTACGTTAGGTGAATAAAAGATATGAAAATTCAATTACACTAGTAGTAGATAAAGAAAAAACACATAAAAATATTAATTCAAATATTAGGTTAGTAAAAAGTACATAAAAATAAGTAACCTTTATATTATGTAAATAACCTTTATATCTATATATTAGGTAAATAAAAATAGATAAAAGGAATAGCCACCATATCAAGTAAAAAAAAAGGTAAAATAAATTCTGCATAAATATATTAATTCTCCAAGAAAAATTATGTTTAAGTCAAGTAAAAAAATTTTCTATTTGGATAACGTATAAAAGAGGAAGACTAGCCATAAAAGCTATATTGATTTTGATTATCTTAAAAGAGTGGGTTTACATGTTCTAAATTGATTATCATGTGGAAGAACTTAATGAAGATGAAAACTAAGCTTCTTTTTTTCATTGTGTGTTTCACTTTTATGGTTTGGGATTAAATTGAGAGTATATTAAACATAACCATCTATATGGTTGTTAGATGTTGCAGTAATTCCTCTCTTGATTAAAATTTATTTCATCGTTGAATATACTCTAAAATTTGATTTACCATTTTTTTGTTGACATCATTCAAATTTAAGTCAACCAAATAGTAGTCATGACAAAAATTAAGGCTTGTTCAAACCATGACCATAACCAAATTGAGTTCAGCTATGATTGCGCTTGGCCATGACCAAGACTATTGATCACTAGATCTAGGACACCAAAGACATCTCGTGGATGCATGGTTGTGTTTTGACTATGAATCACAAATCCCTAGCCTTGAGATCTTAAAAAATTCATAGATTGGATACAAGATGAAGTCCTTGAAAGTGATTGAATGGAGAAGATGGAATCATCCACCCTCTTTTTAAGAGGAGATTAACTCAAGGAATGAGATGAAGTTAATTACTTTGCCAAGGTTGTGAAAATATAAAAAAATGTTCTCTATTATTTCCTTCATGTATAAGTATTAACTAGAATGACTGATTATGGTTTGATACTTGACCAAAGCCTTAGTCATTCAAGCATCCCTTAGTGAAGAAGGATTATGCATACATGATAAAGGTTTCACAAGACAGTTCTGATAAACTATTTATCTTCTAGAGCATGACTTGTAGCTTGGCACCTAAAAAACTTACAACTCGACTTGTGGATTGGGAAAAATTTATCATTTATTAATTAATATATCTATTGATATATTTAGTGAATATGTTCAAGTAATAAATGTTATTAGTAAAATAGAGTTTATCAACTAGAAAACTTTATGGGCCTAGAGGATAATGCATAAGGTCAATGCAAGTTGGTAGATATAGATATCTTTATGAGGGTGTTTATGAAAAGTTTTAAAAAAATAAGTGTCAATAAATAGGGGGTGGGCGTGCATGCTACCTTAGTGATTACGCAACCACTCTCTTTTCTTCCTCTCAAGCATTCTTCGCCTCTCCCCTTGTGATATAGTAAAAACAGATGGCGTAGAGATCTTCAAGAATTTCTAGAAGCATTGAATTAGAGGGAAAGAGCAGATCCAATCATTTGGAAACCACGTGGATATTGTTAGAGGCTGAACACCTTAATAACTTCAAAAAGCTCTTCCAATATACAAATTAGATTTTTATTTGCACTAGATGATAGGATAATATATTCATGATTTTTTACTATCAATGTATATATACCAACTCTGATTATTCTTGGGGATCAAGGGCTAAGGCTCCACTAAATGGATTTTTATCTGAAAACTCTTACATGTGGTGCTAGAGTTCTTTATGTTGAGCATGACCTAAATGGTAATGGGTAGTTAGGAGGTGACAATCTAGGAACTAGGTTGATGGAATTTTGGGTATCACACATCCCCATGTTATCTTGTTAGGTAAATTCTTTGAAAGGATGGTGAGGAACTTGGATGATAAGGTTGTAACTTTGGATCATCAAGGATAATCAAAGAGAGGGTATGATTGTGAGATATCACTCCAATTCGAGCACATTAAGTATGTTTAATGTAGGTGATGGGAAACAAGGCTGAGGGCCCTTAGGGCCCAATGTATATGAGTGCAAAGCTTCTTGCCCTTGTACATGAAAGTTCTCTATTGACTAAATTGGTAGACATGGTAGTCATAAATCAAAGAACAACTAAGGATTAAACTTCTGATTTTTTGGTAATACGTTGCATAGAACTGTTGAATCATATGACTAACCTCAATATGTACAAACCATCAATATTGATAAGCAAAAAATCATGATCATTGAAAACATGAAACCACATGTAAAAAATTGGGGAGGATAGTTAAATTTTTTATACGTCGAGGTTGAATCCATTGGGAGGATACTTAAAAGATTGAAATGAAGGATTATTAATGTACTTTTTCAGATTAAGAAAATAGAAATGATTGAAAAAAGGTGAAATGGGAGACATGTGTGAATCATGTGGATTATCCAATCGAGCACTTCCAAATCTTTGATCAAAGATAAAAAAAATCTTGATTGGACATGGAAGTGGTGATTTAGGGTCAAAAGTATGAATTTTTGGCTTGAAAAGATGGTTCAAATTGAAATATTCAAGATAAGAAAACTCACCCTAGTTAAGCTCTTTGATCAATCACTCCATCAAAAACATATACATCTCACCTATATCTGGTGGCTTGCACCCAACAAGAGGAATGACTAGAAAAGAGAAGAAACTCAATAAAAATGGTGTTCAGTACACGATGAACAATCAATCGTTACTCTCTTTCCTCTGGCTAGCCAATGTTAGAAGTATCCAAAAACATTAGAAAAATCTAGTTTTTCAAGTGATGTAGCGTTTTCGTGTTGTCGTTAAACACACAAACGTAAGTCAAACAAAATTTATAAAACCGAACTCACAAATATAAAGATAGAAAATCAAGTAATGTGTAAGTATCGGGTCGATCCACAGAGAGCAGGGTTGACTTTAATTGCAGAGTTGACTTGGTCAAACTTTGGTTTAAAAGAGGTTTAAAAGAAGTAAAAATAAGATGTGATGAATAGAAATGATATAAATAGACTAAATAAGAAGTTTTAAGATTTAAGATCTCGGATTTGACAGAGAAAAGTCAAAAGTCAAAGTCAAAGCATTGACTTTGACCAACAATAGGTGTTCTGTAAAATTAAAGAATCAAAAGGGGTCAGAAGATTACGAAAATTATATATTTGGAAACTAGAGAGAAGATGGAATTTATTGATATAGAATTCGTGATTTTTGGATTTCATATCCATGATAATAAAGTCTACCGGAAAGTAGCAGTTTTCGACCTTAACTATCACATCCTCCACTACGCCGTGAGGTCGTCTCACGGATCCATCCACTAAGTTCAGCTCGATAAATAATGGCTGCAACTCGCCAAGTGGACAAATGTAATATACTCCGTTCGGGAGAATATTGACACTAGCCCCCGTGTCGAGGAGAGATCGATTGAAAGTCCTACCCCCTATCTCGCAACTAATTATTGGAGCTCTCGGATCACGTCGCTTACGAGGAAGCGTACTCAGCATGATCGAACTAATGGTCTCGCTCATATGGATACGTTTCAGCTTCCTTGTAGGGGTGCAAAGTCCTTTCAGGAACTTTGCATAGGATGGAATATGTTGGATGGCGTCTACTAATGGGATGGTGATAGTAACATGCCTAAAAGCCTCTAATAATGTGTCATCGCTATCACTCGTAGGGACTCTAGGCAGGCTCAATAGCTGAGGATATGGCACCGGAGATTTGTAAACCTCGGGATTGGGCTCTGCCCTACTCTCCTCATCGGGTGCCTCCTCATCCTCGAAGTCCTCCTCCGGAATAATCGTGGGAGATGGACGATCGTCCCTCTCCTCAAGCGGGTCCTTGCGGCGCTTGTGGTCCGTATGAGGATCCACTAAGACCTTGCCGCTACGGAGGCCCGATATGGCATGTGCCTCCTCCGATACACTATCAATGCGAACTTCGTTCACATTGTGGGTGCGGCTCGACGATGCTTGACCTACATTCCTGGGATTTGCCAAAGGTTGGGAAGGTAATTGATCAATAAATTCAACTCGCTTACCCTTCCTTTGCTCGGTGGAAGCATCGAAGCATTGGGCTTTAGCCCCTTCGACTCGGTCGAGTCAGTCGCTAACCTCATTCAGTTTACTCATCATTTGTGCTAATGCACTCATGACGGGGTCAACTGAAGGTGCCGGAGGTGGGACAGCCTGTGGCGGTGTGACCACTCGGGGAATACCGTGGGCAAAAGATGTCGGCCTCGGGTTCCCCATGTGTTGCAGCACGGATCCGTAGGGCTGATGATATGAAGTGTGCAGCCCGTTCCACTGCTGCGTATAAGTAGGGTTATGAAAACTAGAATAACCCTGATTCGGGTAGTTTGACCTACCCGCCTGACTCAAACCTGGATATGTAGTAGGGTTTGGCCGAAATGAATATGGACCTTGGATTGCCATCACGGGGCAATCCAGTTCAACATGCTCAAAACTAGAGCAATGCGAACACGACGAGACATCAACGTGTGAAACTGGCGCGAGGCCATCAGAACCCGGTCGGATCTTAAGCGAATCCATGATCAAGTTTTGTGCTTCTGTCAGTTTCTCAATCTTATCTAAAAGCGTACCTGTCTCTGCCGCCTTTGAGTCCAACATCCCTCCCTTAGCGGGAGCGCTCCGTCCTCCGAAGGATTTAGCCGCATGATGGTGGCTATTCTCCGCCACTAACTCGATCAACTCGAGGGCTTCATCCTCATACTTGCTCATGAATGAGCCTCCACTAGCGGTATCGAGCAAGTATCTGTCAGGTGCACCTAAACCATCATAAAAATCTGAGTAATCTCATATTTAGGTATACCATAATGCGGGCAATATCTCAAGAGATCCCTAAGTCTCTCCCAAGTCTCATAGAAAACCTCACCCGGCCCTTGTGAGAACTCGAGTATGGCGCGTCTCACGGCACTAGTCTTACCTACCGAGTAGTACTTACGCAAAAATGCGTCTTCCATGTCTCTCCATGAATCAAACTCGCGGCCCAAGGTAAAAAACCACTCCTTTGCTCTTTCCTTAAGCGTGAAGGGGAAGAAGCGCATCTTGGCCGTCTCGGAGGGGACATTATAGAATTGGTTGAATTCGCACACCTGGCTGAACTCATACACATGTCCATATGGGTCCTCTGATAGTAGTCCATGAAAAGTGGGCAAAAGGCCAAGAATATGTGAGTGAATTTTAAAATTCGCACCTCGTTGAAGAGGCGCATTGACTCGCGTAGTCTGCCTTTGGACGACCGGTCTTGCGTAATCGCTAAGACGTCGTCTCACTATCTCGGCAGGAAGAGGGGCGTCTATGGGCTCTCCTTGCCCTAGTGTGGCGATGGCTGGAAGGGAATCAATAGAAGCCTTTGATGGAGCTCTAGAATGTGTGGATGTAGCAAAGAGGTCCTCATACAAGGCGTTGTTCCTTGTATGCCTTGTGGGTCACAGATTCTCAAGTCCTTGTCGTCCTCCTTGGTTCCTAGGATGTCTATTCATATCTAAAGCCAAAAAGCTCACAGAACAACAAGTATATATATATATAAGAATGTCATAAAAAGGGTGAGACGAAAAGGATGATGGCCAAATGAAAAATGCTTCACTTACTCCACCAAACGATAGATTAAGCTACACACTATCAAAAATCACACTACTAAAGATAATAATACTAATAAGTCACTAATAACAGAGAACGAATCTCAGATATATCAATATCGATGCCTCAAATGAGTGAAAAACACAAAATAGATTACCAAATTTGCACCAAAACTATCAAATAATGGGCAAAATTAGGTAATCTTACCTCCCTATACCTTTTCCACCACTGATAGGGTCTGATAAACTCTCTGCAGGTCAGTAAACAACAGAAGACAGAAACCTAAATATAACTGACAAAAATAAATCGTATGGTAGTTGATTACACACAATTTAGTGTCAAAACAAAGTCCTAAACTTACCAATTTATGATTAATCAATTTAATTAGATAGTATAATGGTAATTAAGGGTCGAATCCACGGAGAATTAGGGAAATTTGAGATATATATTTGAAATTCGGTCAAATCGAACGATGAATTGAGATTAGAAATTGGACATTTTAGTATATTAAGAAATATAACTCAATTGCGAATCCACGGAATCAAAAATCAGGTGATTTGGATGAGAATTCGCAGAGTGATCAAAGTTTGAAGCTAGGAGAAAATTCGTATCACGATTTTGATTAAAAACAGAAATTAAACTAAAATTAAAATTAATCTACGATTCAAAATGTAAAATTAACACTAAATGATGAAAGATTAAGATGAACCCATGCAATCTAACCCAAATTAGCCTTCAAAATGATCCAATTAATCGCCGGATGCATGGCTTTTCATTCTGAGTTTCCGAAGACGAAAATTGAAGTTCAAGATGTGAATTCTTCATCTTCATTCAATAAAACTTTGATTTCAAAGAGTCCTTGGACGCGGAAATGAGTCAAGAACACTCAGAATCAAACGACACATGAAATGACAAACTAAACAAGTCGAATTTCTCCAAGATTCACGGGCCGCTCCTTCTGTCGCGAAGAACCGCATTTAAAGAGGTAAGAATTGGGCGCAACCGTTGGATGAAGAGATGCATCGCAATCGACGGTCGTGATCACGAGTCCATCAGACGAATCGTCGCGATCGTGTCATGAACATCCGATCGTTGATGAAGGGACGAGATGATCCCTTTGGTTTAATTTGAAACGACGCATCATTGATCCTCCTTTGGATTTTAATCCAACAATCGTGATGTTTCGATAGGTCCACTGATCACGCACGATCTCAGCCGTTATAACTAGTGAGATCGACGGCTGATATGATTTCACTTAAATCGGATTTGAAGCACGTGCTCCAATTGAGATCAGGTGGATCTCACGTCCACCGCATCGACGCGGGCGATTCATCGCGCTCTCCACCTTACGATCCACGTGACGCCACGCATCCTGCGATCGAAACAAATCGAAGAAGTTTTGTGCCACACGGAGAAAAAGAGTAGACTTGATCGGGTATATAAGGTGCTTTGAAATAGAGGGGTAATAATTTGTCTTCCGATAATCGGAAGACCTATATATGATAAATATAAATATGTGCCATGTGTCACCTCCGCACCACGCAGGCGCTCGCGAGTGTCCACGTGGCGCTGCCACGTGGCCCTGAGCGCCAAGTCGCATCCACGTGGGCTCGCGCGAATATAACCCCATTTTTTCCATTTATTTAAATATTTTAAATGATTAAAAATCGAAAAGAAACTTAAATAAAATCAGAAAAATTCTAGAAAAATTCCTATAAATTGTAAAAATTATAACTTTCAAAATACAACTCCAAATTAAGTCAAATTTGTTTTGTTGGATCAGAAATTGAATAATCTATCATTATAAAAAGTCATATTATTAAAATAATAGGAAACTGAATTTTAATTAATTTAATACATTTATGTATTTTATAAAATAACTTTATAAATATACATAAATGTTAATAAACATCTTTTCTCTTATATTTTCATCCTCAAAACATGATTATGATCTCAATTATAATTAGTATTAACGATTATAATGTTTATTTATGCATAATAATCCATAAATTGGTATATTTTAAGATCATAACATGAAATAATAGAAAATGATAGAAATATGCTTAAAATATGATAACATGCATATATTTAGAATAATTAATGCCTTTAATTGTATTAATAATTATGCAAATTAATGTAAAAATAGCATGTTATCAATAACCATGAAATCAAGCAATCAAATCAATAACGCATGCTCCCCGGCAACGGTGCCCTTTTGACGTAGCGTTTTCGTGCGGTCGTTAAACACACAAACGTAAGTCAAACAAAATTTATAAAACCGAACTCACTAATATAAAGATAGAAAATCAAGTAATGTGTAAGTATCGGGTCGATCCACAGAGAGCAGGGTTGACTTTAATTGTAGAGTTGACTTGCTCAAACTTAGGTTTAAAAGAGGTTTAAAAGAAGTAAAAATAAGATGTGATGAATAGAAATGATATAAATACACTAAATAAGAAGTTTTAAGATTTAATATCTCAGATTTGACAGAGAAAAGTCAAAAGTGAAAGTCAAAGCATTGACTTTGACCAATAGTAGGTGTTTTGTAAAATCAGAAAATTAAAAGGGGTCAGAAGATTACGAAAATTATATATTGGGAAACTAGAGAGAAAATAGAATTTATTGATATAGAATTCATGATTTTTGGATAAGAAATGGATTTAGTATGAATTATTAAAAATCAAATATCAGAAAATCCCCGAAATGAATATCTCAAAGGACATCTTCAAATTGACTAGTCAAATGAAATCCAAATCTTGCAATTTATAGAGACTAAAGCTAAGAACTAGAGGAATCTAAAGAGACTAAAATGATTGAATTCTGATTTGTAAATTGAAAGTAATTGACCCCGAAATTTTACATTTGACTTATTATAAAAAATGAATAGTGCTCGGTCAAATGTTAAATTGAAGGGCCAAATAAAATCGGAATTCAACAAATTTATTATCCACGCAAAGCCGATGAAAATAGAAATCCAATGAAACCAAAAACAAGTGTTTTAGAATTATAATCATAGAGATATCCTATTTTCAAAATCAGCAATTTTTCGGACTACAATTTGGGGAAAATAAAGAACACTAAGAACTAATTTGTGAAATTAAACTTCTAAACGTAATAAAAACTCAAATTACCTCTTGATAATCGATCGAATCTCAGTACTAACCCAATTTCCGCAATAATGAGGCTTCAATTCATGTGGATTGAAGCGAATTTTCTCGATTTCTTCCTCGCGGACGTTCGGAATTGAAGGGGAAAATTCAATGAAATCAAAGAGGAATTTGAGATTAATCCCGCTCCAATTGCTTCGCAATTGAGTCTAAACGTGGGGGGATCATGAAGAACTTAAGACCTTCATGGAAATTTGCTTAATTCCTTCACGAATCGATCAAAAGTTGAAGAAATAAGGAGGGATACATTGTATTTTTAAAGGGGATTTTGGCCCGAAAATTCGGGCCGTTTGATGCGGTGGTGGGAGTGGTTTGATGGCCACGATCGCACGGTGATCATGCGCCATCAGTTGGAGGAATCATGGCCTTGATTGCGCGATGAATGAGCCACGACTGCGGTTTGATTGCACCACAATCGAGGAATTCCTCCACGAATCTTCCTAGCTGTCCGATTTCTTGTTGAGGTGAGTTGGACGGTTCCGATTTCGCGCATCAATGCTTTGATGCTCCTCTCCCACGTCATTGCTTGCGTCGCCCGTCTGATGGAGATCTGATGCTCCGGAAAGCTCCACGCGTCGCCACGGTGAGAGGAATATCGAGTTTCATCGTGGCCGTTTGATCACGATCGCGCGACGTTTAAGTTGATGAAGATCAGCGCTCCTCGTGACGCCACGTGGCAATCGGTAAGCTCTTTGATCGCAGCCACTTAAAGTGGCTTTCGCGCAAGTGCTGATTGACGATCGTGTGGACTAGGGTCCACGCGATCTCTGTCGTCCTGATCACATCCAACGCCTGCCGTGTCGCCGCGTCGCGTGCAAAAGAAAAACGTGTGGGAACATAGTCCCACATGGAAGAAATAAGGAGAAATCTCAAGCTTAAAATGTGGGGCGGTTTAACGCTATTGCATTACCACCCCAATCATCTTACCAGGGCCCACTAACACGTGGGCCCTCCAATTGCCAGCCGTCCTCACGTGGCGCCCTTCACGGGCGTTCGCGTGGACTCGCGTGGCCCGCGCCACGTTTCCGCGTCCTGTGCGCCACTTGTGCCTCAAGTGGGCCCGCGCGGCCCTGCCACGTCGCCTTGCGTGCCGCGTCGAATCTGCAAGGGTCCCGCGTGCCATGTCAGCTCCGAGCCACATCAGCTACAGGGTCTGTGGACCAAAATACCCCCCTTTTTTGTGATTTTAATAAGAAAAAAAATCAATTTAAAATAAGATAAAAATCAGAAAAAGGGCATAAACTTAAGAAATTCATAACTTTAAATATACAACTCCTTTTTAATCGAAATTTTCTCCATTGGATCACACATTTCTTCCTTTTTAATATCATGTCATCTAAAATACACTTTCAAATAAGAAGCTAAGATGAATTAAAAATTAACTTAACTCATTTCTTAAGAATTCTTCTTAATCATAATTTCATCTTGAAATTATCTTTCAAAACATACACTAAAGTCAAAAGTAATTCAAAAAGAGATTAAATCCTATTAATTTTAACTTTTCAAAAGACTAATCATCCATCAAGCATGAAATTATCCCTAATTTATGCATAAATATCGACTTTAGTTAAATGACATACCAATTGAGAAAATTACTAAAAATTATGATACCATGCATCATATTCACATAAAATAAGCATGAATATGAGTTAATTAGGATAAGAAATTAAGTTATAAATGCATGTTATCATCAGGTCCATTCATTAAATCAACTGAAGACAAAGATCATGAAATGACAGTCTTCCCACAAAATTTCAGTCCCAAACTCTAAAAAATCACAAGATATCATGCTTTCAATTTTGAGCATTTATAGTCATTAATTTTTCATAAAAAATATTAATTGATTACTGGCTGTCAAATCATGATTCATCAATATTGAAAGCCCTAAGATTACTCCATGTGTCATCTTCTTATTCATCGTGAGGAGAGAGAAAGAGCAAGATCCATGACAATTGTCAAATCAACTCTATCAAGTAGGGGCACTCTAGGATTATGTCACATGGTGATAAATCTAAAATATAAATCACATTCATGTATTATTTAGGACTCAGCCAAGACTTTTCACATTTTAGGAGGTTGGTCAAGCCATTCCACTTTTTTTGGAGGTCAGTCAAACCCATTCCACCTTTTTAGGAGACTAGTCACTCCATTTCTATTGGAAGTCAATGATAGTCAAAATGATTCTTGGCCAGTCAAAGGTGGTCAAAGGTATTCTTGAAGGGTCAAAGAGGTCAAATTTATTCTCTTTTATTTATTATTAATCAATTTATATCTTTCTTATTTTTTAGAAAGGATCCATATTTATAGGAGGAGAAAGATGTTAGCCCACCTCCTTAGGAAAGTGGCAATGTTATTGCCTCTTAGAGAGAGGTCAACCCACTCCTTATAAAAGTGGTTGTGGATCCCACCTAAATAAAAGAGACTCTCCCACATTTTTAGGAGGTGATTATGATCATGGCCTATGGATTTAATCTCAACCATTCATTTGGTTGCACCATTGATTCAAAGGAACCTCTTAACCTAACATATAAAAGAATCTTCTTATTCCTTTTTTGTTATTTTTTGGCTCTCTCTTAGAATCAGGCTACTAGAAGGAAAAGGAGAAGCATAGGCCCAAGCTTGGCATTGTTTGGTGTTCAATTTTGTTGTGGAGATAATATCAAGTGGAGGATCGAGATCGTAACTAGTCTAGCATCACCTGGTCTAGGATTGACATAAAAAATGGGGTTTGTATGAAGAGTTGGATATGATTTTCTCTTGTAATCCCTTTCATGGATAGTTTAAACCCTATTTCTCTTTTTCTATTTTATATTTCTTATATTTTCTTCAAATAATATATCATTATTACCGATTTCTTAATTACCCGATTTCTTGATTTTTTACCATTCTTCTACCATCTTCTATTTCATTATTCTCGTCTCTCTATTCCATCATTCCATTCTCAATATTTTTCAAATTTTTTTATACCATATTCCATTTCATGGTCCTTCCATATTTCTCCAAAAATTACTTCTACCATTGTTTTTCTTTATAATAGTATCTCTACTCCTTAAAAGCACTAATCTCATTACCTAGGATCCTTGAGGATTCGACCCTTACTTTACCATTATAAAAAGTGAGGAATTATAAATATTGTTGCATGAAATCGATTTAAAAAAATAACTAAAAATACCCCCAAATCAAGTTTATCACAAGTCGATGTATTAGAGAGAATATTGGGCATTGATCTTCTAATCGACGCATTTGGCAATCCCTATTCTACCATTTGTCGCACTTCTACTCTCTTCGATAGTAAGTGATCCCATGGATCTATTCTGCATGATTAGGTGATTTTGGAGATGTCGTGTCCTTGCAAAATAGAGAGTTAATAAATCCACATTGTAAACATTAAAATATATTTTGATTAAAATGAAAAATCCGATTAAGCTTTTTAGGGTTGGTAATGTGGCTACTATGTGTAATTAACACTAATATGCCCCTTTATTGTGCACCTCGTGGCACCCCCTTGTCATGCCATATTAGTGTGTCATGTCAAAATTCAAAATTAAATACCTCTTTTTTATTTTTAAACTAGAAAAGTCTTAAAAACAAAAAAAACTCAATAAAAGATTAGAAATTTTTTATAAATTCTAAAAAATCAGAAAAAATTCCCTAACTTTAAATACTCATGTATTTTTATGGACAACTCCTTATTTGATGAAATTTTTTTCATTTCAATCCTTGTTTTATCTTCTTTTTCATCATATCATATGAAATTAAATATAAACTAGTTTAAAAAATAAAGCTTCATAAAATATCACTTGCTTTCTTTGTCTTTGTCCCTATCATTCTCTATTCGTGACCTACAATCACAAATCTCATGTAAATGCAATTAATTCATCCTTATTTGACCTTGAAAAAGGTCAAATGCCAATGATGTAGACAATTATTATTTATTGAAAATTCAGCTTACCAATGATATGATATGATGAACGCAAAAATTTAATCAAAACATGATGCATGCATAATAATGATGTCAATTATGCCTAATAATCCTACGCAAATACTAATGTATATATGTAAAATGCAAGTTATCAAATGCCCAATAGGAATAAATGCAGCATCAATCCACAATACATGATATGGGCAAAGGTGATTGATTAAGGGGAGTCTTGATGAGCCCAAACCATGGTCACTGATAACACACTATCAAGGGTAAAAAAAATCAAAGAACTTAATTATATGACTAATTTTAGTATTAGGATGAATAAGAGTGAAAATCCATAGAGCATTGAATTGAGTTTAAGAATTTTTAATATTTGATCAATTTGGAAAAATAAATGATGAAAGACATGGGGGGGAAAGGTATTTTTAGAAAGTAGAGGATTAGATCTTTCAAATCAATCAACTTACACGCGATTAAGATATAAACAAAGGAGAAATAAAACAGGATAGAGAAAGTGATGATATTCAATGAAGTTATTCTAATGTAAGATTACAATATTAGTCCTAACCTAATGATGTAAGATCAAGAATTATGTGTCAACTTATGTAAAAATTCTAATAAATTGATCTAATTCATTGCTAAATCAAGGGACATTGGATCGGAGATGGATGCATGAGATTTTTTCACGTCGCGCACTTTAGAAGTAACGCGCAATACGCCATCCGTTAGATCTTGATCTAACGCCTTGGATACGTTTTGATCGAATTTGATTTCAGCCGTTATAACTCTCTTGATGAACGGCTGAGATCATATCGTTTTTAAAATGATTCGCCGACTGAGTAAGTGTTTTAGTGCGGTCGTTAATACACACAAACATAGATAAAAAAGAACAAGGTTGACTTTAATTGCAAAGTTGACTTGGTCAAACTTAGGTTTAAAAGAGGTTTTAAAGAAGTAAAAATAATATTTTAAGAGTATAAATGATATAAATATACTAAATAAAAAGATTTAACATTTAAGATCTCGGATTTGACAAAGAAAAGTTAAAAGTCAAAGTCAAAGCATTGACTTTGACCAACAGTCGGAGTTCTGTGAAATCAGACTACTCAAAGGTGTTAGAAGATTACGAAATTATATATTTGAAAACTAGAGATAAAATGGAATTTATTGATATAGAATTCATGATTTATGGATAAGAAGTGGATTTATTATGAATTATTGAAAATCAAAGATCAGAAAATTCTTGAAATTAACACTTCAGAGAAAATCTTCAAATTGACTGGACAATGATATCCAAATCTTGAAATTTATATATCAATAGAAATCTTGGAACCAGAGGATTCTAAAGAGACCAAAATTATCGAGTTACGATTTATATTTTGAAAGTAATTGACCCGAAAGTCAACGTTCAAATTCAGATTGAAAATGAATAGTGCTTGGTCAAACATTAAATTGAGGGGCCAAATGAACTTGGAATTCAACGAATTTTTTATCCATGGAAAGATGATGAAATAAGAAATCTAATAAAACTAAAATCAACTGATTTAGAATTATAATCGGAGAGATATCTTATTTTCAAAATCAGCAAAATTTCCAACCAAAATTGGGCAAAATTGAATAACACTAAGAACTAAAATGCAAAATTAAAGATCTAAACCTAATTAAAACTCAAATTACCACCTGATAATCGATTGAATATCACTACTAACCTGATTGCCCTGACGATGGGACTTCAATTGACACGGATTGAAGCAGATTTTGCTCGATTTCTTCTTCGCGGACGTTCGGCGTTCAAGGGTAAAATTCGATGAAATCAAGCGATTAATCATGACGAATCCTGCTCCAATCGGATTGCGATTGAGTCTAAATGCAGGGGAATCATGATGAACTCAAGATTTTGCTCCAAATTCACTTAATTGCTTCATGAATCAATCAAGAATTAAGAAAAACAAGAGGGAATACATCGTTTTTAAAGGAGATTTTCGCCCAAAAAATTCGGGCCGTTTGATCTGGAGTAGGTGCTAATTGGTGGCAAGGATTGCACGATGATCGTGGGCCACAATTTGCTGTGATCGTGTGCGATGATTGCCCACGATTGAGCCATGATTGTGGTTCAATCGAGCCACGATCGCGGTCCGATCGAGCCGCGATCGCGTGGACCTCTTTCGCGAAACACTCCAGCTGTCCGATCTGATCAGGTAGGTTGGACTGTCACGATTGCACGCGTCAGTGTAATGACGTTCCACCGAACCTCTCCCACGTCATCTGCTTGCTTTTCCCGTCCGATGAAGATTAGACGCTCCCCGAAGCATCCACGCGTCGCCACGTGAAAGGTAGAGCAGTTTCACTTAAATTGGATTTGACGCACGTGCTTTGATATCGATCGCGTGGACTTGGGTCCACGTGATCGACGCCATGCGATTGCCTCTGAAACCCATGATGCCGCCACATGTCTTACAAGGTGATTTTTCGTGGGGACATAGTCCCACACGGATGAAAAAAATAGAAATCGCGACTATAAAAGATAGAGGGGCAGTAAGCATTTGCGTTACCGCCCCAATAAACTTACCAGGGCCCACTAACCCGTGGGCCCTTCACCTGCCGACCCCCCTGCCATGTGGCACCCCTCACGGGCGTTAGCGTGGACCCGCGTGGCCTCCTGCCACGTGTCCGCGGTACCTTCGCCTTGCGTGGGCCATGCGCGGCCCTGCCACGTGGCCTCAGTGCCATGTCGCATCCGCGCTGGTCTTGCGCGCCACGTCAGCATCCGTGCCACGTCATCCGCGGGGTCTGTGGAATAAAAAACCCCTCTTTTTGATTTTTTAATTACAAAATACACTTAAAAACCAAATAAAAATCCAAAAAATGGCAGAAACTTCAGTAATTAATAACTTTAATTATACAACTCCTTTTAATCTCAAATTTTCTCCATTGTACCACAATTTCTTTTCTTTTTAATATTATGCCATAAATATATAATTTAAAAAGAAGAATATAGGATGAATTAAAAATAACCTAAAAGCTTTCATTAAGATCTCTTTCTTTTAATCATCCAATACTTCTGTTCTTAAAATCAACCTTTAAAATCATTTACTACAGTCAAAATAAATCAGGGAAAGAAATTAATTCCTATTAATTTAACCTTGCAAAAAGATTAATCATCAATCAAGCATATAATTATCCTTAATTTATGCATAAATGTGAACTTTAGTGTAATGGCATACCAATGGAGAAAATAAGCATGAATATAAGTTAATTAGGCTAAGAAATTAAGTTATAAATGCATGTTATCACTGACGAGTAATAGGGCGCCACGTACCCCTCCGCTTTAAGTAAAGATCAACGACTTTGATTCCTCGCGTGATCAGACGCTCCATAGGCTGTCACGTCGCCTCCCGCCTTGACCGTTGATCGCGACATGATCGGACGATGCAGATCACGCCACGTCACCTGTGCGCTATAAATAATCTGAAAAAATCAATTTTAAATTAGAATAATCGATTTTTAATTCCGGAAAATCCTTAGAAATTTATTAAAAATTCAGAAATTTAGGAAAAATCCAGAAAAATCCCTAAAAATTAGAAATTTCATAACTTTCAAAATAAAACTCCAAATTAATTCAAATTTCTTTCATTAGATCAGAAATTTAATTATCTATCATTCTAAAAAGTCAAATTTAATAAATAACAAGAAATTTAATTTCTATTTTAAAAATACATTCATTTATTTAAGATTTTAAAACTTAGATAATTAAATGAATGTTTATAAAATGATTTCTCTTATTATTTAACTTTAAAAACCACTTATAATCTCAAGTAAATATGGGTTATAAAATTACTTATCTTTTATTCATCATAATTAACCCTAAATTAAAGTATTTTGAGATTATAATGACTTTTTCATAGAATGATAGATAAACACTCATAAATATGATAACATGCATAGGAATGAAATATTTTATGCCTTAATATGCATTAATAATCATGAATTATCATGTCTAATTAGCATTTTATCATCTAGAAGCTAGGAATGGCTTCTAATAGTGCTTTCTTGACGGTGATCCATGCACAATGACCGCACTCCACCAAGATGTGCTTCTCTAAAAGGAAAAAGGAATACGTCTCTTAACTCCACTAAGATTTTATAAGCTTCCCATAGAGTTTTAATCTCCACCCTTGGATCTTCATAATGCATCCATTACCCATGGATTGCTCATGTTTGCAAGAAAACAAGAGGGTGGGCTAAGTAGGGGAGATGTGTGTGAGAGAGAAAAATATAGAAGAATAGAGACAATAGTGAGTCAAATGAGAGATTTTAGAAGGAGATAATAGTAAGATTGGGAGGGGATAGAGCTACCATGTTTGGAGGGAGTGAAAGCGGAGAGAGGAATGTGTACTTCCTCCTTTTTGGAAATGGGGGAGAGAGATACTTAGAGGGTCTCCCACTATATCCTTCTTTCTTGGAAATGGAGGAGAGAAAGAAGTGGGAGGTAGTTTCAAAACTCTTCCCTGTTCTATCTCTATCTCTAAAAAAAAAGGAGAGAGTGAGAGAAATCATTTCGAATCTCTATCTAGTAATTTTCCACAAGTTCTTCCTTCTAGAAATTTTCAAAAAGATGTGCAGGAGAAAAAGAAGAACACAATTGATTTTCCTCTACTGAAATTACTATTGATTCTCAAAATTTTAAGAAAGAACGGAGATGACATGGAGAGAGATTAGAAAGAAACCCAAAGGAAGAAAAGAAAGCAGTGGAGAGAGGAGAGAGAAGAGAAAAGGGATATATTTATATATCTAGAAAATTTAATTGATATTACAAATTAAATAATACTATTAGTATATATACATGGCAAGGAATATATGTACGCTGGTATAAAAAAACTTAGAAATATGGTCATTAATAAATATATTATCAAAAATAAGAAATATGAGGTATATAAAGCATAATAATATAATATATACATATATTAAGAAAATATTAGATCAAATTCTCTTAAATATATAGTAAGAAATTATATTATAATATGGAGGAAAAAAAAGTGTTGGATATAGAATTAGGAGATATTAATATGGGAAGGTATTCTCTCTCTCAATATAGTTGAAGAAATAAAGAGTTAACCTTGAAATACCCTAGTTTGACTTTGAAAAGTCAAAATAGGTCAATTTGGGAGTTTTTTCCTTTCTCCCTTTTTTCCTCTAATTCCTCATAAATCTCTTTGTTCACCTGAGTCTTGAAATCATGAAAACTCATGCACATAAATATATTTGAAGGGGTTTGACCTCCTGAAAGGTCAAAAAAGCATAGTACAAAAATTAATCATAAAATCATGCAAAAACGAAAATTTGGGAACAATGAAAAGATATTCTCAAGATACATAGATTTAATGATAACATGCATCCTAATCATATGAACTAAGCATTGAAATCATCATAACTATGTATTTTCCTGTATGAAATATTTATTAGCAGGTCCCAAGTGTGACACTAAGGTGTCTGGTATGTTATTGATGCAACTAATGGCATAAAAAATTATATTACACATATTTTCCTCAATTTTAATGTAAGTATAAAATATGGAAGTCCTAGGGACATCATCATTGACATGCTATGGATGGCATAATGGACTTTATCTATGGATGTCGAAGAAAGATCATTGCTAGGTGGTGGGGAAGAGTAACAAATATAGAGAATATCCACTATTTTGTCATCATCATTATACTCATCTATGATATTATCATGAAGCCTATATAGGTTTCTTCCTCAATGATTGGATCAAAATTATAAGGTTTAGTCTAAGAATTTCTAGTACTAGTGTCTAATGATCATGATGGGTGACAACACACAAATTTATAACTGTAAACTATGCTTATTATTTGAATACGTGGCCTAAAATGAACATGTTTGCATGTTATCATGATTAAAATTTCTTAATTTGTCTTCATCATGGGTCTGTGATAATTCCTGATTTTTTATAAAATTAGAATACTTATTTTAGATTATTATTTCACAAGGAAACAAATTTTTAAGGCAAAATGCATTTTTTAGAGTACTTTGGGGTTGTATTTCTAATTATTCTAATGATTTTCTGCATATTTATCAGCGTCAGGGGCATAAATACAATTTTTTGATAGTATTAGATAAGATTTGTTGGCATATTTCCTAGTTTTCTAAAGTCTCTAAAGAAATTATTATCGCCAGGGAGTAAAACACAATTTTTAATTTACATTCTAGAGACCATTGGGCATAAATGCAAATCTCCATTATGAAAAGGTAAATCAAACGATGCCCACCAGATCACGACACGTGTCGCAATTGGTAGTGCTGTCTTAGTTGACTTTAAGTGGAACAAGAGAGTGACATGGGGCTCTCTTATTCGCGCGAAGAAGAGAATCTGCGGCAAAATTAATCGCCGCAGATCGTAAGTTTTGTTTTCTTGTTTTGTCGTTTTGTTTTCGTAAGTTTCGTTTCTTTTGTCATTTTGCTTTGTCGTTTTGAATTTAAGGTAGAATAAGAGATCAACGTGGCACTCTCTTATTCGCGCTAAAGAAAGGAATATGTGGCGACATTAATTGCCGCAGATTCGTCTAACTCACTTTTTGGGTTATATTACTTGTTTATTTACCTTTGCATGTGACGTGGCGAAGATCTGACGGTTGGCTCGAGGGTGACGTGGTGCGATCTCGTGGATTAGCTGATTAAGAACTGCTGATGCAGGAGATCATCAGATCAATGGCCAGAAATACTCTTAGTTGAAATATTGATATCTTATTATCTAGCCGTCCGATTGGGCTGAAATGTTGATGGGCGGCTAATCTCACCGTGCCCTTTCCATCAGCATGGTTGAATTTTCCGCTGGATTCCTGGAAACCCCAAAAATTGATCTTGTCCGTCGATTTGGTTGGAAACCCTAACTCCTAAAAGTCCTCCTCCTTCCACTATGAATTTCTTGTCTTTTGGCTCTCTCTTGACACCAGGTCACCAGAAGGAAGAGGGGAGAAGCTTAGGCCCAAGCTGAGCATGGTGGGATGCCAGAGTTTGTTTTAGAGAAGGAGAACAAGAGAAGATCGACATCATAGCGAATCAAACACCACCCGGCCTAGGATCGGCACCAAAACGGGGTTTGTGTGAGGATTCTGATGAGGGATTCACTTGTGAGCTTTTCCATGGATGATGTAGTTTCTTTTACTCTGCTTAAATCATAGGTCAAGTCATTTTGTCTTCATAAGCCCTACTGAAATTACCATTCCTTTTCTAACTTCATATCCTCCCATTCCATTCCTCTCATTCCTTCTTTTCATCTTCATCCAATCTCTCCACCATCCGCTCATCAACCTTCCTAATATAGAAACATCTCTATATAATTCTTATTTCCATACCCACATCTCACCTCTACCTTTTCCACGAAACAAAACCATATTCAATTCTACTCACACATAAGGTGTTTGAAGAAATGCCTCTACGAGATAAATTCCTCTACTAATCTCTGAAAAGTCTTAAAACCATACTTCTTCTCACTTAACTATGATTATAGTAGCTTAATCTATCTTAGGTCAAGCCTCTAATTATATAAGATCATTCTTATCATCTCTAATATCCCTACTATACGTATTCTCTCCTACTTCTACATTAGTCACCAAACATTATTACCTAGGTTCCCTGAGGATCAACCCTTGCTTACTACTGTCTTAAGTGAGGTATTATAAATTTATTGCATGGATTAAAAACATAGCAATGACATGAATTGACGCAAGTATTAGTCCATCAATGGGCATTGGTTGGCTTGATGCCCTATGCTTATGGTGCTTGAAACAAGTCACTTTAGAGAGATAGATATTAGGCCAAGAGGGATCAAAGGAATTAGAAGATGGTATGTAGTGCTAAGGAGGAGGCACATATGCCCTCTAATATAATGGTGAAGGAATTAGCTCAACCTACACTAGACATGGAATTCATCAAGGCTTTAGGGTTGGAACTATATGAGAAGCTACTGTGGGCAAACAACCAGCCAATACATGTAAAATATATAACCAGATGAATTTGGACATAGTTTGAGGTCTTCTAACATTTGATAGGTGATAACAAGCAAAAGTTTACTCTGAATCATACATTTTATTTGTATTCTGATCATTGAATATTTTAAATCACAATTATTTTGCATGTTATCATGATATGATGCCTAGAATAATCACTTTTCATTGCACTTAAGTTGTTACAAATAATTTGGGCTATTATGAGATATTTCAAGAATAATTACTGTAAGAAATGGCTACGGTAATAGCCATTGTTGGACAAAGAATTTTAATTAATTTTATAGAATCTATTATAAAGTAAATAATATGTTTCTTACAATGCAATTAGTACCTTTATTAAGGTCTTTTAAATGTCAATTCATTTTATTAATGCCCTTAATGGGCCTGTGGTTACTAATGGATCTTTGAAGCGTTGTGGACAGGAATTATACGTGACGGGTGTGAGCCAGTTACAGGAAGGAATGATAGGTTGTGTACACAGCGATGTGTACACAGCTAGTGGTTAGCTCACCTATAGGGTATAAGCATCAAGACATGCAAGTCCTCCTCCACCAATCAGATGGAGGCAGACAGGACGTTGACCGGCCGCAATGAATAGCACATATACGCGTATGGAGCGAGACACACCGAGCGATCTAACAAACTAGAAAAAGGGGGGAGAAGCGTCACAATTTCGAAAGGCTTTAAGAGTGAAGAGGAGGGAGGCGAAATTTCCGTTCTTGATTTCTCGCGTGAGGGAGCTCGGCCTGGAGGACACAGCGGGAAGGAAGTTCCAATCCAAAGCAGAGTTGATCAGGGGCATTCAAGACGCACTGATTTCTTCGATCAAAGTCTGCAAATTAGGTTTTCAGAATTAGGTTTAGTTCCGCAATCTTTGTTTTGAATTCTTTTAGTGTTTTTTTTTCTGTTCTTCTATCTTCTTCTGATTTGAAATCTTCGGGATAGATACTTCAGATTGCATTTCTGATTCAGTTGTTTAGGTCGTTCTTCCTTTTTCTTTTCTTTTCTTTCTGTTGTTTTGTTTTGAAGTGAATAATTAGATGAAGATATCGTATGTTGCATTTTAATTCAGTTTATTTCTGTTATTCTTTCTCTTTTCTCTTCTTCCACTCCTTTCTGAATAGGTTAATTCCTCAGTCATAATATTTTTACTGTGATTGTCCGTTAGATTTTTTTTAGTCAGTAAATCTTTTTTTAGTCAGTAAATCTTTTTTTAGGCCTGTAATTGGTTTAGTCCGTGAGATTGATTCCAGCTTAATTGTGAAATTGCATCCTTGTTTCTTAATGATCTGCTTACATTGTGATTGTTTGAGGGTGGATTGATCATTGTCTTTTGATGCATTTTAAGTTTCATCAGTGATTTTGTCCATTCCTCATTTCTTTTCTCTTCTTTTCTTTTTGTTTCACAATTCTGCAGTCAACATTCTCAGTGAGGATACTCATATTAACTACTCTTATTACTATTTCGATTAATCTCTATTCTTTCCTTTCTTTTTCTTCAAATTACTCTTTTCCGTTTCCTTTCCTCATTTCTTTTCTTTTCTCTTCTTTCTATTTCATAATTCTATAGTTATCCTTCTCAGTGAGAATGTATATACATACAGATAAATAGAACATTCTGATTTTTGTTAATTTGATTTGATCTGTGCTAATCTGATTTTTGTTGCTGTAGTTTACATTGAAAACTAAAACTAATTGTTTTCTTCTGTCAAATAGATCTGGTAAATCTCTGTTCATGGTAATATGAAAGGCTCTATATTTGCTAAAATACTTTAAGTCTTGTAATCTGATAAATCTGATTCCTAAATCAGGAAAATATAATTACGAATAAAAAGAAAAAGAAAAAATAAAGAGTTTTATATAAAAAGCAAATATTTCTAAAAAGGAGCGAATAGAAAATAAAATTCTCTTGATAAGTTTTAGTAATACAAATAGTAACAGCAGTTTGATAAAAAAATTTAAAAATAAAAAAAGATTTTAAACAGTGAAAGTGGATTTAGCATATTAAACCCCACATTTCTGCATCTTGATTTTCTTCTTCTTATATCATTGCAACTCATTTCATACAATTGCAATTCATTGAAGATAATTATCTTGCAATTCACTTTCATTTCCATATAATTTGCTTGCAACTCATTGAATATTGAAAGGAAGAGAATTGCAACTCTTTTCGTATAATTGTCTTGTTGCTTTGCATTTGTGAAAATAAAAAAAGCATAAATTCTATTTTGAATATATATAGAAAAAAGGAAAATATTGGTGTAACCTCCCTTGGGTTCGACCCCTTACAAGCCACATATTTTTGGATATTTGTAATTGTTAAAGGGAAATTCTGTTATATACAGTTTATTGATTAAGAGTGAACACAAATACAACGACGTATTGCATTTAATATTTCAGACTTATCAATAGGCATGTCAAGGGTCGTAGCTTTCCTTACCAACAGCTTAGTTATTAGAAAGTGGTTAAGGCCACTTCAAAACTGAGAAATTATGACATGTAGGTTCTCCTTGACCTCAAATTGCATGTAAAGTTCCACAATTTGTGTGATATACTCAACCTCTTGATGTCCACCTTGCTTTATGGTAGGCGATTGGTCACATATATTATTTTAGTGGGCAATTTGTACATACTTTTCATGAAGCTTTTCGTTCATCTAGGCCTAATATTTGACAAGATCTTTATCCCTATTCTCAATAGAAAACTCTAGATTCTAAAAAAAAACCTTTTCTCAACCTCCTAACTTTGTTTCCTCATCACTAACTTTGCAAAACTCATGGACATCATACCACTTAAAGTGGCGATTTGATTTTGAATCCCAATCAAGGTATTCCATATTCCTCGTATTATGAAACATCAAATTTAATACTCTTTTTGGATATGATTATATTGATCATCATGTGTGAGAGGATGCAAATCATGACCCAAAGGACAATCATGTAGTTCATGGGGACCGGGATGATGGCTACTGACGAATCGAGACCGCCAAGGTCATTGAAAACACATGGTCTCGTGTCAACATAAAGTCCAAACTTACCAATTTTATGAAATTAATTCAAATGGTAAATATGGGTCGAATCGACAGGGAATTAGTGAAATTCTTGATGATCTCTTCGAATTTGATCAAATCGGACGATGAATCGGTGATAGAGATTGGGAGAAATAGTATTTTATGAAAGAGGACTTGAAGACGAATCCATAGAATAAAAAATCAATGAATTTGACTTTGATTTCGTGGAGAAATTGAAGGTTGAAGAGAGATGAAATTTCTTAAAATTGTAAGAATGAAATTACCGAATTTAAGACTGAAATTAAATTAATTAACGATTCTAAAATGAAATTAAACACTAAACAAAAATAGATTAGGATAAAACACGATCCCTAACCCATAATTGCAAACGGACTGATCCAATTAATCGTCAAAATCAAGGCTATTCATCAAAATCTAAAAATCGTGATTCATGGAGTTCAAGCGTTGATTTCTTCCTTGTCGATCATCAAAATCTTGATCTTAAGCACTCCTCGGACGTGGAAATGAGTCTAGAAGCGATTGGGATCAAGAGATTCAAGAGATTTGGTGTCTAAACAGTTCAATTAAGTCGAATTGCTCTCGAATGCTTTACAATCTTGAAGAACATCTCAATTTATAGGCAATTTGGGCGTAGCCGTCTGATGAAACGCATCAACGGCTCTGATGAAACGCATCAATGCGAATCATTACCGTTAAGTCGTGGTCGTTGGATCATGATCGGATGCATCAGATGAAGCCATGTCGAATGAGTTATAAAACTCATCAAAATCGCACGTCGTTGGATCGCGATCGGACGCATCAGATGCGTTTTCCGTCGATTTAATCTCGACTGTTATAACTCTTTGTGATCAACAGTCGAGATTAAGACGCATTCGGTGAGTACGATTGTGCCACGTACCCCCCTTCACTTAAGTGAAGATCAACGGTTGAGATTTCACGCGAGATTAGACATCCCACAATGCGCCACATCACATCGAGCTCTTGATCATCGATCGCGATCGATCAGACGCTCCAGATTGTGCCACGTCACCTGCGCTCTTTAAAAAAATCTGAAAAATTGATTTTTAATTCTAGAAAATCCTTAGAAATTCATTAAAAATTCAGAAAAATTCAGAAAAATTCAGGAAAAATCCCTAAAAATTAGAAAATTCATAACTTTCAAAATATAACTCCAAATTAATCCAAATTTCTTTCATTTGATTATAAATTTAATTATCTATCATTATAAAAAGTCAAATTTAATAAAGAACAAGAGATTTAATTTCTATTTCAAAAATACATTCATTTGTTTAAGATTTTAACTTTAGAAATTAAATGAATGTTTATAAAAATGATTTCTCTCATTATTTAAGTTTAAAAGCCACTTATAATATCAATTAAAGAGGGGTTATAAAATTATTTATCTTTAATTCATCATAATTAACCCTAATTTAAAGTATTTTGAGATTATAATGACTTTTTCATAGAATGATATATAAATACTAATAAATATGATAACATGCATAGGAATGAAATCTTTTATGCTTTAATATGCATTAATAATCATGGATTATCATGTCTAATTAGCATGTTATCACCTACCATGACTTAAATGGTGATTTTATGGATTGTCGTTAAAATTACACTTTTTATGATCATGATGTTGATCATCAGGTGGGGGAGGAGGAGGGGGAAGGTCAATGAGAATGAGGGAACAAAAAGATGCCTGATCTAGGACTTGGACATGAGGGGTTGGTAGATGTGGGCTGCCTCATGTTTGAAATTTTGACCAAGAAGCTCATTCATGCACCTCCTCAACAAAAATAGACAACAAAATTCTAGATTCATGATTTATATAATCATTGATTATATAAATCATTGATTATAAATTAGCGAGGCCTCTAAAATTGGACTTAGATCGCTATTGGGTACATGTGGGGTCTGGTTAGGAATTGAATTGATAAACATGAATTTGTGGCTGCATCCATGGGTATATATGCCATATTTAGGTTTGAATCACTACCTAAACAACATTCATATCCCTCTGTGAATGACTAAATCTGGTCTAAAAATTATTTTTGTGTATACGTCCTCACTCTCATCATTTTTTATATTTTTTTACACAATGAGACTCAACCCATTTGACTTATTTGAATTTAAATGGTGAATTTCTCACATTTTATTGTTTATATGGATTCAAGGACTTATGTATAATAAAATGAAAGCATGAATGGAAATTGTTAAGAAGGAGAAGAAGAAAATGGATCCTAAATCTTTCAGGAGGCTACTAAAACCTTTCCACCTTTTGAGGAGGTTGATCAACCATGTCCTTTATGCAGTCTATCCATCCACTTGTTCAAGAGGGTAGTCAACCCATCCTCTTCAAAGACAATAGTGGTCAAACACTCTTAAAGCATCAACAAAGGTCAACTTCCTTAAATTAAATTTTTGTGGATACTCCTATTTTTTATGATTATAATATCTTTTTAGAAATTAAGCTACCTCCTTAGGAGTGGGAAGGGCGCCATCTATTTACCAAGGGGCCCTTCTACTTCTATTGGAGGTGGTTGTGGGCTCCACCTCTTAAGGAGGGGCCCCTCCAATTTCCTAGGAGGAGGTTAGGGGTGCCACCTTTTTAGGAGGGAGCCCTCCACTTCCTTAGGGGGAATTTATGGGTGCCACATGGAAATGTAATCACCACTATCCATCAAGTGGTGCTCGTGGAGATTTAATCTCCACTCTTGATCACCATATTTCCAAGCAAACGTGGTCTTGAAATTTTCCATTGTATGGCTAATAAGGGTCATGGGTGAATCCTCTAATTGTGGGGGCATTGATTGTGTTTGGTAGATCATATACCCCATCACTTTAGTGATTCGACCTATATTCACATTGAAGTAAATTTCAGTTATTGTTAGAGTGAATTTTGTCATTTTTTAATGTGTTAATGTGCACATTAATATTTGATTGAATAATGGCATGTTTTAGGCACATCATTTACATCTACTATTTGTTAGAATTAAAACTCATTTTTAGATCTTAGCCTTTTGTGGCAGGATGCACTTAAGTGATTGTGGATTTTATTGGAACTCCAAGGGGGAGAAGTAAAATTTTTAGTAGAAGGTCAGTAGTAATAAAATCAGTTTTTCATTAGATGGAAATTGAGTGAAATGAAAATTAAATTGAACATTTATATGCTCTCGGATTTTTTTTCTCTTAAAATGAGTTTTAATATTTTATATGTTTTAACTAAGTGTCCATTTTCACCATTAACCTCATCATATGCATCCTCATCATTCCATACCTCATTGTATTTCATCATCAAATGACATGATCAACAGTATCATCATCATGAATTCATCATTGTTTGTCTTAATTTTTGTGATTTTCATCACCATCTGATAAATTCCACATCACATTTACGGATAGTTCAAGAGACACAAAAAAATTGCTAAAATGTTTTATTATCTAAAGTAACGAGCTTTCAAAATTATTTGATGCCTTTCAAAACTTTTTATAAGTGAACGATTATCTCTATTTCATCAGTACATAAATATGGAATATATGCCATGCAATTTCAAATGAATTAGATTAGAGAATGATAGCTGGTAGGGAATTTAAGTCTGGATAGTTGGATTGCTTGATCGTTGATCCAGATATCTGATCATCGATCTCGATTGGCGAAGCCTACCCCTTGAGTAGGATTGCCAATTCGATCAACAATCCGACGATCCTTGAATCCGGATTCTTAGCAACGATACCATTTGGGGGAGGCAGGGGAATTCCGCATACCATTTGACAGGGGGGAAGCCCGATTATGACATTTACCGACTCATTTCGATTTCTGCTCTTCCAGGGTTCCTCTAATCCGCTTTTTCCATGATCTGGATGAGAGAGCTGAGAGATGGGAAAGATGATGAAAAGCGGGAAAGAGGGAGAGAGCTGGACGACAGAGTTGAGAGCTTCCATAGAAGAGATAATTAAAATGGGAAAGACGGGAGAGAGCATCACCGGATCAAGATGTGAGAGAGATTCAGATTTTTGTTTTTGGAGAGCCTGAAGCGGAGAGTTTTTGGAGGGCTTGACCGGAGAAGATTCTTAGCAACGATCTTTGGATCATGGCGATCAGACGATCGATGATCCTGTCGTCGTAATCACTAAGATCGACTCGATGTCGATATGGATCACGATCGTCAATTGATCCAGATCTCCGTTCCCTAATGGCTGGAGCCCGGAGGCCGGAGCTGAGTAGATGCGTCTCTTTGGGTCTTGCTCGCACTGACAAAATAAGTGGGCGACTGGCTTCACTTGGCCTGATCAGTCGACCGCGAGCGCTAACCCTCGGTGGTGGAGACGTGAAGCCCTAGACTAGAGCAGGGAAGTCCGGTTGACTGGTTCTGGTCCAAAGTGGGTGCAGTCCGAGGTGCCCGTCAAGTAAGCAAGTCCGGCTGTCGATATCGGGCACTAAATCGATGGCCGTCCCCGTTAATCACGTTCTCTCCTCTCAGTCCTCCCTCCTCATCCAGCTCTCCGCCTCCAAACCTGTTCTGCCGCTGTCGTGTCGGCTCTACCATCTCGGCGTCCGCTCCCCTGCGAGCGCCTCTCTGCTCTGGAGGTCTGGAGCGCGGGCGGAGCGTCGGCTTTACCAATCTGCGGTTCCCGACTCTGCCGGCGGAGGGGGAGACGCCGGAGGACGCAGCGGCGGCGGCGATCGAGACGACGGGAGCGGCCCCGCAGACGAGGGGGAGAGCAAGAAGACGGGAGGCGGGATGTCCATGTCTCAGAAGATCACCCTCGCATACGCTGCGCTCGTTGGCCGTGAGTAACTCATTCCTCATCATCGGCTTCTATTTTCTCCCGTCTTCGTCTTCACTGCATCTGTGGGCGAGCTAGACCGAAGTTTTGTTCCGATCTGGGCTTTTGAGAACCCGCTTTCCGAAGATTCGGCGGCTCAAATCAGCGGAGCACTCTCCAATTTCATCTCAAGGCGCTGCCGATTTTGATGAGTGTTCCTTTTGACACTGATTACATAGATTCCAAAAAGAGATGGCCGGGATAATCTTCCGGATGCATACCTCGCCTGCCGGCTGATTGTCGTCCCTCTTTTAATTTCTCTGTCGGAGCCCTTGATTCCCTAATTTCCGCGAATTTGTTGAGCCCACATTGAGTTTCCCACTGTCCCCGCGTAATTCCCGATTCTCATCCCGGCCTCTGGATGGCAAGCTTCTCTTTCTTGAGACCTCAGCCGCTGATATACTCGGCTAGCAACCATAATTGTGCTCCGCCAACCTCATTATTTCTTAAAGCCCGTAACTTATCCACATATTCTCCATCTGCGATCGACTTTTGGTTTTATTTTTCTGCTTTTGATTTGTTTACCGTTGGTTCAGTATTATTGGAAACGTGAGCCATTTCATTTGAGATTCACGGGAACCGCTGCTGTCTCAGAACAGAGAAACTGAATGAGGAAATCAGGCAAACATAGTACATCTTTGCCTTGCCTTTCTTTTTCGATGTTTTGGGTTATGCCATCACCTGCATTCATCTCCATCATTCTCTGCCGCATTCATGAACTTTGCAGTCATTTCATCCGCAGTCGGTGGAGTCATGGGATACCTCAAAAGCGGTAGCCAGAAATCTCTGGGTGCCGGCGGCGCTTCCGCTTTGTTGCTGTTTTTCGTATACAGTCAGCTTCCGGTGCGGCCAGCCTTTGCTTCCTCTGTCGGCCTAGGTAACGAGAGAGGCACCAACTTGTACAGGGACTTTTTTCTGTGAGCTTCCTTCGGAGCGGTGGGGTTCTGACAAATGGTGAACAGGTCTGTCGGCGGCACTGCTGGTGGTGATGGGCTCTCGCTTTCCGGAAGTCGGGCAAGGTCTTTCCGGCAGGCGTCGTCTCTCTGTTCTCTCTTGTGATGGTTGGCGGTTACGCCCATGGCATCATGCGGGGCCTTCATGCATAGAAGGTTGAGCGGTTGCTGATTGCTTTCCTTTTTCCGCCTTGTTTCTCCTGCTGCTCTTCCTCGCCTTCGACTATCGGTTCTGTTTTCGTTTTGACTCTGTGAACTGTGAAGTACCCTGTCATTAAAAATGGATTCACAGGAACAAATATCCGGTTGCAAATAAGATACAACAGAGCAGTTTAACAAGTATAGCGCGGGGAGAGAGATGGATTTTTCTAAAAAAAATTTTATGAGTTGAGCTGAGTTACCTCACTCGTCTATCCGGCGACCACAGTTTAGACTAAACTTCAGCCGGCAGGGCTACCTTATGTCTAGACTGAACTTCTCAGGAGATCACCCATCTTGGATGGCTCCAACTTTGGAGGTCTTCTTCGCATGGTATCCTCTGAAGTTGAACTTATAAGAGTTCCATAATGAATATTGGGAAGTGAGTACAAGTTCTTGCGAATGGCTCCTATTCTCATAGGTTATTGCATAACCTTTGAAGGGGGCATCAGATTAATTAATTAATCTATTCTGTAGATTAATTAATCTATTAATTAACCAGCAAAATCTTACCTCATACTATGCCACATTGCCTCCAGTACCAAATGGTTACCCTCGTTGTAGTCTAAAAAATTAAAATAAAATTGTTTTGGCATACCCAAACTCCGGGGTAGCTAGATTAATCACTATACAGTCACACAATTATGTCTCAAGTGAATAGGTTATTCATCTATATCCTATCACATTAAACCCATGATGCGACCTTCAAATGTATCCAGATGCTCCCCCAACTCTTATGATTGAACACTTTCGAGAGGCATGCACAAATGCCTAATTCTTCAAAAATTGATAGCATAAAATTGGACTAAAAGATAAATTCTTAAATCACTAAAATTTTGAATTAATCAAGCATAATGATGAGAAAGACTCAAATCCATGAACAACTAGGTTTGATCTCAAATATCCTTCAGTTTAGTTTTAATAAGATGATGAAATATGCAAGAATTTCAAGAACTAAGAGAAATTTGATGGAAGAATTGATATAGTACTCCCCCATGATCTTGCATGATCTTGCTTCCTCCAAATTTCTTGCTCTCTCCTTGCTCAATACTCCCCCATGATCTTGCAAGATCTTGCTTCCTCCAAATTTCTTGCTCTCTCCTTTCTCAATACTCCCCCATGATTGTGCATGATCTTGCTTCCTCCAAATTTCTCGCTCTTTCCTTTCTCAGTACTCCCCCCTTTTTTATTCCCTTCTCTTTCACTCCCCAAATCTCATTCTCACCTTCTCCTTTCTTCTCTCTAATACCTTCTTTCCGCTCTCCTTTGTTCACTCAAGACTGATTCCCCTCTCTCTCTTTCCCTCTCTCTCTCTATTTCTCTCTCCCTTTTGACTTTTATCATTCACATTTTCCCTTCACTCGTGATAGCTATCATGTTTTCTTTATCTCTCTCTCTCTCTCTCTCTTCATCTCCCTCTCGACTTTCTTCTATATCATTCTTTCTATCACTCTCTCTCCTCATCAAATCCCCCTCTTTCCTCCATTTTTAAAATTCTTCCCTTCCTTTTAGTTTAAATTTTCTCAATCCTCTCTTCAACTTGTCTATGATAAAACAACTCTAGAATCCTTAGATCTTTAGGTCTATTTAACCCCTTCTTGTTGTTAACTCAAAGAGTTGACCACCAAATCTTCATTATTTCTCTTATCTCATATCATTGATATCGTCTTGCTCTAGAGTCCTCGTGGATCGACCTTGAAAACTATACACTTTATGTTTCCTGGTTGCTTCATAGTTTATTAACTTAGAAATGATAAATTTTTCAAGCTTAAACACCTTATGACTTTGACTCAACATCCATCATTGGTCAACCTCCTAAAAGGTGAAGTATCTGTTTTCTTCTTCTCCTTCTAGATAATTTTCATCCATGCTCTATTAAACTTTACCTAAGTCTTTGTATCTACATAACTCATAAGAATGTGAGAATTCATTCATTTGACTTCTAAGAAGTCAAATGAGGTTAATCTCTTTATAGAATCAAAATGTAAGAAATGACACATGATAGGAGTTGGTCATATTTTCACTAGATTCTGTCATATAGAAATAGATATTCTCACTGTTACAGTCTTTATCAACACTTAAACATATTAAATGATGCATGAATGTGACTTATATTTTAGAGTTATCATCTATTGATGTTAAAGTGTTATCGCGAGGAGCTCTATGCGGGCCTCATCCCTCCATCGCATATTAGATTCATGGCTCTCTTCTCTTTGGTGATCATGTACCTAACCTCACTATAATTTTCTCTACCGCTCTACATGTTACGACTAGTGCACCTTCCTCCCCTATCTCTTCTTCTTGAGGAAATATAAATCCTCACTTAACTATGATTTTCTCAACTCCTCGTACTCGTGATGATGGTCTCCATCCCCTCTCTGATGGCAGTCATCCTCCTTGTGGGTGGCTACAACTCTTTTCTGCCATGTCATTATTGTGACAAAAAAAATCATCCTACCAAAACATATTGGAAGAAATTTGACAAGCCTCTTACTACCCAAGTGGTTATGACTCCTCTAACTACCTTTTCCCTAGTTTCACTCAATATTCCTACTCCAGAATCTCATGTTATTTGATGTTGGATAGGCGGGTAAACCTGACCAAACATCGGAACTACGGTGAATCTAAGGATGGAAGACCTAATGCTATCTACTATGATGAAGATGCTCACTCGATGAATACGAAACAAGCTGCCTCCTCGCACGTATACGCTGAAGCTCCAAGGGTGCACCGAGTAGAGTCAGTCCGGGAAACCTCTAGGCCCACTTCCACACAGGCGTTGGGCCTCGAGTCGTCGAGGGTAGCTCGACGATCAACGAGACAGATTGGACCATGGCCTCAATCTGCTCGTAGAACCCTACTGTCTAACCTAGTCTAGGTTCTAACGACAGTGGAAACAAGTACTGAAAGAAGTAAAGGGACTCCAAAGTAAAGAGAAGGGGATGTGTGCCTAACTTGCGGGGCACGAACCCAATCGATCGTGAATAAGGAGGTCGTTCGTATGCAGCACGGACGGTCAGCAGAAGAAGACTAGGGTCAATGTGGCCAGAGGCGGGTGCGGGGCACAGCCGGAGGCAGGCGAAGGGGCATGGCCCGGGGTGGGCACATAGGCGCCGCCTGGGGCGAGCGCGTGATAAGCCCAAAATGTGGTGTTAATTATTGAGAAACAATCTTGCTAATTGTTACGTCGTGTGAGTTTCTAAGCTTATGCAACACATTTATAAACCTCACAAGCCTAGGGCAAGTAAGGGTCGATCCATAGGGAGCGGGTAATTAACTAGTGACTTTCCTTTTTATAGCAGTATTCTTAAGGATTTTAGAAAGTAAGGAGATATTAGAACTGGGCAAATATCTTAGAAATTAAGGAAGAGCTTGAGGAGAAAAAGCACTAAAGAGAGCTCTTGGAGAGAAGGCAGTAAGATAAGTCAAAAGGTAAGAAGTAAGTAAGAAAGTAAAGAGGAATAAAGAGTCAATATATAACACGGGGTAAGAGGTAAGAAGAGGTCTTTATTTTCTAGATAAGAAGTAGGTCAGAATGAAGAGATGTGAAGAGTACGGCGTATGTGACGCGGTGAGAGAGAGAGAGAATTCGCAACGGTGAGAGAGAGAGAATGGATTCGAGAGAAGATAATTAATATAAAATAAGTAAAAAAGAAGGAGAAGAGTTAGGTACGGAAGGAAACTAAATGAAGCTAGGTAACGCGGGGGTGCGAAACACAGGGGGGAGAGAAGAATGCGCTCGGCTTACCGTGAAATTGGTTTTGATTCAAAACCAATTTTGGAATTTGATTTAAAAGAAGAGGCGCACTTGAAGGTGGGCGTCGGTGGCGGAAATTCGTGCAATGAAGGATGAGTGATTTCAGATGAACGATGAGTCCGTGAGCACAAGGGGCAGAGCGATTTCGGATGAAACAAATTTCGGTGTTTCAAAAGCCGAAAATGGTTGTTGAAATCGATCTCGGCAGCCGATTTCAGCAATCAGTTTTTTTTGGCAAAGCTTGGCTTCAAAAACGACGGAAGCGGGAGGTCGTGTGGAGAAGTACGAGGTGAGATCGGTGCGGAGAGCTTAAATTAATCTACGCAACTTTATATTGTGAAATTTCGACACTGAAATCGATTTCTGAAATTTGTTTTGGGTAGACGCCCGGACGCAGGTGATCAACAGTAAATCCGCGAACACGAGGACAAGAGCGGCGAATCTCAACGAGAAAGAACTAACTTTTTATGGCACAATTTTTGTTAGTTTTATATTCCAAAACCGATTTCAGAAATCAGCTTTGGGCTTGGGCTCAGCTGCAACCAGATTTACACTTGAAGGGAGAGAGCAATTTGTGAGGCACGATGCGAGAAAAATAGGGAAATACAGAACCGATTTAGAGCTTGCCCAAAACCGATTTATGAAATTGGTTTTTGGGTTAAGAAATCACCTGTGGACGGGCAGCGGAAATACAAAGATTCAAGAGGAATCGTGCGGAACATTAAAATAAAAAATAAACGAGACTAAATTAAAAAAAAGAAATTGTGACGAGTAGTACCATGAATAGAGGAATATATTTTTTTGAAACAAAGGGGAAGAAGTTGCTGCCGGCGGGCAGCAGCAGTGAAGCGGCAACTCCAACCTCGAGGTCTCCTGAAATCTGGATTGCAAGACGAGTCTTGGAGGAAGCTGGTGGCGTTAGGAGCTCTGCAAGTGGGTTATCTGCCACAGGGATAACCTGCAGAAAAGTGAGGAAAGAGAAGACGAGAAAGAGAATGAAGAGGAGCTCCTTTTGTCACACCTGTCAAGGTCTTCGGGACTTTTCTTCTCTTCCTCTCCAGCAGCTCTGGATGCTCTCCTTCCTCCTGGCTCTTACTCGGGTAAGAGGGACACTGATCCAGTTGCACACAAGCTTCCAACGGGGTTGGACTGCATCAAGGTGACGAGTTCTTCTCCCGAAACCCTAAGGGTTTAAATCGGGAAAGAGAGGGCTCAGGTGGGCCCTTGGATCTCCAGGGCTTCAGCAATCGAGATCCTCTTCTCCTGCCCTTTTTATTTTTAATGGGCCTCTCAATTGATGTCTTGACATCTTCATGGGCTGCTCCAAAATTTCTTGGAATGTCTCCTCTAGCTCCTTGGGCTCATGTCTCAACCTAAGCCCTGAAATTCTCTTAGAAATACATAATTCTGCATAATTTTGGGGCAAGGTCTAAAATTTGTGAAAATCACAATTTCATACTAAAATGTAGATAAAACATGCAAATAAATACAAAGAGTTGCATAGGAAATTTACTACAAAAGCATATTTTATCACTAATATTTGTGACTTATCAGCGCGTGGGGCGGATGACTGACGGAACAATTTATGTGGTCGTTGAAAACACACAATCGTCGATAAATTTTTTTTTATAATTCCGAACTCATAATGATTAAAAGATATGAAATCAAGTAAAGTGTAAAGATTGGGTCGATCCATAGAGAACACGGTTGACTTTTTATCGAAGAGTTGACTTGGTCAAACTTAGGTTTAATTAGGATTTACAAGAAATGAATGTGATTTATTATTAAGAGAAATAATATGAATATATGAGAAAAGATATTTTAAGAATTTCAGAAAATATTTGAGGAAGAAAAGTTAAGAGTCAAGGTCAAAGCATTGACTTTGACCATAAGTTGACTTTCTATAAAATCAGAGAAGAAAAAGGTGAGAAAATATTACGAAAATTATATGTTCAGAAACTAAAGAGAAAATGGAAAATTTTGATATAAAATTTGTGACTTTTAGGGAAGAATTGGATTTACTATGATTTATTAAAAATCAATAATCAGAAAAATCTCGAAATGAAGACCTTGGTCAAAATCATGAAATTGACTAACCAAATGATATCCAAATATTGCAATTTACATATGAATAAAAAGCTAACGATCAGAGGATTTCAAAGAGACCAAATTGTTGACTTTCACCTTCTATTTTAAGAGTAATTGTGATGTAGGATACTTTAGAAGATGTATCTAAATCCTACAATATGGGGAGGATCTATGAATGATATCAAGAGGAATATGTAAATTAATTCAAAGATGATGTGATAGAGAATAATTTTGGAAATAAAGTCAATAATATGAATGTGAAGAGAAAAGATTTCAAAGAGAAGGAATTATATTTTATTTAATGGTTAAGAGGGATTCTTATGATAATTATTTAGTGTAGGGAGGAAAATAAAATGGATAAGATGTATAAGTAGAATGATATATCAGTGAAAAGGTGGGAGAAGAATAACCGGAGAGAAGATTGTAATAATACTGGGAAGAGATATGATGGTGAGGAGAAGATATAATAGAAAGTACAAATAATGGTTATAGGAGAAATAATAGAAAAGAGGGATGACAGAAGTGATGATATCAATTAAATGAATTGAGAGTTTGGATTATAGATATAAGAAATATAATTAATTTGGATAGAAGATAATGTTGAGAACGTTAACTTAATAGTAAGAGGGGAATAATCGGGTCTGTCTTTTATTTAATTATTTCGGATAGGAGGAAGATAATAACAGAGAGGAAGGAATGGCGGGGAATATTTTAAGACTGATATTAATTCGGATATGAGATATAATAGATGAAGGAAATATTTATCGAGAGAAATCCGATGGAAAGGAAGAACTAATGTGGACTTATGACACGAGAGAACTATCTCACGGAAAGAGGGGAGGATGATACCTGATGGGGCGGTGAAAGTTGATGCTTCGGAGTCACCAAATGAGCCGGATATTCCTCAGAATGCGTCAGACGTAAGTTGCGTGAAAGTGGAAAGAATGGAGGGAGAATAGAAGAGGGAGATAGAACTCGGAAGATGAGGAGGATGCGGGAGAGAGAATGGAGGAGACACAGGGACACGATGATGAACACAGAGGTAAAACGAACCAAGGGTAAGCAATTTCTTATCAAAAACAACATCCCGTTTTCTCTTATGATTTCTGTTTTATAGAAGTAAATAGAGGAAGTTAAGGTGAGGCAAAGCGTCGCATCGCGGCGGTTATGTTCCGCGTGGGTTTGTCGGGTTGACTCGGTTGTATCCGTTGACGTTCACTCGATGAGATGACGAGAAAGTGCGTGACGGTATCCATATTTCATACTTCACTTGTGTTCCAACGAAAGTCGTAAGCTTTGTCCAAAATCCAACGTTTAGATCTTTAGCAAATAGTGAGATGCCAAATCCGGATAGATTGCCGTAGAATTCTTGAAGAGTTGTCTGGTGCTCATAAGAAGAGACCTTTGTCTTGCCATCCACGTAGACCAGACAAAATGAGAGGGAATAAGAGAGAGGTTCTGAGAGCGGCATATCCATTCAATTATCAGCAAATGAACAGAGTATTAGGAGGGAAGAGAATAGTGGAAGTTCTCCTGCTGTTTCTAATTGGACGAACCCAGTTGGTGTTTTGAACATTTGAAGAGTCTAAAGGAGTTTTTTCTTGTTTCCCGACAGTTGGTATTCTTCATATCATTGACTTGAGTTGACCGTGGAGCTATTCCTCTTATAATCATCTTCATAATCACATGGAGAACTTGTGAGTTTAATATTCTTTCCATTTGTGAGGTTTCCTTATGTTACGTGATGATCTTGGAGCTCCTTGTTTAGCTAGGAAAGTGGTCTTCATGTCCTATTTCCTTGATGGTAGGCTACTCATGCTCTTTATCAACAAGTAGTTGCATAATTTTACTTATGCATAAGCTTTGTTTTGCATTAGAATCTGAAAACACTTCTCCTTTAAGTAATATCGTCTAGATCTCTTCTAAGGTTTCTGATGTAGGATAATTTAGAAGATGTATCTAAATCCTACAATATGGGAAGGATCTATGAAGTGATATCACTAAGAATGATTAATAATATGGGTTAATAAATATATAAGAAGGATGATGGTTATAAATAGAAGAGAGAAGGATGGGAATGAAATAGATAATGTATATTAAATATATTAAATAATGTATATTAGGCGATGAGAGGAGAATAGATATTAGATAATATAATTGGCGATCGATAGAGGAGATAATATTTTCGGAGTATGACTAAAAGGAAGGGTAGATACTTTATATTTTAATATAGAGATAGAGAAAAGATAGACGATGCGAATGAGACAGGAAAAGAGACAAGTGGGGTTGGTCGTGATGAAGAGGAAGTGAATGGAGTGGAAGCGTATGATGTAAGAGAAAGAGTGAAGAGCAAAAATGGAGGAGATAGATGGACAGAAGATGACGATGTTGGAGGATAAACACGAACGATGGAATAACGGAGGAAAATGAAGAGGATAGAGATTCAAAAGGAAGTGCTACAGTGATGGATTATTTCAATAATAATATGGAGTTGGATGAGAGGGAATGGAGGAGCGGTCTAACGGTGGACTTACGGATTTCAGGATACGAACTATTAATCACGTAAAATAGGTAAGGATGTTACCTTCTCTTATTGAGAAGTGACTGCCCGTTGAATCGTTAAAATGATATGAGATTTCTGCCGCTTGCAGTTGACGCGAGATGGGTGAAAGGCGACAGAAATGGAGGGAGAACAAAGGGAAAGGATAGAACGCGGAGATGAATAGGTTGCGGGAGAATGGTGAAGGCATGGGGAAGAACACGAACGCAGGGATAAAAGTAACCAAGAACCAATTTTTCATCAATAAAACTACTTTTCTTCTCTTAAAAATCGCCTTTTATAGATTCCGGAGATGAGGAGTGAGATCGGGAAGACGCGACGTTTAAATTCCGCGTATGACAGTTATAATATTCTCTGAAATGTTTGTGCTTTAACGTAGATTCCATAATGATCGTTGATTGAAGGATGGTTCTTTTCGGTTGGTTAGATCGTCGATTGTGGAATTGTCATCGCGGCAGTTGGTGGCATCGGATCGGTCAGAGGTTCTCCGGAGTTCCCCAATTATCGGCACGCTCCATTATTGTAGCCGTAAGATATATGGAGAATTATTTTGAAACATGAACACAAGGGTTCTAAGTGAACCTATCCTCCTTCTCCTCCTCCTCCTCCTTATCTACCAATTTGAGAAATTATCCATTTCTTAAATGGATGAAGAAGACCTCTCTAAATAATTAAAGAGAGAGTAGATCTTAAGGGATTTATTTTCCCTCCCTTCCCTATTTTACACTGATCTAAAGATTGACTTGGTCAAAGTAATTAACCCTTTATCCTTAGATACTTAGAATTCTTTGAGTGGTCCAAGTCAACCACCTTCTTCCTTGATATAGGATCCTAATTTCCAAACCTTATCCACCATATCATAGGCACCTTGTACATTTATAAAGCAATGATCTCAAGAAATTAATAGGAATCTATTTGTATTTTCCCTTTCTTTGAATACCACCTCTAGTTAGAATCATAGGAGAGAACAATTTCTAATAGAAGGAATTATCCCTTATTTTTTACTCAAGACATGATTTCTTCTCCCTAAAGACCGACATCTCATCAGTCAAAGAAGATACCACAGACCAAAGCTTTCACGGTTAAGGTCAAAGCAGTTCAGGACCGTCGGTCCTCCATAACCGTCGTCCATGTACAGAGGATGTCAATCATAAAGCGCAATGACTACACAGCATCAGGATATCCCTGTCACGGTGGGACCGTGAAGACTAAAAACTCTGAAGGAGTTCAAGATGCGACAATGAAGAAACATCAAGGAAGAACGCGCAGACGGGAGCATCTCCACACAAGAATCTAAACATAATTAAACCCGTCAGCCATCGCTTGCTATCTACTCCCGCGTCACCGTCAACGCTCGTCCAAGCCAAGAAAGCAAATGGTCATCTGGAGGTTATTCCGGAAACCAACGGAACTGACGAAGCTTTACGTGGTTTGTGCAAAGTTCACACGCGGAAATTAAAGAGACGCACGTCTTTCCGCCGTTCCCGCCAAGTACTTCGCCGGCAAATCCAGAAAATCCATGATGCAAATGAATGATACCTCTCATTGGAGTTGACCAAACACGATAGGTGAAGAAGATGATTCTAATCAGCTCCCAGGCAGTGTCTCTACCTCCTGAGCAAAGATTAACCCGCTCCTCAGCTCCTCAGTCGATCGTCTTCACTGACGGATCTGCAGGACAGGATAGAAGAAAGAGAAAGTATGAGAAAATCTCCAAGAAGAAAGAAGATCATCACGACCATTATCCGTAGCGCACCGTCGAGATACTCCTCCCGCACTCGCGCTAGAGTCTCCGGTCAACGATGGAGGAGAGTGAACGCGCCTCGACGCCTGCTTAAGCCTCCTCTTCACCCCGTACAGGAGAATCTTCTGCGCAAGTCTTGCACTTATGGATGGCGAACGGGATTATGGGCAATGTGGAAGTTGGACTAATTTCCGTGGAGAGCCTGACACCGTCGACGACTATCGGGAAGGAGATTTCCGCAAACTTACCTCACGCGACGACTACGGAAAGGAGAAGTGCAGAACTCACTCACGAAGAACCGCAACTAATGCCTTATCGCTGGGATCTGTTCAGATGAGTGCTGGAAGATTGAAGGTACGTAGATATTTGACAGATGGAGGAAGTCAACGCTAGACGGTCCACGAAAAGACGCGAAACCGTCCGTAAAACTACCTCTTCCGTTTTGAAACCTCTCTTCTCTCCTATAAGAGAGGCACTTAAAACGAAAACAGTAGATGTTGTTTTATGAAAATTGGTTACCGTTTTGGTCCGTTTTACCCTTCGTGTTCATCGTCTTCCCTGTGTCTCTCCCACCTTCTCTCATCTCCGAGTTCTATCCCTCTATCTAATCTCCCTCCCGCTCTGTCGTCTTTCTCCACTTCACGTCTGAAGCCTGTCGAGGAAAATTCGGTTCAGTGACGCGATTCGGGAGCATCGCTTCTTCCTTCCATCTCAGGTATCATCCTCCATCCTAATACTGTGATTAATAGTTTCGGATATTATATCTAAGTCCAACGTTGACCCATATGAAGTTTAATCCTTCTTCGCCACATGACTGTTATCCGAGATTCCCCTTCAAATACCTTTCCTATTTTACATTATAATAATTACATATTATATATAATATATTCCTTAAATATTTCCCATTACATCTTCTTTTCTCTCTTTCTCTAGCTATTATCTCTACTCTCTAATTTCTTATCATCCAATCTATCCTCTCCAACGTTATTTCTAATCTCTCCATTCATAATCCTATCAGTTATAAATTATCTATTCTTAATATTCACTGATATCAATTCATAGGCCCTCCCACATTGTAGGATTATTTCTTAAACATATCTGTAGGCACTAAGACACTTGCAAGGTTAAGAACTTAACCTTCTCTAATAGAGGCACACTCACAATGGAGAGTTTCTAAACAAAAGACTCTCTAAACTTCTTGCTTGAAGTTCATGGTTACAATGAGGGTCTCACCCTCCTTATATAGACACAAGTAGAACTCTCTAGAATAAGCTAGAGAGTTTGTGTGAGAGAGAGATATCTAGAAATATCTTGAAATGACATTGCTAAGATGTCATTTTAAGAAACTAACGCACCATCCAGAAAAATCTGGAAAGCATTTAATGCTTGAAGCCTTCAGTCTCCCTCCCAAGCATGATGCTTCTTCTAGACTGTGCGTATGCCCAATCTTTGGCGGAGCTCTTCAAATTTCAGTCTTCCCAATGACTTTGTAAACAAGTCTGCCAGTTGATTGTCTGAGCTTATGAAGTCCAGCTCCATCTTCTTTTCTTCTAAGCAAGTCCTTATAAAATGAAATTTGGTCTCGATGTGCTTGGACCTATTATGAAACACAGGATTCTTTGACAGTGCAATGGCTGATTTATTATCAACCATTAGTGTCATAGATATCATATCCTTGTTCATCAATTCTCCAATTAATCTTGCTAACCATATTCCTTGACAAGTTGCAGTGGTGGCTGCGACATACTCAGCTTCACATGATGATAAGGCCACGATCTTTTGCTTTTGAGAGGCCCAACATATCAAATTATTTCCTAAGAAGAAAGCCATTCCTGTGGTGCTCTTCCTATCATCTGGATCTCCCGCATAATCACTATCACTATAGCCGACTAGCTTTATGCCTGCTTCATTTTTTTTCTCATAGACCAAAACCGAGGTCTAATGTGCCTTTTACATACCTCAAGATCCTCTTAACGGCAGACATATGTTCGGTTGTCGGATTTTCCATATATCTACTAAGATACCCCACAGAAAACATGAGATCTGGTCTTGTATGAGTTAAGTACCTGAGGCTTCCCATTAAGCTTCGATATGTTGTAGGGTTTACTCTTGGATGTGACTCTTTTCCAAACTTGTATCGGCTCTCTAGCGGAGTATGTGCTGGATTACATTCTGACATGCCACTTTGTTCCAAGATCCTTAACGCATAACTCTTTTGACTTAGTAGGATTTTTCCTCTTTCTTGTTTCACCTCAATTCCAAGATATGAGGTGAGTAGACCAAGGTCACTCATCTCAAACTCGGTTCTTCATTTGAGCCTTGAAGTCTTCGATCCGATGATTCTCTCGTCCCCTCGTAATAATTAAGTCATCAACATAAACACCAATAATCAAGCGTGAGGTACCTGATCTTCTGAAGTAGACTGCATGCTCTTGAGAACTCCTCGTGAAATCAAGAGATCTTAAACACTTGTCTAATTTAGTGTACCATGCCCTAGGTGCTTGTTTTAATCCATAGAGTGCCTTCTTTAGTCTCATCACGAGATGCTCTCTCCCTTTCTTGATATACCCATCTGGTTGTTTCACATAAACTTCTTCTTCTAACTCGCCATTCAGGAAGGCAGATTTAACATCCATGTGATGGACTTGCCATCCTCCTTGTGCTGCAAGAGCTAAAAGTACTCGAATAGTCTCCATTCTCGCCACTGGAGCAAAAACTTCTTCGTAGTCAATGCCCAACTTTTGAACATATCCTTTAGCCACGAGTCTAGCTTTGTACCTCACTATATCACCATGAGAGTTTCTCTTTATCTTATAGACCCACTTAAGACCAATAGGCTTGCATCCTGGTGGAGGAGTCACCATCTCCCATGTTTCATTCTTCTCAATTGAGTCTAACTCTTCTTCCATGGCTTGTCTCCAAACACTCTCTTTGGATGCTTCATTATATGAACTTGGCTCTTCTTGAGTCAAATAACATGATTCAGTGGTCTATACTAACCTCGCTTTCGTCGCTTCGTATATTCTATCAAGGTCTGCAAACTTTCTCGGCGACCTTTCTTCTCTAATTAGATGACCGCCTTGCCCATTATCAGGGAATGTCATTGAGGCTTCTCGCTCTTCATGATAATCATCTAGTGGAGCCTCCCTGATCAATTTGTTCCTCATCTCGTGTCAAAGAAATTTGGAGAATAAAAAAAGTACCTTCCTTCTTTTTCTATGTTTGAATTTCTCCAATCCCATTGACTTTTCTCTTCAAATATAACATCTCGGCTGATATATACTCTACCAGCTCTCGGATCATAACACTTATATCCTTTGGTCCCAACTTCATACCCAATAAACACCATGGGTTTGCTTCTATCTTGCAACTTCTTCAATTTTTTTCTCCGAGTACCTTCACGTGACAAAGGGATCCAAAGACTCTAAAATGTTCTACGTTTGGCTTTACTCCTGTCCAAACTTCATATGGTGTGGCTCCATCCAAGCTTCTTGATGGGGCTCGATTCAATATATATACACTAGTATTGACGGCTTCTCCCCATAGCTCATGTGGAAGATTCTTGTCTTTTAGCATGCTCCTTACCATATTCATCACTGTCCTATTCCTCCTCTCAACAACTCCATTTTGTTGAGGAGAATATGGGGCTGAAAATTGTCGTTTGATTCCATGTTCGGAGCAAAAATTTGAAAAAATTGATGAAGTAAATTCGCCTCCTTGATCGGTTCTCAAACACCCAATTTTCATTCCCTTCTCGGCTTCGGCTAAGTTTTTGAACTTAACAAAAGCTTGAAATGCTTCACTCTTGTTCTTTATCATTGCTACCCACATGAGTCTAGAGTAATCATCAACTAATAATAAGAAATACTTACTCCCTCCTAGTGTGGCAGGTGAGATTGGTCCACAAATATCTCCATGGACAAGCTCTAAAGGCCTGCTTGCCCTATACGAGGCTATAGAAGGAAATGGACTTCTGTGCTGCTTGCTTGCAATGCAGTCACGACATATATTTTCTGGGATCTCTAATTTAGGAAGCCCCCTAACAATCTCTTTAGAAGATAATCTCCTTAATGATTGAAAGTTTAAATGTCCATACCTTTTATGCCACGTCCAAGTTAACTCGAACTATCATCTGCGACCATGCAGCTCAATACTGGATTTAGCTTCAAAAAGATAAAGTCTCGCTTAATGTTTTTCTTTACCTTCACTAGGAGTCTTCCATGTTGATCATAGATGGTAAGAAAGCCGCCCTCCATTAATATTCGGCACCCATGCTCATCGAATTGACCCAAACTTAAAATATTAGCTTTTAATTCGGGGACATAGAGAACATTATCTAACCTCATTTGTCCTCCATCTTGACACTGAAGCATGATCCAGCCACGTCCTCCAATTTTTGTCGTAGATCCATCCCCAAATCTCACTGTTCCTTGTGAGACTTCCTTCAACTCTTGAAACAAGCGACGATCACCTGTCATATGGTTACTTGCTCCATTATCAAGATACCACATACCTTCATTCATTGCTTGCTCATTGACTCCTTGGAGTAAAATAACTTCCGAAGTATCTATAATCGCCATCAGAAGGGTGGGTTGTGGCTTTTCCTCGACTTCAGCAACTTGAACTTTCTCCTCCTTCTTACTCTTACGACATTCATATGCGAAGTGTCCAAGTTTCTCGCAATTATAGCATTTTACCTTTGACTTGTCTCGAGGCCTCTCTTCATCTCCATGCTCGTTTTGTTTGCCATCACCTCTACCTCTTCCTCGTCCTCCTCTCCATCCGCGGCCACGACCTCTTCCACGAGTGCTACTTTCTTCATATTTCTTTTGTTTCCCCGCGGCTTTAGAGAGAAGAAGTTGCTCCTCTCTCCGAGCTTCCCGATCTCGGAGTTTTTCTTCGTAGATCTTTAATGACCCAATTGCCTCCTCAAGTGACATTGAGTCCATGTCACCAAATTGTTCAATAGATGAAGTGATAGCATCAAACTTTGCAGGGGCTGCTCTAAGGAGTTTGGCAACTAAAACTCCATCATCGATCTTCTCCCCGAGGCTTCTTAGTTGAGTTGCAACCTTAGAAAGCTTTCCAGCAAAGTCGGCCACCGATTCTTCTTCACCCATGAACATAGTCTCAAACTCACGTCGAAGGGCTTGAACTCTAGCCTTGATGACACGAGCGGCTCCCATATGTCTTGTCTTCAAGAATTCCCAAATCTCCTTGGCAGTCTTAGAAATATCTAGTTGTGCCACAATATCTTCTGAAAGTGCCCCAAATATTACTGACAAGGCTTGGCGATCTTTTTTCCTCGGCACCGCGTCGGACTCGATTGCCTCCCACAAACCATATGCCTCTAGATGCACTTGCATCCGTATTGCCCAAATAGGGTAATTAGTCTTCGATAATACCTGAAGAGGACTTGGGGAAATTGGATCACCCATCCCCCTACTAAAACCGGCATTGGTAGCTCCAAACTCCTTCTCAAAAGAAGCCCTACCAAACTCTGATGCCGCCTCTCCTCTTCTCGGCATGATGCTCCCCTTGAATCAGACTCGCTCTGATACCAAATGTAGGCACTAAGACACTTGCAAGGTTAAGAACTTAACCTTCTCTAATAGAGGCACACTCACAATGGAGAGTTTCTAAACAAAAGACTCTCTAAACTTCTTGCTTGAAGTTCATGGTTACAATGAGGGTCTCACCCTCCTTATATAGACACAAGTAGAACTCTCTAGAATAAGCTAGAGAGTTTGTGTGAGAGAGAGATATCTAGAAATATCTTGAAATGACATTGCTAAAATGTCATTTCAAGAAACTCACGCACCATCCAGAAAAATCTGGAAAGCATTTAATGCTTGAAGCCTTCAATATCATCTTCATCATACATAGCAACATATTCTGAAATATCCTACATCATCATATCTTGAAGTCTTTGGCGTGATCAACAGATGGCGTGGAGATCTTTTATCATGTTGCCTTCTTGCGATCCTCCGCGGCAACTTAAGGAGTAGTCGGAAATGATCAGTGACGGCGTCGTATGGTGCAGATGTGGACTTTGAGAGGTCAAAGGTGTTCCATCGTCCTCGTATCAGGTGGGCATATCCAGCTGATGGTAGCTGAAGGAGGGAATTGACGCTGATGCGTAAGGATAGTAGGTGTTGGTTGACCAGGCTATGTGCCTTTTAAAAGTCATTCGGTTGTCGTCCTTTTCTTCTGGATATGAGACGAGAAGGTCGAGGCGGCCGTCGGGCTACTTCCTGTCCTTCAAATCTTCATGATCGTCGATGTTGAACCTTTTCTTCAACCGCGGAGAGGTTGCTCATGAATATCCCTTTTCTCAAACGGGTTTGACCCTCAAGGGTTTTCGAAAGATGGGAGATCTTCCGAGGTAATTGATGGGACTCTGCACATCGTCAATATATCAATTGTTGGTTTTCTTTTATATATTGACAGCCGTGAGTGATTTGCGCTCCAGGGGAGGTAAATTAGTATCACTCTTGTAGCTTTCTGCCTTGGTAGTATCTTTTTTAATTTATCCATGCTTTGTACAAACTTCATTTAGGTCCTAGCTGTCATCAGATTTCTCAGGCCCGTGGATATCTTACCTCCATCAGAAGTAGTTAAGGTATGTTCGAGAGTCTTCTTGTCTCTCTTTTGTCTTATATTAGCAGGGAGAGAGGAAGTGAAAGATAGACTGTGAGCTCTCGGTGGCTTGCTTTGTACTAGAACCGAAATATCTTCACTGAGTTAGAATTGTAGAAGCCTTATTTGGCTGGGAGATAGGTCTCCTTGTTTGAAGTGTTCTTCATAGCTCTCATAAATGGCTTCATATGTCTTCAGTGTTCTTTTAGAAACCATGTTAATGTTGCTTCATAGGGATAGCTTCATATATCATTGAAATTCTCAAGATGGTAGCTCTATAATGCTTGTTTATGTTGAGTGTCTTCATAATAATTGTGGGTAATTAGGAAAGTGACCTTTGATGACTGTCTTCATTTGGATAGCTCTTTTCATGCTGATTTTTGAAATATAAATGCTTGATCAGCTTGACTTTGGAATCTTCTTGCATGGGAGATTGACTTGAAGTAGAATCCGATAGCAATGCTTCCATAAGTACTAATGAGTGGATCTCTCCTACTTTCTAACTATGGGTGGTTTCAAAGAAATAAAGGGATGTAATTCAAAGAGGTTTCCTACTGATTTTCTTTTGAGATCATTAATTAAAAATGATATAAGGTACCTATGATATGGTGGAGAAGGTTTGGAAAATGAGGAACCTATATCAAAGAAAAAGGGGTGGTTGACTTGGTCCACTCAAGGAATTCTAGGTTTCTAAAGATAAAGATTAAATGCTTTGACCAAGTCAATCTTTAGATCAGTATAAAATAGGATGAGGGAAGATAATTCCCTTAAGATCTACACTCTCTTTAATTATTTAGAGAGGTTTTCTTCATCCATTAATGAATGGATAATTTTTTAAATTGATAGATAAGGAGGTGGAGGAGGAGGATATGTTCACTTAGAACCCTTGTGTTCATGTTTCGAAATAATTCTCCATCAGTTTCTACTTAGGGTGGTTTTCAAAGAAAGAAGGAATATATCACAATGGTGTTCCTATTGATGTTTCTTGAGATCATTAATTTATAACTATACAAGGTACCTATGATATGGTGGTTATGGTTTGGAAAATAAGGAACCTATATCAAGGTAGAAGGTGGTTGACTTGGTCCATTCAAGGAATTCTAATTATCTAAGGATAAGGCTAATTTCTTTTGGCCAAGTCAATCTTTAGATCAGTATAAAATAGGAAGAGGAGGGAAGATAATTCCCTTAAGATCTACACTCTCTTTTAATTATTTAGAGAGGTCTTCTTCGTCCATCTAATAAATGGATAATTTCTCAAGTTGGTGGATAAGGAGGAGGAGGAGGAGGATAGGTTCACTTAGAACCCTTGTGTTCATGTTTCGAAATAATTCTCCATCAAATTGCCCCCACAAGTCAATGCCCAAATTTGGATTGAAAATGAATAGTCAATGGTCAAACGTAAAATTGAAGGATTGATAATGATAAAATTTTACGAATTAGATATCCATGGAAATCTGATAAAACAAGGAATCCAATGAAACTAAAATTGAATGATTTGCTCTTAAGATCAAGGAGAAATCCTTGTTTCAAAATCAGTAAAAATCCGCACTCAAATTTGGGTGAAAAGATGAAAATTCTGATTTCTAAAATGAAATTACCTATCAAAATCTAATCTAAACAACATAAATTGCAAGGATTACGATTGAATCACACTACTAACCTGATTGACATGAGGATTAGGATTCAAATCGCGTCGATTGAAGTGTATTTCTTGTGTTTCTTCTTCGGCGTGCGTTCGGCATTCATGGGGAGATTCTGATCGATTCTTGCAACAATTCATGATTAATCCTACGTCAATATGATCGCAATTGAGTCTAGAACGCAAGGGGATCACAAAGAACTTAAGATTTTGCTCCAAAATTCCTTAATCTCTTCACAATTCAATCAAAAGTTAAGTTACAAGGAGAAAGAACATCTATTTATAGGAAAATAATCACGAAAAATGCAGGCCGTCCGATTTGCTGAAGGAAGATTGGATGGCTGCGATTGCACGAATGTGATGGGCCACAATTCCACGACGTGGATTCCACTCCACGTGTTTTCCGCCGTCCGATCTTCATCGGAGCATCCTTATGAAGCCATGTGTCCCTCCACGATTAGCTGAGTGCATTCGCGCACGTGCTTCTGATGAGCATCCGGTGGATCAAAGTCCACAGAATCTACGCGTTTTGATTTGCGCGAGTTGATCCTACGCACCACAGACGGCTACGTCACCTACAAATCAAAATTTTAATCAGAACTTAGTCCCACATAGAAGAAATTATTGAGACTTGTTGAGTATAAAAGGGGAAACGATTATTACGGGTTGCATCACCCAAATGGGTCAAGTACACACCCCTTATCTTACTTGGGCCCACTAACCCGTGGGCCCATCAAACGCCAGCCCAGTCACCTTAGCGCCAAGTAGGTGCTTGCGTGTGTTCGCATGGCCCTGCCACGTGTGCATGTCACGCGACGTCAGCTTCGCGGGTCCCTTGCGATTAATTAAACCCTTTTTGCAATTTTTTAATAAGGAAATAAATACCAAAAATACCTAAGAAAATAAAATAAAATCTAGAAAATTCTATAAAATTCAGAAATTCATATCTTTATTTCTTTAACTCCTTTTTGACTCAGATTTTTCTCCATTGGATCACAAATTTCTACATCTTTAATATCATATCACCTAAAATATAAATTCAAGCAAGAAAATAAGGTGAATTCAAAATAATTTTAAATCCATCCTTTAGAAATCTATTTTGCTTTATTGTATCATTCTTTTCTTAAAATTTATTCTTTTAATCATCTACTAAAGTCAAAATGAATCAAGAAAAGTGGTTAATTTCTAATTATTTAACCTTGCAAAAGATCAAACATCAATAAAACACATAATTAACCCTAAATAGTGCAAAAATGATGTAGGATATTTTAGGGAAGGATGAATAGGAGAAGATGACTATGAATGAAATGAGTATGATGAGTATGAGAGTGATTTATATGGAGAATGGAATAGCTTATTTTTTTCTAGTTAAATCCTACAACCTAAGAGAGGACCTATGAATGATATCAGTGAGAATAGATGTATAATTCAGAGAGAATATTATGGAGGATAATTTGGAATTATGAGGATGATATCGATTATGAAGATTAAATATGAGTAGAGAAGAGAAATGAAGAAGAAGATGTTATGTGTTATTTAATAAGTAAGGATGGTTGAGGGATTTGTGAGAATTACGTGACGACGGGAGCGGCGTTTGCAGGAGGCACCCAGACAGGTTGCTTGATATCCTTGCTTTCCTGTCCCCATGCTGAAGTTCCCAATGACGGTTCAGAAATGATCGAGCAAGTACTTTGGTGACGTCATGTCTTCTCCTCGCGAAGTAAGGCGAATCACGAAGATAGGAAGCAGCGTTCCGGTTACAGTTTGATGGGATAAGTGTGTTCTGTCCTTTGAGATCCATTAGGTGAGGTTCTTGACTTTTAAGTCTTATTTCGGACAGGTAGGAGATGTGGACTTCTTCCCTTTTCTGTTGGCGACGAATTTCCAGAAAACCTCCTCTACTTCCATCGCCGTGAGCTCGACGCCTCTTGTCAAGAACCTCTGCGCGGATTGCAAGTCGCGGAGGTAGCGGAAAGCTTCTTTATTCCATGTTGACCTGTGGTAAGTGAAGTGATTATAGAATCCCCTCGTGGAGGATTTCCTATCTCTTCAGCGTTCCATCTCAGTATGGAGAGAAACCGCTGCGTAATTTGTTCTCGTGATGGTCGTGACAAGTTGGAATGGCAGTTGGTTCGTTGGAGACGTCAGGAGCTGATCGGTCAACAATAGGGATATCAAGTCTTCTTAGTTTCGCGATCGTGTGCTGGGAGTGGTAAGAGTTTTCAGCATGCCGCGTGCGCTTTCCCGATATAAAGATACGAGAGGATTAATTTCTTCCTCACAATGTTTTAATCTAGAGAGGGTAACTCCTGTTACATTCATGTCATTCTTTGACTTCGCCTTCTGTTGTGGTCCTTCGGTAGAGCGGATAATGATAGTATTACTCTTCACTTTGAGGTGTGGTCTCAAGCGGATTCATTGTATGTCTCCTTTAGTTGTAGAGATGTTGATCTCGGGGGAGGAAGTACTCATTGCTTGAGCTTCTTTGAGGTTCTTCATAATTTGTCTTCTCAAGTCTTTGCTTTTCTCAACCGTGAGGGCCTTGTCTAGAGGGAAGGTCCTTCAAGCTTTCTTAGTTGGCTTTAGACACCTTCTTTTACTCTCATAATGGCTGATGGATAAGAGATGTAGATTTGTTGACTTTGAGATAATCTTGGAGGTCTTGGATAATTTAGGAGAAAGGCCTTTGATGACTGGCTTCTTTAATGGAAGATCCTTCATGCTGATTATCACCGCGTAGATGCATGGTTTTACTCATACGAAAGCTCTGCCATGAGGTAGAACAAAAGATAATTTCTTCCATAGGTAATCAAGATGTAGATCTCTCCTATGCTTCTAACTAAGGGTGGTTTTCAAAAAATAAGGGAGATTGAGACAAGATGCTTCCTATTGATGTTTTTGAAATCATTGATTATTACAAGGTACCTATGATATAGAGGGTGTGGTTTGGAAACTAAGGAATCTATACCAAGGTAAGAGGTGGTTGACTTGGTCCATTCAAGGGATTCTAAGTTTCTAAGGATAGAAGGTTTATTTGCATATGACCAAGTCAATCTTTAAATCAATTTATAAATGAAAAAGGAGAGAAGATTATCCCCTTTGAATCTACACTCTCTTTCAATGTTTTAGAGAGGTCTTCTTCATCCATCTAATGAATGGATAATTTCTCAAATTTGTGAACAAGGAGGAGGATAGTGTCTTGTTGCTGTTGAGACTGAGATCTCTTCCTTAAGTTATATCTAGGTTCATTTGGAACCTTTGTGTTCATGTTTTGAGATAATTCTCCATAAAAAAATATGGACTTTAGTAAAAAGACATACCAATGAAGAAAATTCATAAAAGCATGATAACATGCATCATAATTTCATAAAAGAAGTATGAATATTAGTTAAATAAGATAAGAATTTAAGTTAAATATGCATGTCATCAGTGACTGCGAGGACGTGGGCTGGGGTCATGATGACGCGAGCTAGGACTGCGGCGGCACGGAATGGGGGCCACGGTGGTGCGGGTTGAGGCTGAGGCAGCGCGGGATGGGGTCACGGTGGCGCGGATGGGGCTGCAGCAGTGCGGGATGGGTTCACGGCAGCGCGGGCAAGGGCGGCTGGCGCAGACGGTGGCAGTGCCAGCCTAGGGTGGTGGCGGCGGTTCTAGGCAGCAGCAGCGGCTGACCTAGGTGCAAGCGGCACTGGGTATGGGAGACAGCAATTGCGGGAGTCCTGGTGGTCTCGGCGGTGGCGGTAGTTCTAGGCAGTAGCAGTGGCTGACCTAGGCGCAAGCAGCACTGGGTACGAGAGACATCAATGTCGAGAGTCGTGGTGGTCTCGGCGGTGGCGGTACGATGGCGTGCGGTGGCGGTGGTGAAGGTGGCAGTGGCGGCGAATGCGGTGGCACTTGCGTGATCGCGGCAAGGGGAGGCGGCGGCGTCGACGGTGGGCGTGGCGGCAGTATGGAGCGTGCATTGACGGTGGTGGCGGCGTCGGCGAAGGTGGCGGTTGGTTTCCTTCCTCGATCTTCCTTGAGCAGTCACTCAAGAGGGAGGTCACTCCTTTCTTTCTTCAAATGATGGCTAGGGTTTTTGAGAGGGGCGGGGGTCCATTCCCCTCTTATAGAGCCCAAAATGGGCCGAGAGGGGAAAGGGCCCACTTGGGGTCCACGACCCTAATGCCTAACATAATCATAATAAAATTAAAGGTCCAAAAAAGAGGGGCTTCATGAGTGGCGCCCTCAAGGAGGAAAGGCCCACCAATAAGCCCAAAAGGGAGATGGAGATAAAAGAGGGCCCGCTAAAACACGTGCGGGCCGATAAAGTTCAAAATGAGGAAAGAAGATAGATCCATGCGCGCGAGCTCAAAGTGTAGCGAGACGAAGTCCTCGAGCCGGTATCCTTCGTCTTCTCTTATCATGGGGGCTGGACGCGCGTGGGTGTCGGTTCCTTCAGCGCCGTGGTGTACGCCACAATTACCTTGACATCAGCTGAGTACAATGTGCTTCGCTACTCTAGGAGTATTTATGCCTCTTCTTTAGCCAACCTCACCTTGCTTCTAGCCCCCTCAACATAAGGTACATCGTAGATTATCAATTTGGAGGCTTCCTCTCATATGATCAGGACTTCCTCGCTCATATCGTCATATCACGCTACCCCCTCTCATCCCCCTATTACCATTGTTGATGACCAACCTAGTTAGGTAAAAGGTCGTGGTAGAACTTGTGTCACTAATTCCCTTCCTCTTCACCAAATCCTAGATGTTCCCAGTTTCCTTGTGAATATTCTCTCCGTAAGTGCCAACACTTGTGCTATTCCCTGTACATTTATCTTCATTCCTTTTCGTTATGTTTTCTAAGATCTCTACATGATAACATGCAAATTAAACATGAAAATATATGATTATTAATGCAAATTAAGGCATAAAAAATGTCATTCTAATGCATGTTATCATATTTTTTTAGTGTTTATCTATCATTCCATGAAAAATTCATTATAATATCAAAATGCAGTAGTTTACGATTAATTATGATAAATTAAGAAGAAAATTTTAAAAGATCAAATTATTCCCATATTTACTTGAGATTATAATTAGTTTTTAATGCTAAATAATAAGAGAAATCATTTCATATACACTCGTATACTTTTCTAAGTTTCAAAATCTAAAAGAAATGAGTGTATTTTTGAAATAGAAATTTATTATCTTGTTGTTTATTAAAGTTGGCTTTTTGACTTATAGATAATTTAATTTCTGATAAAATGAAAATAATTTGGATTAATTTGGAGTTGTAATTTAAAATATATGACTTTTCTAAATTTTAAGGATTTTTCTAAATTTTTTCTCTATTTTTCTTAATTTAATTCGATTTATTTTGAATTAAATTTATTAAGTGTATATATATATATATATATATATATATATATATCTAAATATGTCTCATGCTGACGTGGCAGGGACAAAAAGCACATCGCTGATGAGCGATGAAACGTACGGTTGTTGAAACACACGATCATCGGTCAAAAGATAATATAATTCCGAACTCACGATGGTTAAAAATTAAATAAAAAATTCGGTCGATAAGATCCGGTCGAACCCACAAAGAACACGATTGACTTTTATCGAAAGAGTTGACTTAGTCAAACTTAAGTTTAATTAGTAATCAAATTAAGAAATATGCTATATAATCAAATTAATTAGTAATAATATATGAGAGAAGATTTTTTTAGAGTTTTCAAAAATTTTTGGAGAATGAAAATTAGAAGTCAAAGTCAAAGTGTTGACTTTGACCTTACTTTGACTTTATCAGAAATTAGAGAAGAAAAAGGTCAGTTAATATTACAAAAATTATAGTTTTGGAAACTAGAGAGAAAGAGGAGAATATTGATATAAAAATCGTGATTTTTAGAGCACAGTTGGATTTATTGTGATTTTTCAAAAGTCAACGGACAGAAACTCACCAAAATTAAGGTTTCAGTCAAAATCCCTTAATTAATAGGTCAAATGATATCCAAGTCTGAAAAATGAATGCATTGAAAGCTTACGATCAGAGGATTACAAAGACTCTAAAATTGACAAATTTCACCTTCTCGATTTGTAGTAATAGCCCTCAAAAGTCAACGCCCAAATTCAAATTAATTTTGAACAATAGTTGGTCAAAAGATAATCGAGGGGTCAACCTTAATGAAAATTTGTGAATAAGATGTGATGGAAAGCTGACTAAACAAGAAATCCAATGAAATCAAATTCTTTAGAATTGGATTTAAGATAAGGGAGAAATCCTTCTTCGAATATTAGAAAAAATCCGCGAAGTAATTTAGGGAAAATGAAGATTTTTTTATTCTTAAAACTCTAATTACCTATCTAAACCTAATCTAAATGATACACAAACTGAGGATTACGAAGGTATCACACTACTAACCCAATTGTCGCGAAGATTGAGCCTCAAATTTCTTTGATTGTTGTAGATTTCTCCAATTCCTTCTCCGACGTGATTGCATCATTCACGGGGCAATTACCAAATGTTTTATCACAACTTTCATGAATTTTCTATCTCAATCCATGCACAATTGAGTCTAGAACGCAAGGATTCATGAAGAACTAAAGATTTTGCTCCAAAAATGCGCAATTCAACGTTTAATCAAGAGTTGAAATTTCCGTAAGAGAGAATAGCAATTTATAAAAGAATTTTGTGATTTAATCTGGACCGTCCGATTTCTTTTTAAGAATTTGGACGGCTCAAATGAGGCCACGTCATGTCGGAGAAGTGAGCCACAAGCCCTACGATGCGGGTGATACCATGCATTTTATACATGAATTTACATCATTATTAATGCAAATACAAGCATTAATTGTTCAATTTATATGCATGTTATCATATTTTATGTACATTTCTATCATTGTATGCAATTTCATGTTATGATCTAAAAATACACCATTTTATAGATAATTATGCATAATTGAACCTTGTGATTTTAATCCTATTTATATGTGAGATCGTAATTATGTTTTCATGATTAAATGATAAGAGAAAAGATCTTTCTTTATATTCATATATTTTTCTAAAGTTATTTTAGAAGATACATGAATGTATTTATTTAATTAAAATTCATTCCCTTGTTATTTTAATATTTTGACTTTTTATAATGATAGATAACTCAATTTCTGATCCAACAAAAAAAATTTGAATTAATTTGGAGTTGTATTTTGAAAGTTATGATTTTTCCAATTTTTAGGAATTTTCTAGAGTTTTATGAATTTATTTAATTGTATTTTTTATTTTTAAATGATTAAAAAGAATAAAAAGGGGGTTTTTATTACTGCTCGGTGACGTGGCAGAGCCTCGCCACGTGGTGACATATAGATGTCTGATCATGTGACACGTGGACATGCGTGTGTGCGTGACGTGTATGCGTGACACGCATGTGTGTGCGTGACACGTATGCACGGAATTATAAATTGGTTAAGAGCATCCGTAATCAGATTGAAGCTAACCCCTTTAATCCGCCTATCTTATAAACCCGATAAAACACTTTAATTTATCTAGTATAGGACTATTACTCTTTATGTCTTACTTCAGGTGACGTGGCAACATGTGAGACATCCGATCCCGTGATTGAATCACGTGCGACAGATGTCACTTACTCAAGGGGTATGTGGCAGCATCTTATAAGGCATCGATTGGATTAAATCACGTTTAATCTCAGCGGTGCATCAAGGGAGTTATAACGGTCATGATTAATCACGATTGATGGACCCCTCGACTTATCGCGATCATCCGATAATGATTCGACGAATGAATCAAAGCAACGCCTTCTCTCTCACGCGCGACGTGGACGCATCCAGACGCTCCATCGAAGATTGGATGGACGTGACTTAATCGCGTTGATTCACCAAACGACGTGTGATCTCAGCCGTTGATCGCGATGAACCGACGCATCCGACGGTTACGCCAAAATTTGTCTATAAATTAGAATGTTCTTTGCGACGAAGAACCATTCTTGGATTTTCAAGCAAATCAAACTGTCTAGACACCACAATTTGAGAGTCTTTTGATTTCTTTAGCTTCTTGACTCGTTTCCGCGTCCGAGCAGTGTTTGAAATCAGAATTTGATCGAGGGAGTAAGGAGAAATCACATCTTGAACGCCATCTTCGTCTTCAAAATCATGGAATGAAAAGCCATGAATCCGGCAATGAATTGGATCATTTTGAGCGTGACTTTGGGTTAGATTGCATGTTTTCATCTTAATCTTTCGTCATTTAGCATTGGATTTACATTTTGAATGGTAGATTAAGTTTAATTTTAGTTTAATTTGTGTTTTAAATCAATTTCGCGATCGAATTTTCATCTCAACTTCAAACTTCGATTATTTCGTGAATTCTTATCCAAATCACTCGATTTTTTATTCCATGAATTTGCACCTGAGTTATCTTTCTTAATATACTAAATTGCCTAATTTCTAAACTGAATTCATTGTCTGATTTGATCAAATTTCAAAGATATCTAAAACATTTCCCTAATTCTCCGTAGATTCGACCCTTATTTACCATTATACCCTTCAATTCATGAATTAATCTTTAAATTGGGAAGGTTGGACTTTGTTTTGACACAACATCGTGTGTATTCAACAACTGCATGATTTTGTTTTGTCAAATGGAATCGTGTAGTCGTTGAATACACACGATGTCGTGTCAAAACAAGCAAACACAATTCCATTTTCGTCAGCAAGGAAAAAGAATCACAAAATCTACAAGGAAAATACCAAAGCCTTTCATGACAGGCATATCAGAAGAAGAACCTTCCAAGTCAATGAAAAGGTTTGGTTATATAATTCTCGCCGTAGGCTTTTCCCACGTAAGCTGTGCTCACGATGGGACAGTCCTTATGTGGTCGTGGAATTATTTGACAACGGATCGGTACTTATTTCTAATACCAAATCCAAGAAAAAATTCAAGGTAAATGGCCATCATCTTAAGCCTTACCTTACAGCCGAGCCACCCACACCAGCAGATATGGTAAATCTGCATCTTCCCGAGGTACATGAGGGCGTGATAACGATAACACCCTCATCTCATCGATTATCGTGAGTACATTATGTTTTGTCTGGCTGAAGATGTAAAACTTGGTGCTCTTGGGAGGCATCCTAAGGTTATCTTACTGCTTTCTTTTGTTGCTGTTTTTAGTTTTTATCAATGTACAGAAATCGTCGAAGGAACCCACTATGCAACAAGCAACAATTAAGACAAATTCCGGGACATGCATCAGCATGGCTAAATGAGTTTTTCTAAACCTTTTTACTTCTCACTTCAGTTTATAATCTTTTTCATGTAATGCATGATATTCTTGCCATCTTTTTATAAGCATGATGATTTCATTGAGGGCAATGAAAGGTTTAAGTTGGGGGGTGAGGACTTAGAAAAGCTCAATAATTTTTCAAAAATATTTAACTTTTAACTTCTAAAAACTCCTATTCCTCAAATTTTTACCACTCTAAATACCATTCTTAGAAGTCTTAACATTTTGAGATCCTATTCCTAGAGATGTAGAAGTGAGGGCTTTATAGCCCATGTGATTACATTTTGAGTAATAAAGCCAAGTGATCTAGAGAAAATATGGATTCTTTTAGTGGTTGACTTTTTCGGGGTCTGGTATCTAACGGGCACTAAGGAAAAATGAGTAATCAGAGGTTGAAGTGCTATTGGATTGAAATGGAGCGATTTTTGAGTGAATTTCAAGAAAATTCCTATCCCCTAGCTTACATCAGCCGAGCCTGCTTGGTGTGAGAATTCCTCGCTTCTGAACTTTCTCTTACAAGAGTGCAATGTGCCATAATTTTTGATGCACCTGTCTTTTTCCTTTATGAATTTAGTTCCACTTTTTCCTTTCCAGTCAATTAGACACCCATTTTCAGCTTCACTGATGATAATTACACTCCTAAGTGATAACCACATCCATCACATCTTTTTCACATTTCCCTTACAAACAAATATCCCTTCATATTACACTTCAAAATTTTGAATACTCTCTTCAAACAGCAAGACCTCCTCCATGTCCTTGTTTTATGTAAAGTCTTCTAAAGTTATATTCTTCTTCTGTAAAAGTAAAAACAATGAAGAAAAAGAAGAAAAGAAGTAGAAGAAGAAGAGAAGAAAAGAAGAAAAGAAGAAGACAGAAAGAAAGAAGGAAATAAAGGAAGAAGAAAAATAAAGAGAGAAATAAGAAAAAGTGAAAAGAAGGAGAATCAAGGGAATACCATCTCTACCCATCAATACCATTTCCATTACTTCCATTCCATTCCTACCATTTCTATATCAATTCTACCACTCCACACCATCTCTACCAGTTCTATCCATCCTTATTTACCATCATCATCCACATCATTTGGGAGAATAATTAAACATCAGAGGTACCTTCTTTTTATATAATATCCATCTTATTTATATGCTAATTGCCTTTAACCAAATCATTCCTTTAGAAATAGTGTCTTTTTTATTCTTTCAGCCTCCTGATAACGATGCATCCCAAAGTAGGAAATTCTTTTGCAATGCACTCTTTACAGAGGAAGACGAGTTGAGGAATTCTAATGCACTAAGTAGCCTCCAAAATGAGTGAAGGAGTGATGTTGGAATTAGAGAGGTCAGGATTACTGATAGGCTCAAAGTTGTCGTGTTTTTAAGCCCAACAAACTTAATATTTATAGACTAGGAAACTATGAAGCAAATGAGATAATTGGGATGTATAGGTTTCCTAGGTCGATCCACAAGGACTTTAAGGCGAGAAAGTATCAATGTAGGTGGAAAGAATAATTGGAGTAGATGCAAATCAAGGGATATTGAACCTAGGGTGAAATTTTGGAAGAATTGTGTGAGGAAATATAATAAAAATGAGAGTATGGAGAAAAGGAAATAAGAGGAAAGATGGGGAAGGAGAAGTGTAAGGAGAGAGGGAAAGAGTATGAGCTAAAGAGAGGGGAAGAGAGGGAAACCCTTTGGAGAGAGAGAGATCAAATGAAAATAGAAGGAGAATGAGAGAAGGACAATTAACTTCTGGAGAATAAAAATAAAATAAAATAAAAATGAGTGAATGATAACGACAAACGAGAAAAAGACAAACGTAGAAATTTGATCGTGCTGGAAAAAGACAAACACGGAAGTTAAAGGGAGAAGGAGGAAGGGAGAGGGTCGGAGAGAGAAGGTGAAGACTGGAAGCAGGTTTTTAGGAAGATTGGGATTAGAGATTGAGAACTATGACCGGAAGAAAGGAAGGCAGGTGGGAGAGAAGACGTGAGGACGTGAGGAGAGAGAAGAAGGAAAAAAAAATATTGTGAGAGAGAATAATTATGTGAGGAGAGAGAAGCGGAAAACCAAGACGAAAATGAAAGGACTATCGAAAGAAAACTAAAGCGCGAGCGTGAGAGAGAGAGAGAATCAACAGACGAGAGAGAGAGTTTGTCAACAAGCGCTAGGAAGAAAGAAGAAAGAAAGAGAGTGGGGAGAGTTCGGAAAATGAAGCGGAAGAAAGGGGAGACGAAATCGGAATGAGGAAATATGAGGTAAGGAGAGAAATAAATTTCTTTCAGTGGTTGGAATGGAAAGAGGGGAATCGAGAGAGAGAGAGAGTTATCGCGCGGAAACGCGAGAGGGGAGGAGAGAAAGAAAGGAAGATGGAGAAGAGGAAATGCCGGTAGTCAACGCGAAGGGAAGACGGGAATCAAGAGAGAGAAAGAGGGAAATTAGGAGAGGAATTGGATGCAACGGAGAGAGAGAGATGAATCAGAAGAGAGAGAGAAAAAAACTGAGGGAGAGAGACAGGATTAACGGTGACTCAGAATGGGGAGATTAGGAGAGGGAAGTGAGAGAGATAGAAAACAGAAATTCGGGGGAGATGGAATTTCGAGATGAAGAAGAGGGAGAGAGAAGCGAGATAACTAAAAAAACGGAATAAGAAGCAGCGATTTCGGAGGAAAATGAAACGAAGATGGGGATCGAAGCGGAATAGATGAGAGAAGATGAGAGAGAGGAAATGGGGTGGAGAAGAGAGTTTACGAAAACAGAAATGGAAGGAGGAGGGAGAGAACCGAAAAGAGTGGAGAGGGGATCGAAAACAGAAGAGCGTTAGAGAGTGAAAAAGGCGGAAAACCGGAGAGGCTATCGGAGAAAGAAAATGTGCAGGCGAGGCTGATCGTAAGACTGTTCGGAGAGAGATTGGATGATCGTAAGGGAGAGCAAGAAAGAACTTCCTTGATAGAAAGAAAAACGAGGACGAAACGAGGAAAATCGGATTAGAATGGGAGGGTAAACGAGAGAGAAATCGGGAGAAAGGAGAGAAAGCTGGGTTAGTGCGAAGAGACGAAAAATAATAAGAGAAGGATAGGACAGGAAAACGGGAAAAACAGGAAGGAGAGAGAGCGAATTGTAGAAGATGAGCACGAGGGGGCGAGGGCACAATGCGAGAAAGAAAAAGAATACCGAGAGAGAAATTTCGGGAGAGTAGGAGAGGAGAGGCGAAGAAAGAAAACTAAAATTAGATAGAATGATAGAACGAGAGAGAAAAGATTGATCGAGAAGAAGAGAAGGAAGAAAGAGGGAAAGAGAAATGGCGAGAGGGATATGAAATACGGGAAATAAATTCGGGAGAGGGAGACGAAATCGGGGAAAGAGGTGATTCCGGAAGAATGAAAAAGAAAGGAAAGATCGGAAGAAAATACTTTACGTGAGAGGAAGAACAGATTGAGCGGGGGAGAAAGAGAAGATTACCTACGAGAGATTAACAAAGCAACAATAGCAAATCCATAGATTTTTCTAAACAAATGTTTCTAACTCTGAATCTTAAACTACATTTCGATGGGAAGGATGCTGAAGAAGTTCTAAACCTAGGAGATAGAAAGAACAGCCGAAAAAGAAGGAAGGAGAGAGAAGCTACGGGGAAGAAGCTAAAAAAAGAAGAGGAGACTCCCGAGAAAGCTTTTCCCCCTTTTATTCTCCCGAGTCTCCACTTCAGGTGGGCTCACATTTCCTTTGACTGGGCCCCCTTATTGCTTTGGACAGTCCATTATGTCATTTCAAATACTTAGATTGGAGGATCTTGCTGCCCTTACTCTTGTAAACTTCCTGAAAATAAAAAGGCAAAAGTCATGTAAAATAAATTCATCTCAATGCACTAATATTTTAGAAACTTCAAGTTATGAGAGAGTAGAGGAGATGTTATGTTCAAGAGGTCAGTAGAGTTAAATAAGAGCAATTCCTAGGTGCTTATAACCACATTTTATGTTCTTATCAATTACATCTAATCATGAGAGTGTGAGAATCTTTTCATTGTAGATTTCTGCATTTTCATACGCGTTGTGCTTTAGCTCCTGTAATTCCTGCAACTGGAGAAGTCTTTGTTTACCTGCTTCGTCCAGAGATAAATTGAGCTTCTTAATTGCCCAGTAGACTCTATGCTCAAGCTCAACTGGAAGATGGCACGCCTTCCCAACTATGAGTCGGAACGGAGACATCCCGATGGGTGTCTTGTAAGCCATCCGATACGCCCATAAAGCGTCAGGAAGCTTGTGTGCTCAATCTTTCTCGTCTCGTTGAATGATCTTCTTTAAAATATTCTTGACTTCTCGGTTGCTCACTTCAACTTGCCAATTAGCTTGGGGGTAGTACGGTGTGGTGACGCGATGATGTACTCCATATTTCTTCAATAATGCACGAAAGTGTGCATTATTGGAGTGCGAGCCTCCGTCACTTATGATGGCCCTCGGAAAACCATATCGGGAGAAGATGTTCCTTGTGACAAATCTGAGCACCTCCTGATGAGTGTTTTTCCCAGTGGGTATAGCCTCAACCCACTTAGACACATAATCAACCACTACCAAAATATACTCTTTCCCGTCAGAAGGTGGCAAAGGTCCCATGAAGTCAATCCCCCATAAATCGAATATCTCCACCTCTAGGATAGGCCTTATTGGCATTTCATCTCACTTGGAGATGTTTAATGCTGCCTGGCATTGTAAGCACTATGTATAGAAACGGTGAGCATCCTTGAAGATGGTGGGCCAATAAAAACTGCTTTGTAAAATTTTGTCCGCTGTCTTCCGCACGGCAAAGTGTCCTCCACACGCTGATGAGTGACACATCGATAATATAGCTCCTTGCTCTTCTTCCGCGACGCATCGTCGTATGATCTGGTCGTATCCTACATGTAATAGAAGGGGTTCTTCCCAAAAATAATACTTGAGTTCATGGAATAACTTATCTTTTCTATGCTGATTCCAATACTTTGGGATCCATCTAGTCACAAGAAAATTGACGATGTGCACGAACCAAGGAGCATGACTAAATAATGCAAGAAGATGCTCATCAAGAAATGAATCACTAATGTCTCCCGTACTTGAAATGTGGAGATACGATAAGTGATTCGCCACCGAATTTTTGCTGCCCTTCTTCTCTTTTATCTCCAAGTCCAACTCTTGAAGAAGGAGCACCCATTGTATTAATCGTGGCTTCGCCTCCTTCTTGGAATACAAGTACTTTAATGCCGCATGATCGGTGTAAGTGACGATCTTGCTCCCCAAGATGTAAGGTCGAAATTTTTCTAAAGCGTAGACCAATGCCAAAAGCTCCTTCTCCATAGTCGTGTAATTCATCTGAGCTTTGGCAAGGGTCTTACTCGCGTACCAAATGGCGGTTGGCTTCGTCTCTATCTGCTTGCCCCAAGACCGCTCCAACTGCATAGTCTGAAGCATCGCACATGATCTCGGAAGGTAAGTCCCAATTAGGACTTTGTAGAATCGGTGCTTTGATCAATGCGAGCTTCAACATCTCGAATGCGCGCTCCCCTTCTTTGTCGATGAAGAAGTATTTATCCTTTCAAAGAAGAGTGGTTAACGGTTTGGAGACTTTAGCAAAGTCCCATATAAACCTCCGGTAAAAGCCAACGTTCCCTATAAAACTCCATAGATCTCGTAATGTAGCTGGGAGAGGGAGGTTTTGGATGACCTTAATCTTGGCCTTATCCACCTCCAATCCTTTGCCCAAGACAAGATGTCCGAGCACTACTCCCTCTTTAACCATAAAGTGGGATTTCTCCCAACTCAATATCAGACATTTCTTGACGCAGATGATGTAGGATAATTTCAGGATGATGATATGCAAGAAGATAATGGAATAAGTATAGATATATGATGGAGAAAGGACTGAAATATAGTATGAATAACTACTAAATTTATCTATGAAATAATCCTACAATGGAATGAGGACCTATGAATGATATCACTTGAAATGTACTTACAATTCAGTGAGAATATATTGTAGAATAATTCAGAAATATATGGATAGATGATAAAATTAGTAAGGATGATAAGGGGAGTATGAAAATAAGATTTTAGAGGAAAAGATAATATATATAATTATGTATTAGTAATGATTAAGATTAATTCTTATGATAATTATGTCGCGTAGGGAGGAAAATAGGATGGTTAATATGTATAATTAGAATGATCTATTAGTGAATAAGTGGAAGAGGAATAATCGGAGAGTATTGAAGGAATAATGGGAAGAAATATGATAGAGAGGCGAATATATAAGAGATAATATAGAATAGGGATGATAGAAATTAGTGAGTATGCGGGAAATAGAGAAGCGATGGCGATGGAAAATGCGACTAAACGGGGGTTATTTTGAGAATATTATTTTCAGAGAAGAGGTAAGAACAGAGAATAGATAGAGGAGAGATTTAAGGGGAGAGAATAATGTGGACTTATGGACTTCTGAGAGAGCTATTATTCACGAAAAGGGAGAAGAGGATGTTACCTTGATTGGTCGTGAAGTTAATGCTCCTGAAATCACCGAACCGTCCAGGATTTCTGCCGAATGCGTCTTGACGTGAAGAGGGTGAAAGATGACAGAACGGGAGGGAGAAAGGGAAAGGGAGGTAGAAATTCGGAGAGGAGGTTTATGGGAGAAGCACGAAAAACACACGAACCATAGTTTCAAAAGAAACAATTTCATCAATAAAAAAAACTGCCTTGTGTTCTCTTACAAATCTCCATTTATAGAATACAGAGATGGAGAATGATAGTGAGATGATGCGTCGCCTCAAATTTCTGCGTGCGAACAGTTAACTAGTTCGCGGAAGTTTCTTTATTTTTGTCGGTTTCCGCGATGGCCACTGATTGATAATTTTATTTTCTTTGATCTGGGATGAAGTTGACGGTGATGTTGTCGTCGGGTGCATACATGTAATTTGATATGTCAGAGGTTTTTCCCAGATTATTTTATCATCCGTGCATCCCCTCGGCAAGTCAACGCCCGGTTTCATTTGTCGTACCGTTTGTCCATTATCTCCTCTTGCAGATTTGCTGATGGAGACGATTGGTTGTAGAAGTCTACAGGTCCGTATGCGGTCCTGGACACTTTGCTCACGTGGTAGGTTGCCGCTGATGCTGCATACTTCACGATAACCTTAATTTCTGAGCTTCAATCTTATTTCAGCATCTCTCACGGTCCTGATCGTCATCCTCGTAGAAATCCAGTCAAGCCGCATAGCTCCCATCGTCACGACTCTAACGCCACTTTTTGCCATCCCATACGCCACTCCCATGCAAGAGAACACGACCAACACGGCGTCACCGAGGGATTCAAAGAAAGAAATTATTTCATTGCCGCTGAACGTGCGCAGCCATCCAATGGTCTCGTGGAGAATTGAGAGTCCTCAGATCTCGAGGTATTGGAGCCATAATTGATCGGAAGAAGGATTTCTACCCTTTTTTGGCTACCGATTTGACTGGGTTTGTTTTGTGGATCCATTGTATGTCTTCTTACTGCTTCAAAACTTGTGTAGGGTGAACTGTGGAAATTCTCGATTTCTTGTCTGCCTTTGACTGTCAAGCCCTCGAGTCTGATCTTGTCCAAGGCATCAAATGAGTTTCTGATGAGTTCCTTTAGGAAAATATCCTTGTTGGAGCAGGACATGTTGAGGATGAGACTGAAGAGTTGATGAACCTTCACATTTAAGCTCAGCAAGGAAGAGGACGTGAGCTGAGCTTTGATTTCTCTTGCACTCCTTAATAGATAGTGAGGATTAGTCTCATAACCTTCTCTTTTGGTAGAAATTTTCTTCAAATGACTTGTGCTTCATGCAAACTTATTCATGCCTTAGCTTTTGTCATAACTTCATGGCTGTCGATATCTCATCTTCAATTAGAAGTAGTCATGGCTTAACTTTGAAGAGGTCTTCATGGCTGTCTTCATAATGGACAGCTCCCTTCATACTTTTGTCAGCATTTAAATACTCTTCATGTTGATTACCATTATACCAAATAACTTCATAATTTCTTGGGTTTGCTCTTGTGAAGGCTTCATCTTGAGGTAGATTTCAAATAACATCCTTTCCCAATTGATAATAAATAGATCTCTCCTAAAAATTCTAACTATAGGTGGTCTTTAAAGAAAGAAGGGGATGTAATTCAAAGAGGTTTCTTACTGATTTTCTTTTGAGATCATTAATTATAACTATACAAGGTACCTATGATATATTGGATATGGTTTGGAAAATAAGGAACCTATATCAAGGTAAAAGGTGGTTGACTTGGTCCACTCAAGGAATTCTAGGTTTCTAAAGATAGAAGATTTATTTTCTTTGACCAAGTCAATCTTTGGATCAGTGTAAAATAGGAGAAGGAGGGAAGATAATTCCCTTAAGATCTACACTCTCTTTCAATTATTTAGAGAGGATTTCTTCATTGACTGAATGGATGGTGAGTTTCTCAAACTCATAAGTAAGGAGGAGTATAGGTTCACTTGGAACCCTTGTGTTCGTGTTTTGGAATAATTCTCCATCAGCAGACCTCGAGGATCTTTTTCAGGTGAGCTAGATAGCTATCGAAATCATCTCCAAAGACAAAGAAATTGTCCATGAAGACCTTGAGACTTTTGCCAAGGAAATTGGAATGTCAGAGGGGCGTTACATAACTCAAATGACATTTGTCTAAAAGCGAACGTGCCAAAGGGACATGTAAATGTCGTCTTCTCTTGATTTTCCGGATGAATTGCAATCTAGTTATAGCCCGAGTATCCATCCAAGAAATAAAAATAACTCTAACCTGGTAGTCGATCAATGATTTGATCGTTGAATGGTAAAGGGAAGTGATCCTTCTTCGTTGCAGCATTCAACTTCTGGTAGTCGATAGAGACTCGCCACTTTGTCAGAAGGCGCGTTTGGATATCCTCGCCCTTGTCATTCATGGTCACTGTAACTCCTGCTTTCTTGGGAACAACATGTATCGGACTAACCCACTGGCTATCAGATATGGGGTAGATGATCTCCACGTTCAGCCACTTCAAGATCTCCTCCTTCAATGCTTCCCATACCTTAGGGTTTAGTCGTCGCTGGGCTTCCCTCATGGTTCTAAACTCGTCCTCCAAAAATATGCGATGAGTACATAATGAGGGGTCTAATCCCCTCAAGTCTGCTGGAGTCCAGCCGATTGCTTGCTCATTCCGTCGTAATACGTCGAGTAATCGTTTCTCCTACTCCTCATTGAGCTGGGAGAAAATGATCACCGGTTTTGCCTACTGAGAGTGAAGAAAAGCATACTTGAATGTAGATGGAAGAGGCTTGAGCTTCTCTGTTGGCTCGTCTAAAGGTAGCTCCTTGAATTCAGCTTCCTCATGGATTGTCATGACTTCTTCAATGCAAGTCTCAATGTCTTGGTCACCAAAGAGGTCGATGGCGCCGAAATCTTCGAAAGCTTGTGAAGGGTACTTCATTAGCTTGTTGATGTTTACCTTCAACGTGTGCTCTCCCACCTTAAGAATTACTTCTCCTTTTCCCCAAATATGTAATGGCTATTGCGGTAGCTAAGAAAGGTCTTCCTAGGATAATTGGGGCTTGACTAAGCTCCTTAGTGATCTTCATATCTACTACTAGGAAGTCTACTGGAAAATAACATCCTTCAATTCTCACAATCACATCTTCTACTATGCCATGAGGCTTATGTACCGATCTATCTGCTAAACATAACTCTATAAGGAAAGGTTGCAACTCCCCTACACGATGACGATCAAATACTACTTTAGGGAGGATATTGATACTAGCTCCGATATCTAATAAGGATCTAGTAAAAGTCATTCCTCCAATTTCACTCATGATCATGGGTGCTCATGGATCTCTCTTTTTAATCGCAAGAGAATTCATCATAATTCAACTAATATTCTCACTCAATTGGATCCATTTGGGGCTTCCATGGGGTGTGCATATGCCTTTAAGGAATTTGGCATAAGAAGGTATATGCTTAATGGAATCTACTAAAGAGATGGTAATGGTCACCTTTTGAAAGGCTTCTAATAAGTGATCGTCAGATTCACTAACCTTAGCTCTAGGCTTGCTCAATGCTTGAGGATAAGGCACGGGTGGTTTGTATATATCGGGATTTGGCTCTGCTCGCGCCCGTTCTTCCTCATCCTCTGATCTACTATCTTTCTCTACTATGACCGTCGGTGTTTCTTCATCTATGGAGCTCTTGTGTAGAGGATGATCCTTATAAGGATCCGGTAAGTCTTTGTCGCCCCAAAGGCTCGATATAGATAACAGTGTCTCCACTGCCTCCTCATCAACATGCACATGACTCAAGTTATGCATTTGACTTGATGAGGCCCCTTGATTCCTCGGGTTGATAGTGGCCTGCGATGGTAATTGGTCAGAAAAAGAAACATGCTTATCCTTCTTATTATCAATCGATGTAGGAATGTTCATCTTAACGAAATCCTATATCTCGTCCACGCGTGAGTTCATTCTGTTCATTTGCTCCATCAACTAAGAGATCACACCTAGAATCGGATCTGTAGATGGTGCAGTCGGTCGTGGAGCTTGATTCTATGATGACTATGATTGGATATACGTCGACTGTCTTGTATTCGCGTAGGGTTGCGGTTGCAAATTTTGTTGCTGACCGGAGTTGTAAGATGGAGGATACGCTTGATGTGTGCTCCCCCTAGATCCTGCATGCTGCGTAGGATTGTTATAAACAATAGGGTTGGTATAATTTTGGTATGTACCCGGATAATTCGGTCTTCGCTGTTCACTTGGCCCTCTTGGTGGGCCTCGTCTATATATGCCTTGCCCTTGAATTGCCATAATAGGACAATCCATCTCGACATGGTCGAGTCATGAGCAATGGGCGCATGGCGATGCTTCTTGTAGAGCAGCGGGTGCAAGTCGTTTCGAACCGTTACAGATGTGGAATCGATCTAATAGAAGGTTCTAGACCTCCGCCATCTTATCGATCTTCTCTAGGAGCATGCCTGTCTCTACTGATTTTGCATCAATTAATCCTCCTTTTAATGTTGCACCTCTTCCAAATGGTGTTGCCGCGTTGTGATGGCTGTTTTCCGCCACCGTTTAGGTCAATTCCATTGCTTCGTCTTCAAACTTGCTAATGAAGGTGCTACCGCTAGCTGCATCTAAAAGATATCTATCTTGGAGGCCTAACCCATCATAAAATATCTGCGTAAGCTCATGGTTAGACACTCCATGGTGAGGACACTCCCTAGTGAAGTCTCTATGTCTCTCCCAAGCTTCATGAAATGTTTCACTCGGTTCTTGGGTAAATTCACGAATAGCCTTCCTAAAGGATGTGGTCTTTCCTAGATAATAGTATTTCCTTAGAAACTCCTCGTCCATCTCGGTCCAAGTGGTGAATTCTTATCCTAACTTTAAAAACCTATCTTTAGCTCTGTGATGGAGAATTATCTCATCACATGAACACAAGGGTGGGTTCTGAGTGAATCTAGATATGACTTAAGGAAAAGAAATCATTCTCAACAGCAACAAAATGGCATACTCCTCCTTATTCATAAGTTTGAGAAACTCACCATTCATGAAATGAAGGAAGAAGAGCTCTCTAAAACATTGAAAGAGAGTGTAGATCAAAAGGGAATTATCTTCCCTCCTCCAATTATATACTGATCCAAAGATTGACTTGGTCAAAAGAAATTAAATCTTTATCCTTAGATACTGAGAATTCCGTGAAGGGACCAAGTCAACCACCTCTTATCTTGGTATAGGTTCCTATTTATCCAAACCGTATCTATTATATCATAGGTACCTTGTATAATTACTGATCTCAAGAAAGAAAATTAGTAGGAGCATCTTTGTTATTAAACTCCTTTCTTCTTTGAAAACCACCCCTAAGTAGAAATTTTTGAAGAGATCTATATGTGATAACTTATGGAAGTGTATATCCTCGGTGAATACCTCAAGACAAGTCCATGCATGAGTAAACCCGAAGTCAAGACTGATGAAGAATATGATTAAGATAATCGGTATGAAGACCACTCATGATGACAATCAGTATGAAGGAAGCTTGCGACAAGGAGGACTACCTCCCTATTAAACAAATCATTCACCATTAAAGATGAAGATTAAGATTCGGTTTGCTATCTACTAACGACTCGTTAAGACAATCACCATAGCTACCTTGATCTTCACAAGATTAATGAGATCTCACATCTCATCTGTCGGCCCTCATAAGAGCAGTGAAAAGGCATCTAAAACAATGCATGGAATATGAAGCTAGATCTCCAAACTTCCAAAAAACTAAGACGACAGGATCGTATTGCTGCCAACCGAATGAATAGCTACTGTCTCAATGATCACAACTACCACAAGCCATTGGGAGATCACAGTTTAATTCACGTCCTCTCTCTATGCTGATATGTGACAGAGGAGAGACAAGTAGACCTCCATTAACAGGCCTTAACTACCTCTAATGGAGATAAGATATCCACGGCTGTGAGAACTTTGACGATAGCTAAGTCAAGGATAAAGTTTGTATGAAGGACGAGCAAAGTATAGAGAATTGCTACCACGAAAGAAGGTTGACCGGTCAAGTAATTGCTTCAAAAGAATCTTCAACCGCCACTAAATCCACGGGAGTTCAGTCTCCTAACATAAGACAACAAAGTCGAAATCTCATATCCTCAAAATGAATAGCCGGATTGAAGAGAACATGAGACCGATGAAGCTAGTAATCTGCCACCTGGAGGACAGCCACGAGGATAGAGAAGAATAGGACGTCCTCCCCAAAGTTAAGCCAAGAAAGCTCACGCATTGTCAGACACGATTGAATCCGAAGGAGTGATTCGCGAAAAGTATAAACACCTTCACGATATTCTTCCCACGTTCGAGCCCTCGTGATGGAGAATTATTTCAAAACATGAACACAAGGGTTCCAAGTGAACCTATTCTCCTCTTTATTCATGAGTTTAAAAAAAATTATCCATTCATTAAATGGATGAAGAAGACCTCTCTAAATAATTAAAGAGAGTGTAGATCTTAAGAGAATTATCTCCCCTCCTTTCCCTATTTTACACTGATCTAAAGATTGACTTGGTCAAAGAATTTAATCCTTATCCTTAGGAACCTTGAATTCCTTGAGTAGACCAAGTCAACCACCTCTTACCTTGATATAGGTTCCTTATTTTCCAAACCGTATCCACTATATCATAGGTACCTTGTATAGTTATAAAATAATGATCTCAAAATCAATAGGAATCCCTTTGTTATCCAATTTCCTTTTCTCTTTGAAACCTCCCTTAATTAGAATTTAGGAGAGATCTAAACTATTACTATTTATGGAAACATGGCCATCAAATTCGTTTTCAAGCCAAGCATAATTGAAGAGGAAATAAAATATGATCTTCTTGCCATTATGAGATCAAAGAAAATACCTACAAACCACCTATGAGAAGCTTGAAGGAAGACTCAGCAAGGAGAATTACCTCCCTTCTAAACAAAGTTATGATGGAGATCAAAGTCTACTGCACGTCCTATCTCCCTACTATCGTGGAACACAAATAATACAGAAGACAAGGGTCCCCCGAATATTATAGAATATCAGAGTCATGGCTCATCTTGACGCCTGTAAGACATCACCACGCATAGAGAGTTTTAAAGAACAAAGAAGACATCGGCGACCACCCATATGAAGCAAATCACCGAGATGCCTGAAGAATATTTGTCATTACCCTCTGCCGAATGATCGATACAAGACAGCAAAGTCAAAGTTCAAAACACAACGTCCTTTACCTTCACCGGAAGCGTAATTAAGCATGCATTGACACACCAAAAGTCACTTGTCGAGCTCCCATCCAGGATGAAGAAGAAAAATCTTGACAGGACTATCTCCCACTTGCCACCGTCGACATCTTCCAGAAGTTCGCTGGCAGAGAGACCTTGTTTTGCAATCGCATAAGGACTCGATCCGCTCTCCTCTTTGAGCGTGAGTGTCGCCTCCTTAATCTTCAGAAAGTAAGCTGTAAGGGAAGAGATCCAGACTCAGCCACACGGGTGCATGCTCACTATCCCGACCAAATGACCGTCCGATCTAATCTCACGAGCTATCTATTTATTCGTCGCCTACTATCTATCTTTCCATCAGCAGTTCAGCATAATTGGAATTTCTCACCTCCGTGAAGGTACTTATTGAAATGCCGTCTCCAAACCTCCCGTGTGAATTCAGGGACAGATGCAGAGATTCGGTTTCGATGTGGACATCAAGAGATCGCTTGATAAGAGCGCTTGGACTAGAAAGGATATAACCGGAGAACATTCCCGCTTTCAACTGCCTATCCATCATCTCCGCCTCCCATCAAGTCCTCGAGCCGATTCAAGCAGCTGAAATTCAAAGAAACGACGGAGAACATACCTTCTCCAATCAGACAAAAACAAAACAACTCCCACCGGCAAAATATAAAACGGGAAATCGATCACTCCCATAGAGGAACTCCACACCACCACTGTTGACCGAGATTCCCAGCGATGAGGAAATCATCAAATACGGCTGGGTTCGGAGAGGTGATTCGCGACGAAAGATCACCCCACGAAAGTCTTCACTCCGTCAAACGACAACGATAACTGCCATCCATGCGTGCCTTCATGACGATCACATCGTACGCGCGGAAGGCAACGAATTTCGAGAAATCGCTCTACGACACCAGCCCAGTCAATCCAAGTCAACCACGCGGATATAACCGCCCCGACGCGACGCTTCGCCTCGCCATAACTTCCTCTCTTTACATCTATAAAACGGAAAGCGTAAGAGAAAAACGCATGTTGTTTTTGATAAAAAGTTTGGTTACTTGGTTCGTTTTTTTTACCTTGTGTTCATCGTCCTCCTTGTGCCTCTCCCACCTTCTGATGGAGAATTATTTTAAAACATGAACACAAGGGTTCTAAGTGAACCTATCCTCCTCCTCCTTATCCACCTACTTGAAAAATTATCCATTAATTAAATGGATGAAGAAGACCTCTCTAAATAATTAAAGAGAGTGTAGATCTTAAGGGAATTATTTTCCCTCACTCTATTTTACACTGATTTAATGATTGACTTGGTCAAAAGAAATTAGCCTTATCCTTAGATAATTAGAATCCCTCGAATGGACCAAGTCAACCACCTTCTACCTTGATATAGGCTCCTCAATTTCCAAACCACATCCACCATATCATAGGTACCTTTGTATAAATTATAATTATTGATCTCAAGGAAAATTAATAGGAACACCATTGTGATACATTCCTTCTTTCTTTGAAAACCTCCCTTAAATAGAATTTAGGAGAGATCTAATTAATACTACTTATGGAGACATTGCTATTGGATTCTACTTCAAGTCAATCTCCCATGCAAGAAGATTCCAAAGTCAAGCTGATCAAGCATTTATATGTCTCTACTCAGCATGAAAAGAGCCATCATTAATCAAGGCAGTCATGAAGACTATTTTCCTCTCCATTTCCTATTCAAACAAGGACATCACAGTTGAAGATGGAATATCTACCAATCAAGTATGAAGAATCTTAAGTAAAGCTCCCTACAAGGACAAATCCTACCCACAAGACAGCTAAGTCAAGAATGAAATAGTATGAAACATGAGCAACTTAAATACAACTGATATAAAGAAGACTATGGGAATTATCCTTGCTAAATCTCAAGAAGCACAACAATCCTCGGCTGTTGGAGTCCAAGGAAGTCACTCCAAGCGTCAGCAAGGAGGGCCATCTCCCACGTAAGGGGTAATAGTCTAGAAACCCCCAATGTTTGGGGTTTGTCTTCTTTTCACCCCAACGTTTCGAAACAGCCGCCTCCACCCCAATGTTTGGGGTTTTGTCTTCTTTTCACCCCGAGGCTTCTATCGCGCAGAGCTGGCAGCGACGTGGACGCCACGGCAGTAGCTCACCGGACGCAGAAGCCACATCAGCACAGGGAGAGCCGCCGCCTTCATCAGTTCCCCGCTCTTCCAGGGCAGCCATTGCCGCTGCCGACCGATCCTACCGGCCTCAACCCTCCACGGTGGAGCCTTCCAGTTCCAATACTCCCATTTCCACCTCTCCTGCCCGTTCCACCTCTCCCGCCCATAATGGGTTGGATGATATCCTCTCCCATATGCGGCTGTAATCGACGAACCGCTTCTGCACAATCTTCTTCGCACTCTCTACCACGACGCCACTCATCCAATTGAATCCATCAAACCCCGAAATGGATGGCAGTTACGATAATCGTCCATGAACAGAACAACGATATGTTCAGCCCATACAATAGTTCCAACAAGAACCGTCTTTCAAGCCGTTTAACAGGGGTGATGGTTTCAAGTGATGGGCGATGATAACTAAAAAAAAAGTTGTGAAGTTTGTAGACAATCAGTTTGAATGGTTCCCCCCTCTCACGCGCGTTCATGCATGTGTGAGGGGAGGAAATGGTTCCCCCCCCTCTCTCTTTCTTTCTCATCCTTCCTCCTCTCCCTTCCTTCTCCATTTTGCACCATCTCCCTTTTCTTCCGATTTGTGCTCTCTCGTGCGTGAGCAGACAGAAGATAAAGATTCTCTTCTCCCCGCTCTCTGTTCCTTGCTCGAACTCACTTGAACTATCGTTATTTCAATTTAATTTTTCAGCAAAGTCTGACTGAGCAAAAGCAGTTTGACCAGCACAATTGAGGAGAGAGAATATCCGAGTGCCGTCCGGGAAGCTCCGAAGAGTTTCGTATCGCCGATTTAGGTTGTTCTGAGAGACGGTGTGGATCTTCCCGGCATCGATGTACTCGGCGTCTAAGGGAGAGGATATCACTCTGTCTCTCATGTCTCTATAACTCTCTTGATATCTCTCTCTGTCTCTATGTCTCTATAACTCTCTTGATCTATCTCTGTCTGTCTCTATGACTCTCGTGATCTATCTCTCTATGTCTCTATGTCTATATATCTCTCTTGATCTTTTTCTTTGTCTCGCTATATCTCCGCATTGTCTTTGGGAGTCGCCAACAAGACTATTTGTGGAGAAGTTGCTAGAACCTCAGGGGGAGGCGATCATCCTTGACTGCACTTCGTGCGCTGAGGAGGTGGAGAGAACGGAGGAGGAAATAGAAAAGAAGAGGAGAGAAGAAGAGGAAGCGAGGAGGCAAGGAAGAGAGAGGAAGAAGAGGAGACGAGAATAAGAGAAGAAGAAGAGGAGGCGAGGAGAAGAGAAGAAGAAGAGGAGACGAGGAGAAGAGAGAAGGAAGAAGAGAGAAGGGAGGAGGAAGAGGAAGCGAGGAGAAGAGAGAGGGAAAAAGAGGAAGAAGAGAGAAGGGAGGAGGAAGAGGAAGCGAGGAGAAGAGAGAGGGAAAAAGAGGAAAATCCGCAGAGAGGTTTACTGCCAAATAACTTTCCGAAAGGAATTCCACGGTGACGGCCCTATCGAAGAGGAAAATCCGATATGCGTTAGTTGTTCTTAAGAACTGGATAGACTCTGAAATGGGTTCGGTGGTATCTCCGTCAGGCAGCCCTTCCTCAAGGCATCGTTCCCTTCGTCTTTGCCAGAGAATACGGGCTTCATCCTGAGATTCTCAGCACTTGGTATGCGTGTTATCGTTTTCTACATCTCTACGGGTTGAATATTTCTCTCGCTTGCTGGCTCCGCAGGGTTATCTTTGGGATGCATGTCTCCTTGCCCGTAACCCTTCTCTACTACATTCTTCTCGGTGTGTGAGGACTCAGGAGAATACGGCATCTGGGGGGAAGGAGAAGCCGCAAAGTCGACGATATCTGATCTGAGTTCATGATGTTTATTCTGTAGACCTGCGCAGAAGTTACGCTATTATCCTTTTTAAATGGAAAGACCGTTGCAAAGGAACACATGTATAGTCTAAATTCGATTGTAGGAGCTACTGAAGCAAGAGTAGTCTGCTCATTGAGGAAAGGACTTGCAGCGGTTATCTTCTGCTCCGCCTTCGATGCGGCAGAGAACTCCAATCTTTGACGCGAGCCTAGAAGGTAGATTATAACCTTCGTAGAATAGCCTCGCTGTACATTTTCTCGTTTGCGGCTTTCGCGGCTGCATTCTTCCATTTGATCGATCGGGATCGAGAGAGACTAGCGCTGAAGAAAACGGATCTTGAATGTATTGAATTAACGAATGAAGTAAGTTTGACTTCTTATTCTTTTCTATTGGTGGCCGTAAAATTTAAATTTACTGTCTTCGACGAATGAAAATCACAAAAATTAACGAATGATCGAAGAACACACAAACAGTACTACTCTGTTTAAAAAAGTTCATCGACAACTCGCCGAAAGAAAACATATAATAGAGAAGAAAATGGAGTAACATCTTTCATGGCTTGAAGAAAGGGATAGGCGGGAAGCCGGGGAAAGCCGGAAGCTGAGGAACGGGCGGGAGAGGTGGAAATGGGAGTATTGGAACTGGAAGGCTCCACCGTGGAGGGTTGAGGCCGGTAGGATCGGTCGGCAGCGGCAATGGCTGCCCTGGAAGAGCGGGGAACTGATGAAGGCGGCGGCTCTCCCTGTGCTGACGTGGCTTCCGCGTCCAGTGAGCTGCTGCCGTGGCGTCCACGTCGCTGCCAGCTCTGCGCGATAGAAGCCTCGGGGTGAAAAGAAGACAAAACCCCAAACATTGGGGTGGAGGCGGCTGTTTCGAAACGTTGGGGTGAAAAGAAGACAAACCCCAAACATTGGGGGTTTCTAGACTATTACCCCCCCACGTAATCTACACTTCTACGACAAAGGAAAACAATGAAAGCTTGGTCTGAGGACTATTATTCAACCATGTTATCACCATCATACGTAATATTTCCGTGCGACCTATCTCTATTAAACATAGAACAGTGAGGAGTTATGAAGCCCCACGTGGAGAAGTTATAACCACGGCAACCGCCGTGAATCCTCACGGTATCAAAAACTCCACGTGATTCCCGTCCCTGCTAAAGGGAACTTCGTAGCATGCATAAGATTAATATCGAAAGACCTTCATGCTGCCAGGACCGTTGGAGTTCTCACAGGATTAAGGAAGCATTTACATGTTCTTCAAACGTCTCCACGTACCTCCCTCCCGTGAAGACTGCTTCGGAAAGAAACGCTTACAAAGAGCATAGGGAAAACACGTAATTAAGACAAGGAAGCTGCAACTGGGCAGAAAAGGAAGCTCCCTGAGGACCTCCTTTACCTCCTCGTCACCCCGCCCGGGAGTACTATTCGAGACGCCATAATCTCTTATATCCGCGAGACAAGAAGACAGCTGGTTTTTGACCTGGAGCAACTCAAAGACCCCGTTGACCTTGTGCAGAGGTTGTTTGATGAGGCTGATGAGATTCTGCATCTCGGTCGTCGTCCATCGTAGGCACATAGAAGCATACACCAAGGCTTCATCAATTCCTATCGACCGTTTATCGAAGAACCTAACGAAGCGTGAAAACAATCCACTCTGGAGAGGACGTCATCTCGACTATGCACAAGAATTATCACCGTCATCTCCGCTTCGCCCCGAGATAAAATTCTACCTTCTCTCCGCCGACCTACAATAAATTATACGCAGGAATAAAAGAGCATCTGATATCCTCCAAATTACATGACTCCACTCGAGCGACGTTGAAGGACGCCGTTTCAGATCAATCTATCAAACAACACGGGAAATTATCACCGCGAAACGACGCAACAACATAACTGCCCTTCTTTGCTTCTATAAAACGGAAAATTTAAGAGGAAAGTCGGATGTTATTTTTGATAAAGAAATTGGTTACCGAGTACTTTTGTTTACCGTTGTGTTTCATCGTCTTCCCTGTGTCTCCATCGTTCCTCCCGCATCTTCTTCTCTCTGATTCTATCTCCCTTTCCATTTCTCCCTCCATTCTGTCATCTTTCATCCACCTCTTGTCAGAGCAAAACCAAGGAGATTTTATGCCGTTTGAAGATTTCAAGTGCATCGTCTTCACGCCTAAAGGTATTCATCCTCTCCCTCTTTTCAATGTGATTAGTAGTTCTCCTAAAGACCGTCCATAAGTCCAACATTGATTGACGTAACTCAATCTATTTCTCCGTCGCGTTTCTGTTTCGTTTCCGAGAACTAAATTGAACTGACCTATTCAGGCCCTACTTCGTACCTACCGCCTACCCATATCTTCTATATTTTAAATTCTCTCCTAATATCATTCCCTATACTATAATATATATCATAAGTTCTTCACCGATCTCCCCTTTTAAATATTCTCTTTTCCCTATTTTCTATCTTAAATATATGATATTATTTCCTCTTCTTCTCCCGAAATAACCTCTCCACAGTCATCGTATATTAACCTATTCACTCCTATTAATTATATTCACGGATATATCTCATTAATTCTCTATCTTATCATCCATCTGAATTATACATCTATTCTCACTGATATCACTTCATAGGTCCTCCACTCATTTGTACGATTGTTTCTTTAATCATATCATCATCATACATATCATCGTATCTTTGAAATATCCTACATCACCTTCTCTCTTCTCCGATTCTACCTTCCTTTCCCTTTCTCCCTCCCGTTCTGTCGTCTTTCAGACAACTTACGTCTGATGCGTTTCGAGGATAATCCGGATCTTTACGAGAAGTCCAACGATCGCACTTCCCGTCCATCTCCAGGTAATCATCCTCTCCCGTCTTTAAACTGTGGAATAGTTCTCCTCTCCAAGATCATAAGTCCAACGTCGACGCTTTCTGAGTTTTATCTCCTCTCCGTCACGTGGTCGTTATCTAAGAACTCCTTGAAATGTCTCTCTTATATTATCATTATAATAACCACATAATAAATATATTACTCCTATTCCTCTCATCTAATTCACCGTCTATTTCCGTCTTGACTTTTCCTATCCTCCATCACATTATGTCCTCTCTATAATCGCTATTTTACCATCCTTCATTCCATTTCATCATCCTTAAATCCTCTAAATGATATCCATTCTTATTCTCCATAATACGTAAACATTATTCTCTATTCATCCTATAAATCATCCACACTCATCTTCTTCTCTCCTATCACTTTACAAATTATTCTCTACCCTATTTCTCTGAATTATAAACTTCTTTCTCACTGATATCACTTCATAGACCCTCCCTCATATGTAGGATTATGATCTAATTCATAATAGTAGATATTCATATTATAATAATCATCCCTTTCTAAATTATCTTAAATCACCTCCGCTCTCTCACCGAAAGTATCTCCTTACCTCGTCCGGGTGACATATAGCAGACAAAAGACTGCATGATCTCGTTGCGAGAGATGATGAAAAGATAATTCACTCTGGAGATGACGTCCTCTTTGACTACGTACAAGACGTTGTCCGTCCTCTTTGCCCCTTCGCAAGAGAAAAGTCTGCAACTTCGACACATGAACTTGATGCGTCAACACTTAATCATCGTCAAATAATTCATTCACCACGAGTGGTACAACCGGGGGTCAACACCTACGAATGGAGCTTCCGTCTTACCAGCCCGGACGACATCTTCCCACTAAAGAGAAGTTTTCCACGAACGAAACTACCCGTAATTGCCTCTACCAAATGCGACGCATCCTTTCATCCTATTCCCCTCTTCTCTATTCTATAAAAGAGACAAATGTAAGAAGAGAACGGCAGTTGTGAAATGAAAATGAAATTGTTCTCCTTTTGGAAAACTTTTGTGTTCTTGTGATTTCCCGTGCCTCTCCCACATCCTATCACTCTGAACTTGCTATCTTCCTATCCTTTTCTCCCTCCCGTTCTGTCATCTTTCAGCCACTTTAAAGTAAAAGCAAACAATGAATATATTGGATCGTGCATGAATTTCAAAAGCATCTACTTCACGTCATCTTCAAGGTAATCATTCTCCCCTCCATTAAATTGTTTAGTAGTTCATTTTTAAAATCTGTCCGTCCAATATTACTCACCTTCCGACCTCTTTTCTTTCTTATATCTTTTCTCCATATCATATCTACTATCCAAAATAATCTCAGAGTATTCCCCAATCATAGTAATACCAATCATAAACAATCCCCACAGTAACTATCCTCTTCAACACATAAGTAGAATATCCTCTCTTCCATACTTCTTCTCTTTCCACTCATAATCCTATCTATTTTAAATTATCTATTATATATTATCTATTTTAAATTATTTATTCTATATTATCTATTTTAAATTATCTATTCTATATTATCTATTTTAAATTATCTATTCTATATTATTCACTGATATCATTCATAGATCCTCAATAAGATTGTAGGATTATTTCATATTTAAATATCAATAGATATTCACATTTAGTTCACGCACTTCTCCATCATATCTCCATCATTACATCATCATCTTCATATATAGTGTCATTTCTAAAATATCCTACATCACTCTATCTCTAAGGGTAGCGGGAAAGAGTTTTATCTTCATCACATCTGCCGACACATTGTGAATTTGATTGATCTTTGATAACTCTAAAATATAAGTTATCTCCACCATTGATTCAAAGGAACCTCTTACCCTAAAATTATAAAAGAATCTTCTTCTTGCCTTTTTTTTGATTTTTGGCTCTCTCTTAGCATCAAGCTACCGGAAGGAAAATGAGAGGCTTAGGCCCAAGCTTGGCATTGCTTGGTGTTCAAGTTTGTTGTGGAGGCAAGATCAAGTGGAGGATCGAGATTGTAACGAGTCAAGCATCACCCGGCCTAGGACTGGCATAAAAAACGGGGTTTGTGTGAGGATTTGGATCTGATTTTCTCTTGTAATCCCCTCCATGGATAGTGTAGAAGCTATTTCCCCTTTTAGATTTTAGATTTGTTTTCTTTTATTTGAAAAATCTCTCATCATTACCCAATTTTCCAATTATCCGATTTCCCGATTTTTCACCATTCTTCCATCATCTTCCATTCTATCATTCTCATTTCTCTATTCCATCATTCCATTCTCAATATTTTCATCATTATTTATCATAGAATATTAATATATATATTGATAATTTTGTTCAGACCATATTCCATTTCTTTGTCCTTCTATATTTCTCGAAAAATCCCTTCTACTATTATTTTTCCCTATAGTAGTATCTCCTCTTCCTAAAAGCATTAATCTCATTACCTAGGCTCCTTGACGATTTGACCCTTACTTTACCATTATACAAAGTGAGGACTTATAAATATTATTATATAAAATCGATTTAAAACAACGATTAAAAATACCCCCAAATCGAGTTCATCAATCTCACACTCTTGTCTAAGCTCATCTATGTGTTTATAAGGGTCCTCAAAAGGTTTACCATGGAAGATAGGTAACATACTCATCACAGGCGAATCTATTCTAAAATTCGCATTTCTAGCAAGTGGTGCATGAATATGAGTAACGGGTCTCTGGAGGATAGGCCTAACGTAGTCACTAAGACATCTCCTAACATTTCTCTCATCGCTTCGGGCCATATGTAAGGTCGATGATGATGTGGAAGAGGAAAGTGACTGCAAGGAGCGTTAAAAAGATCTACGTGTAAAGGGGTTATTCCTCGCTCTCCAATCAGACTCTCGTCTCATAAATGTGCACTAATATATTAATATATGGAGATAATTATAAAATTATTCAACAATGAAAAAATGATCCTACTTGAGTGTCGCTATTCATGAGAGTTACGCCCTCTCAATTCGAGTATGAAGCAATGATCGTCTGTAGTCCATAGAGAAGGGACAAATCACTCAATCTCGTCGAAATTGAGTATCTAAAAGATGTATTTCTGCTTTGAATAGCTCAATGTAGGATCAATTTGAATTAATAAAAGAAAAGAAATAGAAAAATAATAGTTGACCGAGTCAAAATTGACTATTTTTCTAAAAAAATATGCCTTAATTTCCCGGCAGCGGCGTCATTTGACGAAACGGAATCGTGCGATCGTTGAATACACACTTTGTCATGTCAAAAAAAAGTCCAAAACTTAGCAATTAAAAGATTAATTCACAAATTGAACGGTAGAATGGTAAATAAGGGTCGAATCCACGGAGAATTAGGGAAATTTTTTAGATGTCTTTGAAATTTGATCAAATTAGACGATGAATTGAGTTTAGAAATTAGGAAATTTAGCATATTAAGAAAGAAAAATCAATTGCAAATCCACGGAATAAAAAATCGAGTGATTTGGATTAGAATTCGCGGAGTTATCGAAGTTTGAAGTTGAGATGAAAATTTGATCACAAAATTGATTTAAAACAAAAATTAAACTGAAATTAAACTTAATCTACGATTCAAAATGTAAATATAATGCTAAATGATGAAAGATTAAGATGAAAACACGCAATCTAACCCAAATTCGCACTCCAAATGATCCATTTAATCACCGGATTCATGGCTTTTCATTATGTGATTTCGAAGACAAAGACGTCGTTCAAGATGTGATTTCTCGTTACTCCCTCGATCAAATTCTGATTTCAAACACTCGGACATGGAAATGAGCCAAGAAGCTAAATAAATCAAAAGACTCTTATATTGTGGTGTGTAGACAGTTCGATTTGCTCAAAAAATCCAAGAATGGTTCTTCGTCGCGTAGAACATTCTAATTTATAAACGATTTTGGGTTTAATCGTCAGATGCCTCGACTTATCGCGATCGTCCGATGAAGATCCAACGGATGAATCGAAGCGACACCTTCTCTCTCATGCACGACGTGGACGCATCGAGATGCTCCATTGATGATCGGACGGACGCGACTTAATCGCGTCGATTCACCAAGCGACATGTGATCTCAGCCATTGATCACGATGAACCAACGCATCCGACGGTTACGCCCAAAATCATCTGTAAATTAGAATGTTCTTCGAGACGAAGAACCATTCTTAGATTTTTGAGGAAACCGAACTGTCTAGACACCACAATCTGAGAGTCTTTTGATTTCTTTTGCTTCTTGACTCGTTTCCACGTCCGAGGAGTGTTTGAAATCAGAATTTGATCGAGGGAGTAAGGAGAAATCACATCTTGAATGCCATCTTCATCTTCAAAATCTGGGAATGAAAAGCCATGAATCTGGCGATTAATTGGATCATTTTGAGCGCGACTTTGGGTTAGATTGCGTGTTTTCATCTTAATCTTTCGTCGTTGAGCATTAGATTTACATTTTGAATTGTAGATTAAGTTTAATTTCAGTTGGATTTTGGTTTTAAATCAATATCTTTATTGAATTTTCATCTCAACTTCAAACTTCGATTACTCCGCGAATTCAAATCCAAATCACTCGATTTTTGATTCCGTGGATTTGCAGTTGAGTTGTCTTCTTAATATCGTAAATTGTCTAATTTCTAAACTCAATTCATCATTTGATATGATGGGAGAGTCGGTGAGGTCCTTTGTGGATTTCATATCCACGATAATGAAGTATACCGAAAAGTAACAGTTTTCGACCTTAACTATCACATCCTCCACCACGCCGTGAGGTCGTCTCACGGATTCATCCGCTAAGCTCAACTTGATAAATAATGGCTGCAACTCGCCAAGTGGACAAACGTCATATACTCCCTTCGGGAGAATATTGACACTAGCCCCCGTGTCGAGGAGAGATTGAGTGAAAGTCCTACCCCCTATCTCACAACTAATCATGGGAGCTCCTGGATCACGTCGCTTATGAGGAAGCATACTCAGTATGATGGAACTAATGGTCTCACTCATATGGATACGTTTCGGCTTCCTCGTAGGGGTGGAAAGTCCTTTCAGGAACTTTTCGTAGGATGGAATATGATGGATGACATCTACTAAGGGGATGGTGATAGTAACCTGCCTAAAAGCCTCTAATAAGGTGTCATCACTATCACTCGTAAGGACTCTAGGCCGGCTCAATAACTGAGGATATGGCACCGGAGGTTTGTAAACCTCGGGATTGGGTTCTGCCCTACTCTCCTCATCGGGTGCCTCCTCATCCTCGGAGTCCTCCTCCAGAATAATCGTGGGAGATGGACGATCGTCCTTCTCCTCAAGCGGGTCCTTGCGATGCTTGTGGTCCGTATGAGGATCCACTAAGACCTTGCCACTACGTAGGCCCAATATGGCGTGCGCCTCCTCCGATGCACCATCAATGCGAACTTTGTTCACATTATGGGTGCGGCTCGACGATGCTTGACCTACATTCCTGGGATTTGCCAAAGGTTGGGAAGGTAATTGATCAATAAACTCAACACGCTTACCCTTCCTTTGCTCGGTGGAAGCATCGGAGCATTGGGCTTTAGCCCTTTCGACTCGGTCGAGTCGGTCGCTAACCTCATTCAGTTTACTCATCATTTGTGCTAATGCACTCATGACGGGATCAACTGAAGGTGCCGGAGGTGGAACAGCCGGTGGTGGTGTGACCGCTCGCGGAATACCGGGGGCGAAAGATGTCGGCCTCGGGTTCCCCATATGCTGCGGCGCGGATCCGTAGGGCTGATGATATGACGTGTGCTGCCCGCTCCGCTGCTGCGCATAAGTAGGGTTATGAAAACTAGAATAACCGTGATTTGGGTAGGTCGACCTACCCACCTGGCTCAAACCTGGATATGTAGTAGGGTTTGGCCGAAATGGAATTTGTCCTTGGATTGCCATCACGGGGCAATCCAGCTCTACGTGCTCAAAACTAGAGCAATGCGAACACGGCAAGACATCAACATGTGAAACTGGCGCGAGGCCATCAGAACCCGGTCGAATCTTAAGCGAATCCATGATCAAGTTCTTGGCTTCCGTCAGCTTCTCAATCTTATCTAAAAGCATACCTATCTCTGCCGCCTTCGCGTCCAACATCCCTCCCTTAGCGGGAGCGCTCCTTCCTCCAAAGGATTTAGCCGCATGATGGTGACTATTTTCCGCCATCAACTCGATCAACTCGAGGGCTTCATCCTCGTACTTGCTCATGAACGTGCCTCCACTAGCGGCATCGAGCAAGTACCTGTCAGGTGCACCTAAACCATCATAAAAAATCTGAGTAATCTCATGTTTAGGTATACCATGATGCGGACACTGTCTTAGGAGATCTCTAAGTCTCTCCCAAGCCTCGTAGAAAACCTCACCTGGCCCTTGTGAGAACTCGCGTATGGCGCATCTCACGGCACTAGTCTTACCTACCAATTAGTACTTACACAAAAATGCGTCTTTCATATCTCTCCATGAATCGAACTCGCGGCCCAAGGTAAAAAACCACTCCTTCGCCCTTTCCTTAAGCGTGAAAGGGAAGAAGCGCATCGTGGTCGTCTCAGAGGGGACATTGTGGAATTGGTTGAATTCGCATACCTGGCTGAACTCGTCCACATGTCGATACGGGTCCTCCGATGGTAGTCCATGAAAAGTGGGCAAAAGGCCAAGAATATGTGAGTCAATTTTAAAATTTGCACCTCGTTGTAGAGGCGCATTGACTCGTGTAGTCTGCCTTTGGATGACCGGTCTTGCGTAATCGCTAAGACGTCGTCTCACTATCTCGGCAAGAAGAGGGGTGTCTATCGGCTCTCCTCGCCCTGGTGTGGCGATGGCTGGAAGTGAATCACTAGAGGTCTCCGATGGAGCTCTAGATGAGGCAAATAAATCATCATACACGAGATTATTCCGTGTATGCCTCGTGGGTCGCTGGCCCTGTCGTCCTCCTCCTCGGTTCCTATTATTCCTATTCATATCTAAAGCCAAAAATCATAGAACATCAAGTATATATATATAAGAATGTCAGAAAAGGGCGAGATGAAAAGAGTGATGTCTAAATGAAAAATGCTTCACTTAATCCACCTAAAAGATAGATCAAGTTACGCACTATAAAAAATCACACCAATAGAGATAATAATAATAATAAGTCACTGATAATAGAGGATAAATCTCAGATATATCAATATCGGCATATTGATTAGGTGAAAAACACAAATTAGACTACCAAATTTGCACCAAAACTGTCAAATAATGGCCAAATTTAGGTAATCTTACCTCGCTATACCTTTTCCACCACTGATAGGCTCTGATAAATTCTCTGCAGGTCAGTAAACAACAGAAGACAGAAACCTAAATATAACCAAGAAATCAATCAATCAAATCAATAACGCATGCTCCCCGGCAGCGGTGCCATATTGACGGATCGTTTTCGTGTGTCGTTAAATCACAAAAACAACGGTCAAACAAAATTTATGAAAGCGAACTCACAAAGATAAGATATAAAAATCAAGTATTGTGTAAGTATCGGGTCGATCCACACAGAGCAGGGTTGACTTTAATCGTAGAGTTGACTTGGTCAAACTTAGGTTTAAAAGGGGTTTTAATGAAGTAAAAATAAGAATTAATGAGTGGAAATGATATAAATAAGATAAATAAGAAGTTTTAAGAATTTATTTCTCGGATTTGACAGAGAAAAGTCAAAAGTCAAAGTCAAGGCATTGACTTTGACCAACAATAGGTGTACTGTAAAATCACAGAATCAAAAGGTGTCAGAAGATTACGAAAATTATATATTTGTAAACTAGAGAGAAAATTTAATTTATTGATATATAATTCGTAATTTTTGGATGAGAAATGGATTAACTATGAATTATTGAAAATCAAATATCAGAAAATCCCCGAAATGAACACCTCGGAGAAAATCGTCAAATTGACCAGACAAATGAAATCCAAATCTTGCAATTTATATGTCAATGGAAAGCTAAGAACCAGAAGAATCTAAAAAGACCAAAATTATCAAATTCCGATTTCTAAATCAAAAGTAATTGACCCCGAAAGTCAACGTTTGACTTCTCATAAAAGATGAACAGTTCTGGGTCAAACGTCAAATTGGAGGGCCAAATGAACTCGGAATTCGATGAATTTTCTATCCAAGGAAACTTAGGAAAAGAGAAATCTATTGAAGTCAGAATCAAGTGATTTGGAATTATAATCAGAGAGATATCCTATTTTCAAAATCAGAAATTGTTCGAACTCGAAGTTGGGGAAAATGAAGAACACTATGAACTAATTTGCAAAATTAAACTTCTAAATCTAATAAAAACTCAAATTACCTCCTGATAATTGATCGAATCTAACTACTAACCCGATTTCTGCAAGGATGGGGCTTCAATTCTTGTGTATTGAAGCAAATTTGCTCGGATTCTTCCTTGGGGACGTTCGGAATTCAAGGGAAAAATTCGATAAAATCAAGGAGAAATTCGTGATTAATCCCGCTCCAATTACTTCGCAATCGAGTCAAAATGCAGGGGGGTCACGATGAACTAGAGATCTTCCTCGAAATTCGCATAATTCCTTCATGAATCGATCAAAAGTTGAAAAACAAAGGGAGAATACATTGGTTTTTAAAGGGAAAATTAGCCCGAGGATCGTGGGCAATTGAAGCGGTCGTGGAAGCGGTTTAATGGCGTCGAGGGGGCGATTCGATGGGCATAGATCGTGGCTTAAATTCCGCGATGAATTGGCCCAGATTTAGCGGTGAATTGGCCTCAAGTTAGCCTCAAAAGAAGCCACGATCGCACCACGATCGAGCCATGATCGCGCCGCGATTGGGCCACGATCGTGGTTTGATCGTGATCGCGATCCACCTTGGACGTCGTCTGAGGATCGTGGAATCGATTCCACGCTGAAGGATCCACGATCGCGGCTTGATCGCGCCGTGATCGCGGTTCGATCGGACCGCGATCGTGGTGTTCTTCGACGAGTCTTCTACGCCGTCGGATTGGAATGTGACGCTCCAGGTATCTTCACGAAGAGGAGAGGATCGCGCTTCACCGTGGCCGTCAGATCACGATCGCGAGGGGAGTCCACCACCAGCCGTCCGATTGGTGAAGATCAAGTAGGTTGGACGGTCTCGATCGCGCGATCAAACCTCGCTACAATCGTCGTCTATTCAAGGAGGATCCACGCTCCGAAAAGCTCCACGTGATAACAGGTAAGCCCTCGATCACCGTCACTTAACCCCGATCACACGCACGTGTTGCTTTGATGATCACGTTGACTCGGGTCCACGCGATCTCTGCCGTCCTGACCGTATCGGACGCCTGCCGTGCGTTCACGTCGCCTGCAAAAGGTAAGTATCGTGTGGGACTATGTCCCACACGGAGAAAATAATGGAAAAAGTTGCGCTTAAATAGGGGGCGCAATTATCTATTAATTGCGTTACTACCCCCCTGTCTTACCAGGGTCCCACTATGCCCATGGGCCGTCCAACTGCCAGCTTGTCTGTCTGCCACGTGGCGCCCCTCACGGGCGTCCGCGTGGGCCCGTCCGCGTGGCCTCTTGCCACGCGTCAGCGCCACCTGCGCCTTGCGCGGGCCACCCGAGCTCTGCCACGTGGCCTCAGTGCCGCGTCGCACCTTCGAGGTGGTCCTGCGCGCCACGTCAGCGCCCGCGGCTCCCACTCGCCACGTCAACACCTGCAGGTAATAAACCCTCTTTTTCGCGATTTTAGTAAAGAAAAATTAATAAGAATTTATATAAAAAATTGGAAAAAGGCATAAAACTTCAGAAATTCATAATTTAAAATACACAACTCCTTTTTAATCCAAATTTTCTCCATTGGATCACAAATTTCTTCCTTTTTAACATCATGTCATTTAAAATATATTTTGAAAGAAGAAATTAAGATGAATTAGAATTTACTTAAATCATTTCTCACTAAACATTCTAAATCATAAATTCATCTTGAAATTATCCTTCCAAACATTTACTAAAGTCAAAAATCATTTAATACAAGAGATTAACTTCTATTAATTTAAACTTAAAAAAAGGTTAATCATCTATCAAGCATGAAATTATCCTTAATTTATGCATAAACATCAACTTTAGTGAAATGACATGCCAATGGAGAAAATTCCTAAAAAGTATGATAACATGCATCATATTCACATAAAATAAGCATGAATATGAGTTAATTAGGATAAGAATTCAGGTTATAAATGCATGTTATCAGTTGACAAGCACAATGTCATGTCAAAACAAAGAATTTTGTGATTTAATTTAGACTGTTCGATTTCTTTTAAGAAATTGGATGGCTTAAATAAGGCCACATCGCGGGGGAGAAGTGAGCCACAAGCCCTACGACGCGGGATCCACCTTTTTCTTCATTTCCGCCATTTTATCTTCATCGGAGCATCCACAAGTCGTGACGTGTCACTCCAAGATTCGCCGATTGCAAGATTGTGTCCTAACTGTTGGATCTACTAATGAGATCGACGACAAAAAATTGATCACATGTGTTCGATCAAGATATAGTAGACCAAGATTGATGTAGGATATTTTGGAATGCTTATATGTATGAATATGATGATGTAAACATGGAGAAGTGAGAGGAATATAATAAGAATATCTAGTGATGGTAATTAAGAAATAATCCTACAAATGTGTGAGGACTTATGAATGATATCACTATGAATGATTAGTAATATGGATTAATGAATATATGAGAAGGATGATTAATGTAGAGAATATTTAGGATTGATATTATGATGATTAGGGTATAGATGAGTTAATAAAGGAAAAGAATAATGTGTTTAAGTGAATGAGAAGATATTTAAGGATGGATAGAGTAATGATTAGAATGTTAAATAATTTATGATGTGAGGAGGAAGAATAGTAGGGAGTATATTTAGAATGGATAAGATTATGGTTACGAAGAGAGAGATTAATATATTAGAGATAATAAGAAGGCGACGAGTGAGAGAGATAAGAGAATAGGGAAGATAAAATATAGAATATAGAATAGAAGTTATAGAATAGAGGATATAAATAGAAATTGTAGAGTAACAAAGACGTGGATAAGACTGTGATAATGAATAGGAAGAATAATACAGATAATATTTGATTATTATAATGTTAAGATAAGGGAAATATCTAAATGGATTCTTGGATAGTAGTTATAAGGACGAGATTAGATAGGATAGAGAAGTCTACGTTGGACTTACGGATTTAAAATAGGAACTATCATTCACTTTAAAGATAGAGAGGAAGATAGCTGAGATTGTTGTGAAGATGACGCTTTTGAGCTTACCGATCTGTCGAAGACTACCGTCGTATGCTTCTTAACTTGAGATGGAAGAAAGATGACAGCAGTGGGGGAGAAACAAATAGGAAGATAGAACTCGGAGAAGAGAGGATGCGGGAGAGGCACGGGAAGTACAAGAACACAGTGACAAAGTAACCGAAGGAACCAAATTTCATTTCAAAAAAAACATCCCGTTCTCCATTACAAACTTTCGTTTTAAAGGGAAAAGAGAGAGAAGTATTTGAAGTGACCCATTGCCGTCATTTCCACGTACGCCAGTTACGTAAATCGGGAGTTTTCATTGATTCTTTCTTTGATCCCGTATACGGAGCGGTATTGACGGTTGTGGAGGCGCTTAGGCGAATTGTTTTCCGTCTTTTAATGTCTTCCATTTGATTGTTTGACGACAGGGAGATTCTCCTCGTGGATGAGTCTTCAAGGGTGGAGTCTTCACGTCGTACACAGTGGGGAAATAGATTTTGATTAGCTTGAAGAATCCCGCCTATGTGCTGGGAAGATTCTGGCATGTGAGCAATTTGAGCAGATACCTGAAATGATACCCACTGTGGAAGGTCACTCAGTGCACATTATCATTGAGCACGATCCCGGACGACTTCAAAAGCTCATCAAAACGCAGAGAATCGATCCCTTGTTTGATGTTCTTCATGAAGTCGATGCCGGATTGGCAGAGAAGCTCAATGGAATCATTGGCAAAGATGTCTTCTTCGGGATTGAACTCCCGGAAGTTGAACTGCCAGATGCAGGGACGACCCTCTTCACAAATAGGAAGATTCCCCTCCTCGTCTGAGAAGATGAGCCCGAGCTGAATCAACTTGAGGAGATTGACATTCATTTTGAGGGTCTCGTAGTTGTACTCAGAGTTTGTCTTAAAACTACCGATCGGACGAAGGACGATTCCAGAAAACTCTGTATCCATGGCAACGTAAGGGTATTCGTCCACAATCTCTCGGATGAGGACAAGCTCGGACTCGAGATTGCTGTCCCAGACTTCCCTGATTTGGATGTGGTCGCCGCTCTTCTGTTCTGCGTCCATGGCTTCTTAGAACATCCGCCAGAGGGAAAAATGCTGAAAATGAAGGATCGAGAAGCAAATCGGTGAAAAGAGTTTAGATCTGATGGTAAAGGAATGGATCTGGAGCTTTGGGCGGCTTTCCTTGCTGTAGTCTTCTTTAGTGACATCTGTGGGAGTAATCTGAGCCGTCGGATCTTAATCTGATGGAAACTCACCTAGTATCACGAAGACAAGATTGTGAGCGTCCATTCTCTACAATTATAACAGCGCAGATTGAGGGAGAGGATGCAAGTGGGTCCCACATGCAGTTATTTCAGTTGAATTCTTTCTTCCTTGTTTTTTCTTTTAAATAAACCAAGAGTATGTTCCGGAAAGGTAGCGCGTGTCTGAGTGAAGTGAATAAAATTAGCTTTTCATCTTCTTCTTGTTCTTGATTTTCCGAGAGCGACCGATCGTGAGTGACAATCGGAGGATTCTACTCGTGCAGATTGGTGTGTTCTAACAAATGGTATCAGAGCGACCGATCGTGAGTTACAATCGGAGGATTATACTCGTGCAGATTGGTGTGTTCTAACAAATGGTATCAGAGCGACCGATCGTGAGTTACAATCAGAGGATTATACTCGTGCAGATTGGTGTGTTCTAAAAACATCTTTATCTTTCAAGTCTTCTGCCAGACAAGTTGGGGATGTGGACTTTCTTCGTTCGAGGGGTCTGTCTCTGTATTCTGATCGCGTCAGGGCGAGGTCAAGAGGGGACTCAAGTGAGAGAATCGATGGCTCGAAGGCGTGAAGAATTTTGCTGAGTGAATGTCGTTGGGACTATCGGTCAGCTGTAGCGGAGTGAAGTTTCTCTGCTAGAGTGCTGCTTGGACTTTTGTTGATAAGTCGTTCATCAGGAGACTATTTTATTTGCTGTTTGTTATTGGACTCGCCGTCGGATACTTCGTATCCCAGAATGAGAGTGAAGAGGTATGGCTTTAGTCGAGTTCCTTCTTCAGTTCTTCGTTGAAACTATATTCACGCCTTAGTTGTCGTCAAAGTTCCTAAGGCCGTGGATATCTTATCTCTGTTTAGAAGTGGTTATGGCCTATCTTTGTGGAGAGTTTCTTGTATCTTCTCTGTTTCACATCGGCAGGAAGAGAGGACGTGAAATAGGCTTTGACCTTCTGTTGACTTGTGGTAGCTGTGCTTGTTGATGAGTCTTTAATAGATTACAGCCAATTCTTCATCTTTATCAACAATGAAGATCCTGTTTAGACGGGAGGTAGTTCCTCTTGTTGGAGTTTGCTGTCATGTCTTTCCAAGTTGTTTCAGCTGTTGACTTTACTCTGTGAGAGGTAGTTAGGATTGTTCTTTGGTTGATATCATACTGACTTTTCTTTTCTTCATCAATCGTGAAGGTTTTACTCCATTGAGAGACAATCTTCTTGGCCGGAAACTTCTTTGATGCTGATTTTCTTCATAAAAACTGTCTTCATTTTGGATGATCTTTATAATTTCTTGAATAGCCTTTGATGGAGAATTATTTCAAAAACATGAACACAAGGTGATGGAGAATTATTTTGAAACATGAACACAAGGGTTCTAAGTGAACCTATCCTCCTCCTCCTCCTCCTCCTTATCTACCAATTTGATAAATTATCCATTCCTTAAATGGATAAAGAAGACCTCTCTAAATAAATAAAGAGAGTGTAGATCTTAAGGGAATTATCTTCCCTCATCCTATTTTACACTGATCTAAAGATTGATTTGGTCAAAAGAAGTTAGCCTTATCCTTAGATAATTAGAATCCTTTGAATGGACCAAGTCAACCACCTTCTACCTTGATATAGGATCCTAATTTTCAAACCATATCCACTATATCATAGGTACCTTATATCATTTTAAATAATGATCTCAAAAGAAAAATCAATAGGAACCCTCTTTGAATTACATACCTTTATTTCTTTGAAACCACCCTTAGTTAGAAATTTAGGAGAGATCCAATTATCAATTACTTATGGAAGAAACTATCTTCTCAACCTATTCAAGACAAGACTTTTGCATGAGTAAAACCATGCACCCACATATTCAACATGGAAGATTGAATATTAAAGAAGCTAGACAAGAAGACCTTCAAGGTCCTCTCAAGGTCAATGAATGACACATCTTCTCCCTCGGACATCAGAAGAATAGTGAAGAACATTTGCATGTTATAATTATGCTGAGGAAAGCTACCATCAAGGGAAAGTCATCTCAAGTATCAGTCCTCCACTACTTCTATTTTTGAGCATCATCTCAACGCAAGCCTACTTCTACTGACATGGGACAGAAAATAACATAACTACCTCCATAGGGAGGTGAAATACCTATGGTTGGGAGAATTATCACGACGCCAATTAAGTCTCTACTCACCAGCCTGTCCGACAAAGAATAGTCAAAGAACAAACAAAAGAGGAAGAAGCCAAAGAAGGAACTGAAGACGATTCAAGTTCCGACAACGATGAAGAAGACTCTGATGAAATCTGTATGAAGCGCGGGTAACGAAACCCACTCACGGCTGTGGCATTCAAACGTCAAAAGGGATAAAAAATGCTCCCGCTACTTCCTCATCTCACAAACCCACGCGAGAAGTAACTGTCATGCCGCGATGCTTTGTCATAACCGCCCTTCTCTTATTTTCTATAAAGCGGAAATTATGGCGATGCGCCTACCCATCTACTTCCCGAGTGAACGCTGCAGGATGCCACGCACGGTCAACCCGTCAACCGGCGCGAAGAGTAACCGCCACAAAGCGACTTCTCGACGGAAATTTCCCGTCTTTCATTCCTATAAATATGAATATGTATTCAACGAAAAGGACAGTTTTTTTTAATGAAATTTGGTTCTTGGTTCTTCGGTGATTATCACCTTTGTGTTTCGTGTCTCCTGTGTCTCCACCATTCTCCCGCAAGCTTTTCATCTCCCGAGTTCTATCTCCCTCTCCATTTCTCCCTCCTCTCTATCGTCTTTCAACCATCTCACGGTCAGAAATTCAGCGAGGAGATTTTCTATCATCAGACGAGTTCCAGAGCATCGTTTTCACGTCTCAATCAGGTAATCATCCTTCGCCCTCTTCTGATGATAATAGTTCAATATTAAATCTAAAAGTCCTACATTAGAACCTCCACTCTCATTAAATCCTTCCCGCCACCCTATCCTTTTCTGACGCTCCCTCACCCACTCTTTATCCTCTACAGTATAGAATATTTTATCGTCTCTCTCTCTATTTATTATATTTTAATATTTCTCAACGTCTTTTCCCCGCGATCACCTTCGTGTCTTCTCTACATCTATCTCTTCCATATTCTTCTCTCCAGCCATTTCCATCCTACTCCCTATATTAAAATATATCATATCTTCCACACTTCATCTTTATTATTTTCTTCATCACGATCACTGTCTTCTTATCATCCCTTTCATCTCACTCTCTAACACGCATCACCCATTCCTACATTAATTAAACTCTATCTCAGTTGAACTATATTACCACTACTGTCCGAAGATATTATCATCTAAGATAATCCCCACCAATTATTCCTATATTCTTATTATCCTCTAATATACTAATCTTTCCTCTTCAAAATCCCTATTCCATAATTCCTCATTAATATACACAATTATTCCCTCCTGATATCATTCATAGATCCTCCCCATATTGTAGGATTTAGATACATATTCTAAATATCCTACATCACAAGGGTTCTAAGTGAACCTATCCTCCTCCTCCTCCTTATCTACCAGTTGAAAAATTATCCATTCCTTAAATGGATGAAGAAGACCTCTCTAAATAATTAAAGAGAGTGTAGATCTTAAGGGAATTATCTTCCCTCCTTCTCCTATTTTACACTGATCTAAAAATTGACTTGGTCAAAAGAAATTCGATTATCCTTAGATAATTAGAATTCCTTGAATGGACTAATTCAACCACCTTCTACCTTGATATAGGTTCCTAATTTCCAAACCTTATCCACTATATCATTGGTACCTTATATAATTATGAATAATGATCTCAAGAAACAATAGTAGGAACATCCTTGATTTCCAATTCCTTTTCTTTGAAAACCACCCTTAGTTAGAATTTAGGAGAGATCTAATTGATATTAATACCTTAGAGGTTACCTCAAGATTAAAGTCTTTGCATGAATAAACTCATGCATTTAGGTATTGGCCATTCAGTAATCAAGAGACCTCATAAGTGGAGAACGACAAACCCCGATTCACTCAAAGTGATTATGAAGACAACTACAACAATAGAGCTTCACAATTACTCAAGTTAATGAAAGCCTTTTCAAATTATGATCATCAGTAGGAAGAAAGCTTCCAATAAAGAAGGTCATCTCACGTTGGATTATCACATTCACTGTTGATGAAAAGAAAGGAAGCTCAGCATGATATCTACCATGGTCAATCATCTTACTTATCAACACTGCCACAATGTGATGTCAATGTCTTCCACAAGACAGTGAACTTCATGAATATGGAATAACAAGATCTCGGGTTATCTAAAGATGTCTATGAGGACAGTAGCCTCAAAAGGTCCTCACAACCTCTACAGATTTTGAAGACCTTCAAAAGGGAAGTATAATCAACCCAAATTACCAAGGTCATCACCGATCAGTCAAACTTCTCATTTCAGTCTCTTCAACATGAGAGCATCATGGAAACATGAAGACCTCAACAGGATTATTATCCTGGACTTTAACGTGAAGTTAAAAATTGGATCGTCAGTATATCATGTCAAATATTACCATCACAGAGCTTTCCGTGTCATCAAGATTCTCCTTCAGAAGACCATTTACAATTAACTAAAATGAAGACAAAGCTTGAATCTTCGTGCCATTATGAGAGGTTAAAAGTTCCCACAAAATATCTGCATACAGCCGTGACTTCTTCAACCGCTCCGATTCCCCAAACCACCTAGCAATGTTCACTCCATAGACCAGCTCTTCCAACAAGAAGTTTCCGCTTTGATCGGCGAGAAGCATGCAGACGTGACTAGACCCCGCACCGTTCGCAAGAACAGGATTCATGAAAGAGATCGATGGCAAAGATGAGACTGACTTCTCCAACATGTCTGCGTCATGGCGAAACCAAATCTGATACTCTGTGATAGCTCCAGGGAAGCGTGACTTCCGGAAACTCGTCGCCAACAAAAGGGATAGAGACCGAATCAACTCCCATTGAAGCTTCATCCCCAGATAACGACGATAAGCCGAGACTCCCGAAGAACTCCAATCCACGTAATCCACCCCGCAACCGTTGACTTATCACTGATCAAGGAGCATAATTATTTTGCCAACTGCCATTACGAAATCCACGTATGAAAAGAGGAAATATCGTGATCCACAGATGTTTCAAAATCCGAGAATCGAAGAACAGATACCTTCTTCTACCAGACGTCGCTTCTTCATTCTCTGCTCCTCTTCTTCTTTGGATGTCTACATTCCGCCGGTTTCAAGAAGTCGACACGTGCAGAAAAAAGTCAACGCCCTGAGAAGTTCCATTAAAACATCACCTCCTGGTCAGCAACCGTCACAGGTATACGTGTCTTCACTCTCGAGATGAATTCGTCACATCGAAGCATGAAGTTAGTCACGAAGAGAGTTCCAAACCGCCATAACTACCGCTACCCATTTCGGCGCGTCCTTTCACTCTAACTTTCTCTTCCCCTATTCTATAAAAGGAAGATGTACGAAGAGAGCTGAATGTTGATTTTGATAAAAACTTGGTTACTTGGTTCGTTTTTACCCATGTGTTCATCGTCCTCCTTGTGTCTCTCCCACCGTCTCTGCTTTCCGAGTTCTATCTCTCTTTCTGCTTTCCCTCCCGCTCTGTCCTCTTTCACCATTTCAAGTCCGCTGCAAATCGAGAGAGATCGGGATCATCCGCGGAACCCGACGGCGTCACTTCTGTCAATTTCTAGGTAATCGTCCTTTCATCCATTTGCGTGAAAATAGTTTGTATCCTAGAATCTTTAAGTCCAACACGAACTCCGTCCTATTATCCTGTCTTTTCCTCGTCTTTGTCTTATATCTATTATCCGCTACCCGTATTCCTCAGTCTCTGAACTTCCACTATCCGAGAATCTTCCTACATAGTTATATTATTTTAATAATATAATAATCACATGATATCGGTCTTCTATTTCCTATTATTATATCTTACTACCGTTTTCTTTACGATTAACCCCACCTTCTCCACACGTTCGTATCTTACCATCCGTTTTATCTATTTAGTTAATATCCGAAAGTATCCTGCCTTCAATATTGTATTACCATTATATCCTCTTTCCTATATTCTCTATTCTATAACTCCTATTCCATAATCTATATTTTATCTCCTCTATTCTCCTCTCATTTATATTTCCTATATAAATATTCTTTATACTACTCTCTCTGAATTATACATCTATTCTCACTGATGTCACTTCATAGGTCCTCCAATAACATTGTAGGATTATTTCATTTTAATATCAGTAGATATCCATATCATACTTCATTCATCTTCCATCACTCCATCATATTTACATTGCCATATTCATACATAGAGTCATTCCAAAATTATCCTACATCAGCCTTGATTTTAGGTGCAATCATGCACGAATTTTGTCTTGAAGTAGAATCCAAAGATAACAATATTATTTGGATCTCTCCTATAAGTTCTATCTATAAGTGGTATTCAAAGAGAGGGAGAAAATAACAAAGATGTTCCTATTGATTTTCTTGAGATCAATACTTATAACTATACAAGGTACCTATGATATAGTGGATATGGCTTGTAAATTAAGGGTCCTATACCAAGGTAAGATGGTGGTTGACTTGGTCAAACTATAGAATTCTAAGTGTTCTAGGATGAAGGTTTAATTGCATATGACCAAGTCAATCTTTAGATCAGTTTATAAATGGAAAAGGAGGGAAGATGGTTCCCTTTGAATATACACTCTCTTTCAATGTTTTAGAGAGGTCTTCTTCATTCATTTAACGAATGGATAATTTCTCAAATTTTTTAATAAGGAGGAGTATAGTATTTTGTTGCAATTGAGAATGACTTCTCTTCCTTAGTGCATATCTAGGTTCACTTGGAACCCTTGTGTTCATGTTTTGGGATATTTCTCCATCAAAGATCTACCATATCAATGTACGCCTATTCGTGTGCTTAAACTGACGCTTTATGAGGTGCCACATTGCCTGTGAAACATAGAGACATATTTAGTCCCACATGGAAGAAAAATAAGAAGTGCGGCGCCTTTGTAAGGGGGAACCTCTTATTCAATTCACGTTGCCCAACGGCCTATGATGCCCCCTATCTCTCTCTTTACCCGATGCTCGAGCTCACTATTCTTATGGGCCCAATAAGCCACTTAGCCTCCGCGCCACGTAGGCACCCGCGTGGGTTTGTGCAGGCCTAGCTGGCGCTGCCACATGTCTCGCGCCAAATAAAAATCCTGAAAAGTCAAAATATTTCTAGAAAATTATGTAAACTTAAGAAATTCATAACTTTTAATTTAAAAGGCCTTTTGATGTAGCACAGAAGTGCTACGAGCCAGGACCTTGTCCAGGGCTTGGGCCTTAGTGGGTTCTGGACGCTTCTAGGCTTCTAAACAATGGGAAAGGGCACATTTTCCTTTTTATTTCTTTTAGGGCTTTATTGGGCTTCAGACAGGGCCCGTTTAAGCTTCGTAAGGGCTTCAAAAGGCGCGCGGATCCACTGTTGTGCGTATCAGGTCCAAGCACAACCGTTAACGAGAGGTCCGTTAAGGAGGAAACACCCTTTCTATTTGCGAATCTTCGTGCAGGTCCGATGGAAACCAACAAGGGAATCCGATAGGGATTAAATAACCCCTTTTCTGACTCTTCTTCCCCGACAAATAGGTGCGATTTTCTGCTTCTTCCACAGACAGTGGCGGCGATGGATTCCCGGCGATAGCGTGAGCTTTAGGCGTGGAAAATAGCGGGAAAGAATCGCCTGAAGGAGGAAAACTTCTAGAGACAGATCGACGATAATTTCCAGTGGAAATTGAGGGTTTGGGCGACGGTGTTGTGGCGGCGATTTGCTCGGAATGGCGTCGGATTTTGGACACTTGAAGAGCAAGATCAGGGCTTCATTTTCTGTGAAGATGCATGTCGGGGTGACTGACACAGAAGCCGAGATTTCCAATTTTTCATCTTCTTAAATTTCGATAAATAGGCCCAGTTTCTGATGCTCAATTTTGTAGATCTCTTCTCTTGATCTGCAGGTGTCGGCGATGGAGATCCGACGGATTTGCAGAGTCGGGACTAGAGTAATCGATCCATTGATTGAAGACGGTGGCGATGATTTGTCGTCGGCGTCGGGTGATGGCGGATCGTCAGGGCTGCTTGGGCAATAGGGGTTGATTGAATGAAGAATTGGATCATGCGGATGAAAAGGTTTACGACGCCATGAGAGGAGAACGTCGCGGAATAACCAGGGAGGGGGGAGAAGAAGAACGAAGAAGAATGAGGGGGATACCATTGACCGACGTCAACTACCTTCCAAAAATTTCATTTGAAATAACTTGTCTCAAATGTATTACATCCTTTCAATTTATAAGGAACAATAGGAAGTTATTAAACTGCCCTAAATATGAAAAGGTGTCAATCGAAGGGATGTTTTTTTGGATAACCTCCCAAACCACCAATAACTCCTCTTTGAAAAGGTGTGATGATGTGGCACCTCCGGGTTGATGACATGTACAGAGGATGCGGCAATTTTATGACGAGGCTTGAGTGTTGACTTTTCCTTGTGTGTTGACCTCAGATGTACTTCAAGAAAATAATAAGACAAAGGGAATTTTATTCCCCATCAATTCACCTTGTCTTGAAATGTTGACTTCAACGTTCCATCTTTGACCACTGAAAGGTTGACTTGAAAATTCTGGTTTGACCATCGAAGCTTTGACTTTTGATCAAGGGTTGACTTTGACCGAAAGGGGTCAAATTTGCTCCATCACCTTTTCAACTCAATTTTTTTCCTTTGGATCACAAATTTCTTCTTCTTTAATCCCATGCCACCTAAAATATAAATGTTCGCAAGAAAATATAATGAACTAAAATAATTCTAACTTGACTTTAAAAGCCAAAATTAAGTCAACCCCCTAAAGTTTACTTTTGATTCTTCCCATCATTCTCTTCTTTGAATATCTTCTTTTAATTATCCATTAAAGTCCTAAAAATTCAACCAAAGGAAAATGGTTAATTTCAATATGGTTGACCTTGAAAATGATCAAACATCAATAAAGAACATAATTTTGGTGGTATCCCACCAAAAATTCAGCTCAATCGGACGGCTGGATCAGAAGATATCAGCCTTCCAAGTTGGAGCATTCCTGGCCGTCGATCTAATGGTCTGATCTTCTTAATTTAGTCACTAACCGATGAGCCCATGCGATCGTGCCACGTCGACTGGAAGCTGACCGTCGGATGCTCGCCACGTCACCTGCACAGGTTAGTGACTAAACGACAAAATAATAGGTAAGCAAGTGTTTCTTCTTCGCACGAATAAGAAAGCGCCACGTCGCTCTCTTATTCTAGCTTCGCGGTCAAAGAAGATGGCGTGAGTCTTCTGCCTCACCTGCGCAGCTAAGTTAGAATTTAAATTAGTATTTTAATTAGAGAAAACGACAAAATCGCAAGAAGAAACGACAAAACAGCGAATTCCGTAATGATGAAATAAAATATAATATAATATAAGCTTCGATTCGACAAAACGACAAAACGGAATAGGCAAAATGACAAAACGGACAAAACGAGCGTCCCGATTAAATTGGACGCGCGAGTCGAGAATCGCCACGTCACCTGCAGGTTAGGAGTTTAAAACGGCGAAGAGGCGATTCGACAAAACGACAAAAGCACAGATGGACAAAACGACAAAAGCGCAGGTCTAAACGACGAAAAAAAAAGAAGACGAAGAAGAAGAAGAGGACCTGCGGTGATTAACTCGCCTCAGATTCTCTTTTGCGGCGAATGAGAGAGCGCCACGTCGCTCTCTCATTCCTCATTACCATAAAAAATGACGGCTGCCGTCCACGTCATCTGCACGGTGAGTAAACGACAAAATAAACTAAAAAATCATAATAGTAATAAAATAATAGTAAAACTGAATTAAAACCGTTAGCTTCCAGATTGCGACACGTGTCGCGATCTGGTAGCTTCTTTCTGACTTACCTTGTAGTTCCGAAAATTGTAGATATGCCCCTGACGCTCATAAATAGGCAAAAAATGATTAGATTAATTAAACATATGCCCTCAAGATTCCCTAAAATTCATTTAAATAATTTCTAAAATTCTAAAATATATATATTTTGCTTTCAAAATTCATTTCCTTGTCAGTTGATAATTTGAGAGAGATATTTAAATGTTATAAAATCCAAGAAATACCATAAAGCATAATGAAGCAAAATTAAGCAATTTAATCATAATAACACATAAATATATTCCTTTTAAGCCAAATGTTCATGAAAATTCAGAGTTAAAGGTCATATATTTATGTGTTATCAGGGTATTTTCCAAAAAAATTTAAATCGCAAAATTACCAAAATTAAGACTGAAATTAAACTAAATTACGATTCTAAAATAAAAGTAAACACTAAAAAAAGGTAGATTAGGATAAAACAAGATCCCTAACCCACAATTACAACCAAATTGATCCAATTAATCACCAGAATCAAGGCTATTCATCAAAATCTGAAAATCGTGATTCATGGAGTTCAAGGGTCGATTTCTTCATCGTCGATCGTCGAAATCTTGATCTTAAGCACTCCTTGGATGCGGAAATGAGTCCAGAAGCAATTGGGATCAAGAGATTCAAGAGATTTGGTGTCTAAATAATTCAATTTACTTGAATTGCTCTCGAATGCTTTACAATATCGAATAACATCTCAATTTATATGCAATTTGGGCGTAGCCATCCGATGAAATGCATCAACGGCTCTGATGAAGCGCATCAGTGTGAATCATTACCATTAATTCGTGGCCGTTGGATTTCTGATTGATGCTCAAGATGAAGCCACGTCGCATGTGTTATAAAATGCATAAAAATGCACCGCCGTTGGATTGCGATCGGACGCATCGGATGCATTTTCTGTCGATTGAATTTGAGCCGTTATAACTCCTCAGATGGATGGCTCTAATTAAATCTTTTATAAAATGATTCGCCGAAGAATCTTATTGCGCCATGTACCCTCCTCTTTAAGTGAAGATCAACGGCCTTAATCCGCCGCGCGATCAGACGCTCCATAGACTGCCACGTCGCCTCGCATCAACCATTGATCGCGACGTGATCGGATGCTCGAGATCACGCCACATCACCTGCGCGTTAATTAAATTCAGAAGAATCAATTTTTAATTAGAAAAATTGATTTTTAATTCCAGAAAATCCTTAGTAATTCTTTAAAAATTCAGAAAAATTCAGAATTCACGATAAAATCCCTAAAAATTAGAAAATTCAGAACTTTCAAAATATAACTCCAAATTAATCCAAATTTCTTTCATTTGATGAGAAATTTAATTATCTATCATTCTAAAAAGTCAAATTTAATAAATAACAAGAGATTGAATTTCTATTTCAAAAATACATTTAGTTCTTTAAGATTTTTACTTTAGAAAATTAAATGAATGTTTATAAAAATGATTTCTCTCATTATTTAACTTTAAAAATCACTTATAATCTCAAGTAAAGATGGGTTATAAAATTATTTATCTTTAATTCATCATAATTAGCATTAAATTAAAGTATTTTGAGATTATAATGACTTTTTCATAGAATGATACATAAATACTCATAAATATGATAACATGCATAGGAATGAAATATTTTATGCCTTAATATGCATTTATAATCATGTATTATCATGTCTAATTAGCATGTTATCAGAATGCAAAGGAAATAAATATGGAGTGATAAAAGTGGTTACAAAGAAAACTTATCGCGTATTTTGCGTTGGTTGCATTCTTCTCTTTATTTTTGGAATTCTTCATGGATGAAGTTCTTTCTTTTGTTGTTCTCTCTTTTCTTAGCATACATGGAGCCTTTAATAATAGGAAAACAAAAGTGATGCAGGATCACGGTGATGAACCCGGTCGTGCACCGAACTACTGAGGGTGAGTCTGGGGATGGGGTACTCATGGGAGATCTACTAGGATGTAATGACCTACTAATGCCGACAAGCAAAATACCGTCCCGCATGTCGTCTCCAGAGCACTCGAGCGCGCCAGGTAGTACCAATCCGGGAGACCTTCCAATCCACGTCCACACAGGCGGGAGGCTCGGGGCGTCGATGGAGAGCTCAAAAGTCAACCCGATGGATTGGGCCATGGTCTTAAGCCTCTCGGGTTGCCTAGTCACTTGTCCTAAACTAAGTCCCGACGGCGGAGGAAATAGGTTCGGGAAATACTGAAAGAGATATAGTACTTCAAAGTAAAGAAGAGGGATGTGTGCCTAACCTGTGGGACGCGAGCCCGGTCGGTCGAGACGAAGAAGGTCGTTCGTACGCGGCACGGCCGAACAGCAAAGGTAGGACGGGACGGCAACGCCAGAGAAGGGCGGAGTATTCAACACGGGGTGAAGAAGTGCGGGCAGGCGCGCCTATAGGTCGCGTGAAAGAACCGGTCAGGCGCGCGTCGTGGGGGGGGGGGGCGTGTCGTATGCTAGGTGGGCGACGTAGCGAGCAGGGTGCATGGGCGCGCTGGCGGTCAGAGGTAATGTCATAACGGGGCACGTTGGTGCACGGTGTGAGCACTTGGGTACGCGCTCATGTGGACGGCGTGGTGAGCAAGATGGTTGAGCGGAGCATTGACCTGCAGGCATAAGGGTGTGAGATTGGCTGGAGGTTGGTCACGACCAGGGAAGCCAATCGTGAGAGGCGCGATTATTGTGCAGCGGGCGAACTGGCATGGGAGGGAGGCAATCTCGCGTCCCAAGGTGGGGCGACCAGTCCCGCGCAAGGTAGAGCAGCCAGGGGTGCGTGAAAACAGAGCCTGTTGGTGTAGGATGGACCAACCAGGGATCCCAAAAGGAAATCTAAGCAAACACAGGAGGGCAGAGGCGGGGCAGATGCGAGAGTGATCGCGAGTGCAGATGGATTGTATGAGGGAGTGAGAGAAATTGGCAGGTGTAGTTTGTGGAACGCCCGGAGTCGGAAAGAGAACGGAAAATGAGACGAGGGGAGGGATGTAGTCGATGAGAAGTGATGATTTCCTGGGGAGGGGAAGAGGGAGCGTAAAGGGGAAGAGAGAAACCGTGTTGCGGGATGAATTTGGGGGGAGGCGGCTTAGTAAATTTGGGCTGGAATCACGGGGTGAAATCGCCGAGTGTATTCCGCGTGAGGAGATTTGAGCGGTTCGCGAGGCGACCTGAGCAGGGCGAATTTGTGGAGTTAGCCGGGCTTGGTGGGGGAAGGAAAACGTTGGATTTCATGGGCGATAAGGGACGAATACAGGTAACCGATGGTGGGAATTCAAAGGGGCGAGCGAGCGGAAATGGCAGGGTGGGGGGGGGGGGGGGAAATTTGGAGTGACGGGAATTCGATCAAATGTGGGGAGATAGAGTGAGGTAGGACCAAGGGAGGTGGGGGAAAGGGAAGGCGGATTCGACTATTGGGAAGTCGTGTGGTCGATCAGAGGTGGGGAAAGAAATGTGAGACCGGGGGGGGGTGGTGGTGGGCTGGTCAGAAGGATGGGGGAAATGCGGGATGGGGAAATTCGGGAGTGGGGGAGGGAAATGGCGTTACCGTGGGGAAGAGGGGAGAGAGGGAATTTCAGCGGGCGACGGGGGGAATGGGGAAAGGTGAGACCTCAATCAGGAGGAGTGCAGATGACTGGTGAGGAAGAGGGGAAGCTGAGCGGAAAGAAATCCGAGGGGGGGGTGTGCGGGTGGAGCGCGTAGTGGGGTGACGGGAAGATGATCTCCGGTATACGGGGAGGGGAAGGGTGAGCGGAAATTGTAGTCGGTAGGGGGAAACGATGGAGATGATTGGAGGGGAAAGGTGGCGCGATGGTGGAGGAAATGGGGGGGGGAAGGTGGCGCTGGCAGTGGCGGCGACAGCACTTGGGCAGCGGCGGCGGCTCAATGGCGGCGGCGGCACGAGGGCGGCGGCGGTGACTCGAGCAACATCAACAGAGATAACGAAACCGAGGCAAGGGGAGGCGGCGGCTTCGGCGGTGGGGGCGCAGCGGCGGCACTCGAGCGTGCAGCGGCGGTGGAGGCGGCGGTTAGTCTCTTTGCTCGATCTTCCTTGAGTAGCCACTTGAGAGAGAGTTCGCTCCTTTTTTTCTTCAAATGACGGCTAGGGTTTTTGGGGGGGTCCCTTCCCCTCTTATAGAGCCCATATTGGGCTGAGAGAGGAAAGGCCCCACTTGAGGCCCACAACCCAAAAGCCTAAACATGCTCATAGAAAATAAAGGTTCACAAAGAAGAGGGCTTCACGAGTAGGATCCCGAAAAGGGGGAGAACCCACCCGGAAACATAAAAGGGAGAGAGGAAGATAAGCAAAAGGCCGCTTAAACACATGTGAGCTAAGGAAGTCTATAATAACAAAATAAGGTAGATAGATCCAAGCGCGTGCAAGCCCGGGGTGTGACATGTCGTGGCGAGACGAGGTCCTCACGCGTTATAGTGGAAGTCCGCATCCTTCGTCTTTGCCTGTCGAGGGGGCTTGACGCGCTTGGGTGTCGGCTCCTCTGGCGTCGTGGTATCATGCCTTGGTGGCGACGGGGGTGGTACGCCACCAAAAAGGACACATAAAAGAAAAAAGTAAGTGCAAAAGCAAAGATGAGAGCAAAGAGCAAAAATAAAAGCAAGAAGCAAAGATAAGGTTTGGTTGCTGACGTAACGATTTAGTGCGGTCGTTGAAACACAAGATTGTTGGTCAAAATTTTTTTAATTCCGAACTCATGCTAGTTTAAAAGTCAACCATCAAGTACATTGATGAGATTGGGATGAATCACAGAAAGCATGGTTGACTTTTATTGAAAGAGTTAACTCGGCCAAACTTAAGTCTAATTAGATATTTTAAGAAAAGAAAATGATATATGACGAGACGAGACCGCGAGGTCGTCTATTTCACACGGTCTCGTGTCAAAAATAATACCGAACTTACCAATTTGGGGAATTAAGAGAGAATTGAGGGGTATAATGGTAAATACGGGTCGAATCCACAGGGAATTTAGATATTTTCGAGATATCTTTTAGAATTTGGTCAAATTGGACGATGAATTGAGGTGAGAAATTAGGGAAAATGGTGTTTTTGGAAAGAAGACTCAAAGATCTATCCGTGGAATCAAAAATCACTCGATTTGGATTAGTAATCACGGAGAAATCAAAGATGGAAGTGGAGAGAAATTTTCGGAACTCGCGAAGAACACACTTGAAATTAAAATCTAAATTAAGCTAAATTAAGATCCTAAATTACAAATTGATGCTACATGACGATAGATAAGAGGGAAAAGATGATTTCTAACCCGAAATAACGCTTGAATCGATCCAATTAATCGCCGGATCGACGGCTATTTGTTCCGCGAATTCAAACGTGATAATCGGAGTTCAAGAGACAAATTCTCCTCGCACGATCGACGAAATCTCACATATAAACACTCCATGGACGCGGAATCGAGTCTAGAAGTGATTACACATGAGAGATTCGAGAAAAGAAGGGTGTAGATAGGTCGATTAAGTGAAAATCCTCCTCGAATCACATGTATCGACGAAGAACTGCATCGATTTATAGAGGGCGAAAAGCGTAACTGCGTCCGATTGATGCGTTTAATCCGCATCAACGGCCGAGATTAAACGCATCACTCGAAACGTTACGAATGGATCGCGATCGTCGGATCTCAGATGGACGCTTCAGATTTCTCCTCGCGATTTGCGTTATAAAACGCCTTGAAACGGCGCCCGTTGGATCACGATCCAATGGTCGAGATTTGATCTGATGAAACGCTTTAGAAAAACGCTTCAAATAACGCCCCTTAGATCGCGATCGGACAGTCATGATTCTCCCTGCGCGATCAAATCTGGACCGTTATAACTCTTTAAAATAGGCACGTGTTTGATTGATTTCCAGTGCGCCGCGCGTCCACGCGATCGGCGCGCGAGATGCTGCCACGTGTCGCCTCATCCGACCGTTATAATGATTTTATTTTAGCACGTGTCTTTGATCGGATTCGGTAGTCCGTGCTCCACGCGATCGACGTCCCTCGATCGATCGGCCGCGCGATCCAACGCCTCTCGTAGCGCCACGTCACCTGCAAGGTAAGTAGATTATAAAATTAGTCCCACACGGACTAAATTAAAGATTCTGTCGGGTATATAATACCCTACCGCCTAAGTAGGTATGACCCTCCCTTATAAGGGGAGGACAAAGAACCTTTTATAATTATAAGTATAATACTATATAAGATATATATATGCGCCACGTCAGCGCGCTGCGCGGGTCCACGTGGCGCTGCCACGTGGCCTTGCGTGCCACGTCGCATCCACGCGGGCCCCGCGCCCAATTTTTTTCTTTTTTTATTTATATTTTACTATTAAAAATCGAAAATAAAATCATAAAAAATTCGGAAAAATACAGAAAAATCCCTAAAAATTGTAAAAATCATATCTTTTAAAATACAACTCCAAATTAATCCAAATTTCTTTCATTTGATCTGAAATTTAGTTATCTATCATTCTAAAAATTCAAAATATTTAAATAACAAGAGATTTAATTTATATTTCAAAAATACATTCATTTTTTAAAAGATTTTAACTTTAGAAAATTAAATGAATGTTCATAAAAATAATTTCTCTTATTATTTAACTTTAAAAACCATTCATAATCTCAAGTAAAGATGGGTTATAAAATTATTTATCGTTAATTCATCATAATTAACCCTAATTTAGTGTATTTTGAGATTATGACATAAATATGCATAGAATGATAGAAATGCACTCAAAGTATGATAACATGCACATAAATGTAATGTTTTATGCCTTAAATTGCATGAATAATCATGTTTTATCATGTTAAGATTGCATGTTATCAATATATTATCAATTAAAATAGTGCTAATATATGGGAGAAGATATTTAAGAACTTTGAAAAATATTTTAAGAAGAAAAGTCAAAATCAAGGTCAAAGCATTGACTTTGACTAGACTTTGACTTTCTATAAAATCAAAGAGGAAAAAGGTGAGAAAATATTTTAAAAATTATATTTTCAGAATCTAGAAAGAAAGGGGAGAATTTTGGTACAAAGATTTTGATTTTAAGAAAAGAATTGGATTTACTGTGATTTATTGAAAATCAATATACAGAAAATTACCGAAATGAAGCTTACAGTCAAAATCCTTAAATTGACTTATCAAATGATATCCAAATCTAGAAAATTACCTATGAATATAAAACTTAAGACTAGAGGATTTCAAAGAAACCAAATTATCAAATTTCACCTTGTATATTTGTAATAATTGCCCTCGAAAGTCAACACCCAAATTTGGATTCATTTTGAGTAGCACTTGGTCAAATGACAAATCGAAAGGTCAAATCCCAATGAAATTGACGAATAAGATGCCACGGAAAGCTGGTTGAACAAGGAATTCAGTGAAACCAAATTCAAAAAAATTGGACTTAAGATCACGGAGAAATCCTTGTTTTGAAATCAGAACAATCCGCAATGAAATTTGGGCGAAATAGTGAAATTTCCAATTCCTAAACTTTAATTACCTATCTAAATCTGATCTAAACTATCTAAATTGCAAGGATTACAAATAAATAATACTACTAACCCAAATGACGTGAAGATTGAGCTTCAAATTCCTTTGATTGATGAGAATTTCTTCGATTCCTTCTTCGTCATGATTTTTGCGTTCAAGGGGCGATTTCCGAACGTTTTCTCACTATGACTTAATCCATGCATGATTGAGTCTAGAACACAAGAGAATCACGAAGAACTCAAGATTTTCCTAAAAAATTCTTAGTTTATTCATGTTTAATCAAAATTTAAAGTTTCAGAAGAGAGAACATTGATTTATAGAAGATTTAATCGTGATAAATCTCGGCCGTCTATTTCGCTTAAGGTGGCTTGAACAGCTCAGATGAAATTACATCGTCGCGATAAGTGGACCATGATCCCATGACGCGGGCCCACTTCCTCTTTAATTTTTGCCATTTGATCTTGATTGGAACGTCCACAATTTGCCACGTGTCATACCATCATTAGCTGAGTGCGTGATTAAATCGCAACCGTTATATTTTAAGTGGATCCACAATCAAGTTTTGTGCCTCCGCTAGCTTCTCAATCTTATCTGAAAGTATGCTCACCTCTACAGCCTTCGTGTCCAACATTCCTCCCTTTGTAGAAGCAATCCGCCCTTTGAAGAACTTAGTTGCATGATGGTGGCTGTTTTCAGCCACCGACTCGATCAACTCGAGGTCTTCATCCTCTTATTTTTTCAAGAATGTGCCTCCGCTAGCAGCATCGAGTAAATATTGTTGGGAAATTTTATCAAAACATGAACACAAGGGTTCCAAGTGAACCCAGATATGCACTGAGGAAGAGAAATCCTTTTCAATTGCAACAAAACACTATATTCCTCCTTGTTCACCAACTTGAGAAATTATCCATTCATTAAATGGATGAAGAAGACCTCTCTAAATAAATGAAAGAGAGTGTAGATCTTCAGGGAATTATCTTCCCTCCTCCTCCTATTTTACACTGATCTAAAGATTGACTTGATCAAAAGAAATTTAACCCTTATCCTTAGATAATAAGAATCCCTTGAATGGACCAAGTCAACCACCTTCTACCTTGATATAGGTTCCTTATTTTCCAAACCATATCCACTATATCATAGGTACCTTGTATAGTTATGAATACTGATCTCAAGAAACATCAATACGAACATCCTTGTTATCCCATCCCTTCCCTCTTTGAAAACCACCCATAGATAGAAACATAGGAGAGATCTATATCTAATTACCTATGGAAGAAAGTATCTTTTGTTCTACTTCAAGACCAAGCTTTTGCATGAGTGAGACCATGCATCTGCTTATTGAAGATCATCACAAACCTAAAGAAGCCTCATCAACAAATATTTTCAAGCTAACACTTCACTCTAGTGATTATGAAGATATCTACAGTCATGAAATTATGACAAAGGTTAAAGCATGAATAAAGCTTGCACCAAGCGCTGGAAACTCAAAGAAAGAATACTACCACCCACGTAATCAAGATCCTCGCGGTCCTCCAAGGACACCTTAAGGTCAACAAAGATTTTAGTTGAAGAATATCGCAGGAATAATATAAAAACGTGGAGTCCTCCACGACATTCCTATTATTGGACTCCACGGGAGTTGTCTCCTAACAGAAGACGGCAAGACCGCGAAAACATCCCAGCATTACTGTTATGGAAAAAGACCGCAATCGGACGGAAGGTCAAACCTATTTCCATGTCCGCTCACCTGCCGTTGTAAAACATAGAAAGACAAGAAGGTTTCTCTGAAAGCAACTTAAAGAATGTTATTCTTCGCTGTCACGCGAGCACAGGAGAACACAAGGCTTGAAGGACTTGAGGCAAGAGAGACTTGTAAACACTGTCACTAATTGCCGGACTTCTCTCAACTTACCTCAGAGACTAGCGAGAAGAAGACTAATCAAAGACAACTGGAGAAGAACTCTGCGCTGCTGAAGATCACAGTCACGACGCTGCATCCACTGAAGTGAAGCAAAGAAAGCTCCAACATCATGCGCTAGCATGAGGATTCCCTGTGTTGGCAAGATCTTCTCATTTTATCCTGAGATATAAAGTTTCCGGCGGCGAGCCAAGCAACAACAATAAATAAAACACTCTCTCGATGGATGAGTTGACAACAAAAGTTCATAGCAATAGTAACTTCCCCTGACGAATGGAGTTTCTACCTTACCAACGTGGATGACACCTTCTGATGGAGAATTCTCCCAAGAAAAGAACACAAGGATTCCTATAGAACCAAGGTATGCATTGAGAAAGAGAACCCATCCTTAACTACGAGTCCATGCAATCCTTTTCCTCATCCAACAATTTGAAAAACTCACTATCCATGAAGTGAGTGAAGAAGACCTCTCTAAACCTTTAAAAGAGAGTGAAGATCTAATGGGGATTAATTTCCCTCCTCTCCCATTTATCAACTAATCGAAAGATTGACTTGGTCAAAAGGAATTAACTTTTATCCCTAGATACTTAGAACTCTTTGAAAGACCAAGTCAACCACCCTTCTACCTTTGATATAGGTTCCCTATTGTCTAAACCACAACCACCATATCATAGGTACCTTGTATAGTTATGAATAATGATCTCAAGAAACATCAATAGGAACACTATTGTGAAATATTCCTTCTTTCATTGAAAACCCACCTATAGATAGAAATTTTAGGAGAGATCTAGAGGAGGAATTTACCTTCTTAATTACTTCAAGACAAAGCCTTCACATGAATACTATCATGCAATTACCCACATGAAGCAACATCACCAAGACTTTTAAAGGACTCTAAAGACAAAAGGAAGACAATATCTTGAAGAATACCAAGCTCCTTATTCACTCTAGTGACTACTAAGACAACTATCTCAGATTATTCTCAAGCTGTCTCAAAGATCCTCATATTCATACACCATCTCTTACCCTGAGGAGAGAGCTGAAGACTTAGGCAGCTTCCTATGAAAGTGAAGAAAGAAAACACACAATGAAGACATCTGAATCCGACTGTGAAGACCTGATTGAAGCTTCAACAATGGCGATTACACCCCGCATGAATATTGCCCTGACAGATTTTGACAACAATGAAGACGTAATATTATAGAGCAAGCCTTATCGTCACTACCACCTTCCGCAGTAGCCGTTGCTTCCCTTGTCCAGAGCAGTTCTCAACATCAGCCTCTCTTTACTTTGCTCGGGTAAACCGCAAGAGAGCTTGATATTTCACGTGCCACCCACAGCAGTGCAACCCCGTCTACCCGCGCAAGTAAGCCACGTCACCGCCTCTTCATAATAACTGGAATTCCCAGAAGAAGCCCAGTCATTTCGCAGACATCCACATCAACGACTGTCACCAATGCGGAAGCACGAAGACTACACCAAAATTATCGTCAGAAATACTGACGAGGAGAATTTCATCACAGACTATCACTTATCCAGGAGTAGCGTAAAAGGCGACGACGAATCCCAGCTGCATGCGCCTGTCCGCGATGACCATTACCAACAATCCGAAGATTTGTTTATCGGCACGACGCTTGCAACCGTCACCGTCAATACGTGCATGGTAGCCAAGCGACCCGCGTCATTCCACAATTCTGAAAATTAACCGGAAATTGACCGCGCGCGTTGACCCTTCTCAACATGGAATCGTAACAATCCAGAAGGAGTCCAGATGATTGCAATAACCGCTCATAACTTCTCCTTCCCTGACTACGAGACTCTTCAATCCTTATCCTCTCTTTTCTCAAATCTCTTACTCTATAAAAGAGAGAAATGTAAGAAACAAAAGTAGTTTTTTTTTATAAATGAACGTCTGGTTCTTGGCTACTTTGGTTACCCCTGTGTTCACGCTCATCACGTATCTCCATCGATTCCGTCCGCCTCATCTTCATCACCGAGTGCTATCCTTCCCATCTGTTCTCCCTTCGTTCTGTCGCTTTCCAACCTTTCTACCAGAGTCGACGAGGATATTTTCTTTCATCGGAAGTGATTCCTGGAGCATTGCTTTCCGTCCCGAACAGGTATTCATTCCTCTCCCACTTTTGGTAATAATAGTTCTTAACATATATTCTATAAGTCCAACATCCCTTCCCACCATCCTCTGCTCATCCACTCATTCCGTAACTTCCCTATCCATTTCTTCCTCAGTTCTTCTCTGTCCCAAATCTCTCTTCTCCAAGTAACTTCTACCTAACACGTAAATTCAAATTTCTTTTCTCACGTTTTCTTATTCTATCGTTTCTCTCCTATCACCAATAATCTAAAATTTCATCTGAACTGTTCGCTCTTCCCTATTATTAATTATATTTCCTCCCAAAACTGATCCACAGCCATTGCTTCATGTCATCATTTCTTATATTCCTCTAAACGCTTCATCATCTCCAACACTTCACTAAAATATATTTGAATCTACCATCATCTCATCCTACATTTTTATCCAATATTAATCTCTCTTCTTCCCATATATTATCATCCTCCAACTTTCATTATATCAATTGATATCATTTCATAGATCCTCCAATCACTTGTAGGATTATTTCTATTTTATATCATTATCTTCATTCATATCATTATATTTCGAAATATCCTACATCACCTTCGGTGCGAGCTTCTCCGCACTTTTCACACTGGAACCATGAAAGAAATTTTGGATGAAGAATTGAAGACAGAATTCAACAAAAGTCAACATGGGATAGAGAAGATGTCAGCTACTTCCTCGACCTGCGAACCACGCGGGAGGTTTCATGACAGGAAGCGTTGAGATCGTGCGCACAGTCTCCGACTCTCAAGCCTCATCTGACTTGAAGAACGAGCGGATGATGGCCGAAGTGCACGTCAGCAGCGACGAACTTGTTGATCTCAAAGAATTCACTATCTTCCACGTATTTCTATCATGAGAAGAATACGTCATTGAGGAAGCATTACGAAGAAAGTTTAAACCACTCCCATTGTTGAAGATAAGCACGAAATTAAAGATCTTCCACCTGCCTCCACGTCATTGCCAACCTTCGGTAGATCCGAGACTCCACGGTTGACTCCCCCACAAAATCGGAGTGGTGAGAAAATGATGGAGAATTATATCAAAACATGAACATAAGGGTTCCAAGTGAACCTAGATATTTACTAAGGAAGAGAAATCCTTTTCAATTACAACAAAATACTATACTCCTCCTTACTCATGAGTTTGAGAAACTCACCATTCATTAAATGGATGAAGAAGACCTCTCTAAATAATTGAAAGAGAGTATAGATCTTAAGGGAATTATCTTCCCTCCTCCTATTTTACACTGATCTAAAGATTGGTTTGGTCAAAAGAAATTTAACCCTTATCCTTAGATAATTAGAATCCCTTGAATGGACCAAGTCAACCACCTTCTACCTTGATATAGGTTCCTTAATTTCCAAACCAAATCCACTATATCATAGGTACCTTGTATAAACCAATGATCTCAAAATCAGTAGGAAGCATTTTGTTTTAGAACTCTCTTATTCTTTGAAAACCACCCTTAGATAGAATTTAGGAGAGATCTAATTGATATTATTACCTTGGAGGTTACCTCAAGACTAAAGTCTTTGCATGAATAAACTCATGCATTTATATATTGGCAATTCAGTATTCAAGAGGCCTCATAAGTGAAGAATGACAAGCCTCGATTCACTCAAAGTGATTATGAAGACAACTACAACAAGAAGAGCTTCACAATTACTCAAGTTCATGAAAGCCTTTCATATGATGATAATTAGTATGAAGAAAGCTTCCAACAAAGAAGATTATCTCATATTGTGGCAGTATTGATAAGTAAGATGATTGTCCATGGTAGATATCATGCTGAGCTTCTTTCTTTTCATCAACCGTGAAGGTTAGAATCCAATGACTTCCACATGACAGCGAACTTCATGAATATGGAATATCAAAGATATCAATTTATCTAAAGATGATTATGAGGACAGTTGCGTCAAAAGGTCCTCACGACCTCTAGATATTTGAAGACCTCCAAGCAGGGAAGTTATAACCAACCCAAATTGCCAAGATCATCACGGAATTCAGAAGTTTCTGCACTTCAATCGTCGGCCATCATAAGCACAAGGAATACATTAAAGACAAACTATATGAAGCAAGATCTCTATAACTTTTAAGAAGTATGAAGACTTGTTATTGTTGCTGACAACCGGTCAACTAATGACATCTTCCACAATCATAACTGCTACCAAACCGACAAGAGATCAAAAGGCTTCCACATCATCTCTCCCTACTGACGTGGAACCGTGACAAAGCAAAAGGTTGCTGAGCATTCTATGGTCAAACTCCCCTCTTCTCTCTGTGTCTCGCATACGAAACTGAATCCTTACCTCTCCATCTTCATCGCGAATTGCGTTGCCACCAAGTCACCCTGCGACCTCGACGAATTCGCATTATTCACCCCTGCCTTGCTTTCCTTCCCCACGTGGCCTGGTCAACCCCGTCACCCACGGCCATTACACGGCAGCGCCAACCTCTTATAACCAAGTACAGTGACTGCATATTCCTACGATTACAACTATTAAGCTCAAACGACAAGAGGATATCGAGCGTCTCCTACACGATCAGAATTTCGACGGCATCACATCAACACTTTAAACATCCACATCATCAACTGTCACCAGAACGGAAGCAAAGAAGATCTATAGAATCGATCTCGATGGCTGTAAAGAAGACTTTTAATAGTGAGGATTATCTCTCACATGGCTGTAAAGAAGACTCGATGGCTGTAAAGATGCCTTGACGGTTTCTAAAGATTACGAAGTATTCAGCGTTTTATCTTCCTATTGTTGAGGAGCAGAGAAGAGACAAGGAGACGTTCATGAAGATAGGCTGTAACTATCTTTAAAGGGATTATCCAGAATTATCTCCAGTGATACGAACTATCGAGGCTTAATGAGAAGTCCACACATCTCCCCTTGCACAGAGGTTAAAGCGACGACGAGCATCGACTCAGTCACTCTGAAGCCTTCCTTCTACAAAAGTAAGCGCCACTTACCACGTGTCAATACGAGATAAAGACGATTCCATGGTCAACCTTCATACAAGAATCGGAAACTGGGAAGACGCGAGATGGTCCACGAGAAGACGCGTAACCACCTGTTTAACTACCTCTCCCGTTTCGAAACCTCTCTTTTCTCCTAGAAGAGCGGCAATTGTAAACGAAAAATAGTAGTTGTTTTTTAATGAAATCTTTTCCTGTTTGGAAATATTGTGGGTTTCGTGTACTTCCCGTGAATCTCTCCCGCAAACTCTCTCCAAATTTCTATCCTCCTTTCTTTTCTCCCCCATTTCTGTCCTCTTTCATTCCTTTCAAAGTAAGAATCATCAAAGGAACTTACCTTGATTGTGTTGTGATCTTCAAGAGCATCCGCTTCACGTCATCTCAGGTATCATCCTCTCTTCTCTCTTCTCGTGAAAATAGTTCTTATCTAGCGTCATAAGTCCAATGTTGACTCTTCTGAAGTTCATTCCTTCTTCGTCACGTGACAGTTATCTGAAACCTCTTAAACTATTTTCCTTATATTATAATTATAATAATCGAGTATTATATATTAATCCTCCTATTCCTTACATCTATATTACCGTCTATTCCCATCTTATCTAATCTATCCTCTATCGTATTCTATCTCTTCTATAATCGCTATTTTTATCACCCTTTCAATCTATTTCATTATCCTCAAACTCTCTAAATGCATTATCCATTCTTATTCTGTTTATTACATATATACTATCTTCTATCCATAAACCGAATTCTCTTTTACCCATTATTCCTATTTTCTTATATCCGAATTATCATCTCCTTATCTCTCTCTCATATCATTCTTATTATCCTCCAATATACTAATCTCTTATCTTTGAAATCTCTATTCCATAATTCCTCACTAATATACATCATTATTCCCTTATGATATCATTCATAGGTCCTCCTTAAAAGTAGGAATATTTCATGAATAATTAGTAGATATTCACAACATAATTCACTCATCATTTCATAATATATTCACATTCACATTCTCATTTTAATACATATCCTCATTTTGAAATATCCTACATCAGAAAACGTACAACAGTCCACAAAACGGTGGATAAAGACCGTAGTTGCCATACGACCATACAAGCTTAAGAAAGACATAACCGCCGCAACTACTCTCTATTCCGAAGCATCTCTTCATCCTAACTTCTTCATCTTTTCTTACTCTATAAAAGAGACGATTGTAAACAAAGAAACTAGTTGTTTATTGATGAAACTTTTCCTGTTGGAAATTTTATGTGTTTATCGTGCCTCTCCCGTAAACTTCCTCTCCGAGATTCTATCTCCCTTTCCCTTTCTCCCTCCTGCTCTATCCACTTTCATCAAAATCGCGTCCGAAGCCTTCGAGGATTTTCTGGATCAGTGGGTGAATCCGAAGTGCCCACTTCACATCACGAAGCAGGTATCATCCTCTCTCTTCTTCAAACCGTGAAGATAGTTCTAATAATAAATCCATAAGTCCACTATTAGATCTTTCTTTCTATCTATTCTCTGTTCTTGTTGCTTATCCGAAAAATAATATTCTTTAAATATCCCCAGTTTCGTCGCATCTTCTGTCACCGTCACATTTCTTCTATCATATCTGATGTAGGATATTTCGAATACGATGATATGAATGAAGATAATAATATAATAGAGAAATAGTCCTACAAGTAAATGGAGGACCTATGAATGATATCACAAGGGGAATATTAATCTGTATGAATGAGAAATTAATGTATGATAATTCCAAGGTAGTAGGATAGTGGAAGGGAGAGAATGATGGGTATTATTTAATGAGTAAGGATATTTATTTTGATATATCTATAATGGGAGGGGATTTAGTATTGATAGATAATATAAGTTAGATCATATAATATAGAAAATATGGAATAGAGAAGACAAAATAGAAAGACGTGGATAGATTATAATAAAGGCAGGGAGTAGACGACAATTGCATATAATATTTCATTATTATTAAGTTAATAGAAGGGAATAGTTAATAGTATTTTCGGAAAAGTTAGAAAATAGAAAGAGAGACAGATATGAAGAGAAGTGAGATAGTCGGTGGTGATGAGAACAGTAAACGGAATAGATGAGAGAAAAATGCTGAAGCGAATAGAGATAAGAAAGATGGAGCGGAAGGGTTGAGAATATTAATTATAATATATGATTATCATAAATATAAAAGAGGGGAATACTTAATAGAAGTCTCGGATAACGGTCTCGCGACGGAAATTAGGGGAAGTGGTGGCGTACGACCCCCGTCGCCACCAAGGCATGACACTACCGCGCCAGAGGAGCCGACACCCGCGCGCGTCCAGCCCCCTCGACAGGCGAAGATGAAGGATGCCGAGTTTCACTACACCAAGTGAGGACCTCATCTCGCTACGACACATTTCACAGGGCTCGCGCGCGCGTGGAGTTATCTTTCCAGTTTTTATTTCATTATGAACTTTATTTAGCCCGCACGTGTTTAAGCGGGCCTTTGCATATCTCTTCTCTCCCCTTTAGGCTTTCGGGTGGGCTCTTCCCCTTTTCGGGATCCCATTCGTTAAGCCCTTCTCTTTATGGACCCTTTTCTATTTTTCTATGATTATGTTAGGTGTGGGTTGTGGGCCTCAAGTGGGCCCTTTCCTCTCTCGGCCCACTATGGGCTCTATAAGAAGGGAAGGGACCCCCCCCCACAAACCCTAGCCGTCATTTGAAGAAAAAGAGTGTTCCTCTCTCAAGTGGCTGCTCAAGGAAGATCAAGGAAGGAGACCAACCGCCGCCTCCGCCGCCGCCACCGCCGCCGCACCACCACGTGCCGCCGCCGTGCCTGCCGCCGAGACCGCCGCCTCCCCTTGCGTTGGTTACTATATATCATTGTGCCGCCTTCCTGCCGCCGCCGCCGCCGCCGGATCGCAGCACCGCCATTCCCTCCGCTCATTCCCCTCCTCAAGCCCAGCCTCCACCCTTCCTCCTCCACATCCCTTTTCCGTCAACCCCTGCCACAATTTCCCCCCCCCCCCCCTGTCTCCACCCTAAGATTATCCCGATTTCTCCCCCCCCAATCCTAGGAACCGTCTTCACCCGAATTTTTCCCCAACCCCGGCATTTCACCGATTGCTGGTCCACGTCGGTGCCCATCCCCTCTACCGATCACCGCCCTGTCATCGCCTCTTCACCCTCCCCGAATTTGCCTATCAAATCGCGCCCCAATCACCCGTCACTACGACCACAACCTCCCCTGATTTCCCCACCTGACGCGTCCCCGTCAACGCCTGACCGTTTGTCTCCCCGACTCCGGATTTCCACCTTCCCTCTAGCCGGACCTTCCGACTTCCCCTCCCACGTCCTTTCCGGCACCCCTGGACGTGGTACGGCCCGCGATTCCCCACCCCTTTCCCAACATTTCCGTTTTCCCTCCAACGCTCTGCCGATTTCGTCGGCGCTTGCCGCGCACCTCTGCTGACCGGCCGACTCCCCTCGCGGCCTTGCCTCACTGCTCCGCCGCCAAGACTCCCTTCCGTGAAACGACGTGCCTACCATTTCACCTCCCTGCCAGTGATTCGTGAGGTTGACCTGTCGCAACTAACACGAAATTTACCTCGCCACGCCCACGACGCCCCACGCCGACTTTGCCCACGACTTCCGCAGGCTGACGCGACCCCCCTGTCCCGTGTGGAATTCCTGCTGCAACGAACCGCCAGCCATCACGACTGGTTAGTCGCTCGACCCCCCTGTAGCCCGGACGTGATCCGACGCTACGACAGGCTGAGTTGTGAACCTCCTTCCCGCTCAACATACGTTTGGTTCGTGCCTGCGTCGTTTGTCCTACGTGAGCCACTCCGACGCGTTCCCGCGCCTTCGACCGCGCCGCCACCGAATCCCCTCTCGATATCCCTCCGCCGGCCCGTCCGTGCTACGTACGAGCGGCCTCCCTCGCCCCAGAGCCCAGGCCCGGGCTCGCGCCCCGCAGGTTAGGCACTCGTTCCCCCCCTCCTTTAATTCGAAGTTTATATTTCCTTCAGTGTTTCCCGCACTTGTCTCCACCGCCATTGGAACGTAGATTAGGAAGAGTGCTTAGACGGCTTGATAGGGTTCTACCGTGGCCAACCCATCGGGTTGACGGTCGAGCTCCCCTCGACGACCCACGGCTCGTCGCCCCGAGGACGTGGATTGGAAGGACTTCCGGACGAACTCTACTCGGCGCACCCCAGGGCCTACGGAGGCGACGTCCGAGACGGTACTCTGCTTGACTGCATCATTAGTCTGTTTCATCATACTAGAGTTTCACTAGTCCACCCCTAGTATTGCGGTGTTTGACCGGTTTTGCACCCGGTCCTACATCAGGAAGTCAATGTTGGACTTAAGATCTTCAGGATTTTTGAACCTTATCACAAAAATGGAAAAAAACGATTACCTAAGTTTGACGTAAAATGATGTCGATGGGCTTCTCTTAAGGATCCGGAATAACCTCGAATGGACTTAGGCTTGAAGCGGAGAAAGACGGACATAAATGGGGGTGGGGGGGGGGGGAAGATAGGAAGATAGAATCGGGAGATGGGTTGCGGGATAGTCACGGGAAGAACGATGGAGATACATGAACGCGATGAACACGAACACAAACAGAGGTAACCAAATTTTCATTCAAAAAAATATTTTGTTTTCCTTTACAATTTTTTTTGTTTTATAGAGAAGAGAAAGATAGGGAAGTTGCGACGAAGAGATGCCTCGGAAGAGAGAAGAAGTTGCGGTGGCTATGCACCCATTGCATGGATAGTGTTGGCCACAAGATTGCTGATCGATCGAATACGCGTTGATGAGAGAACAATGGTTGAGAGGATCGCAATGAGAATGAAAATAATCAAACTACAATCAATCTATTTCACTGAGAAATCCCGTCGCGCACACACTACAAATTCATTGCTCGGTTGATGATTTTATAAAATCATCCAGCCAATAGAAAGGGGAGAGAGAAGGAGTGGTCTCTAACGACTTCCTTAGGCGCGCCTGTCGCTGCTGACGTGTCTTCACGATCGCCGTCATAACTCTCTCCATGTACCGTTGAGATGGATCTAAGTCGAGGACCCATAACTACCAAAACAGAGGAGTGACGCCTCCTCTTGCAGAAAAACAGAAAATAAACGTTGACATCGATCCAGAAAGAGGGATGAGAGCGAATTCATCATTCTCCTCCTTGCTCTAATTCCTCCATTCGGATATTAGATACACCAATTCGACTCCTCATTTCTTGGAATTTCATCCTACGGAGAGCTTTAGTGAAGATGTCTGCCAGCGGATTTTCTGTTCGAATAAACACGATGTCTATGTTTTTGTCTTCAATACATTGACGGATGAAGTGATACCTTGTATCAATATGCTTGGTGAGATTGTGATGGACCGGATTCTTGCTTAATGTTATCGCGGATTGATTATCCACCATCAGTTTCACTCCCTTCTATTCTTCATGCTTTTATTCACTTATGAGTCGCTTCATCCAAAGAGCTTGACATGCAGCTCTAGTTGCTGCAATGTACTCAGCTTCACATGAGGACAGAGCCACAATGCTTTGTTTTTGTGAAGACCAGCTGATTGCCATTGCACCTAAGAAAAAAATATGTCTGGAGGTGCTCTTCCGATCACCTACATCCCCTGCAAAATCGCTATCACTCTAGCCGATCAATTCGGAATTGGATTCTCCCTTCTTGTAGAGAAGTCCATAATCAACTGTCCCTTTGACATATCCAATCACACGCTTCATTGCATTGAGATGCTCTTGTGAAGGCTTTTCCATATACCTTCTCAAAATCCCTACGGAATAAAGTAATTCAGGCCTTGTGTGAGTTAGATATCTAAGACTGCCAATTAAACTCTTGTAAGAGGTGACATTCACTTTGTCATTTTCTTCAGTGGTGGTGAATTTCACTCGGGCTTCAAGAGGAGTGGACACTGCATTACACTCTGTCAATTTGGCAGATTCTAAAATTTTTCGGGCATAAGAAGATGTAATCTTCACATTACCTTACCTCAAGTCCTAAATAGGAACTGAGTGATCCTAGATCACTCATTGCAAACCTTTTCTTCATCTCTTCTTTGAATGTCTCAATGGCTTCTATACTTGACCCTGTGACTATTAAATCATCAACATACACTCCCACAGTTAGAGTGTCCATACCTGCTTGCTTGAGGTAGAGAGATTGTTCATAACTGCTTCTTGCAAATCCGAGAGAAATTAGGCATTGGTGAAGCTTGAAGTACCATGCCCTCAGAGCTTGCTTTAGTCCATACAAAGCTTTCTTCAGTCGAAGTACATAATCTTCTTTGCCTTTGATGGAAAAACCTTCACGTTGCTAAACATAGATAAGTTCTTCAATTTCTCCATTTAAGAAGGCCGATTTAACATCAAGGTGATGAATCGCCCATCTCTTGAGAGCTGCTAAAGCAATTAGAGCTCTTATGGTCTCAAATCAGACTACAGGGGCAAATACCTCTTCATAGTCTATCCCCTTTCTCTGAGAGTATCCTTTGACTACCAACCGAGCCTTGTGTCTGATAATCTCTCCCTTTGGATTCTTCTTTAATTTGAAGATCCACTTGAGTCCAATAGGTTTGCACTTTGATGGTGGAAATTATAATTCCCAAGTATTGCTTCGATCAATAGCCATCATCTTCTCCTTCATGGCCTTTCTCCATACCTCATCTTGGGCAGCCTCAAGGTAAGTGAGAGGTTCTTCATCTGCAACCAGACATGTTTGCTCATCCGTCGGAATAGAATTAGTCTCGAGTATAAGTCCAGTTAATGACCTGTACCTCGAGTAGGGACTGTCTTCAAAATTAGTTGAAGAAGAGATAATTTAATCATGTGGTTCATTATCTTCTTCATCACTTGCGGAGTCTTCTTCTAAAACCTGATCAAGAAGAAAATTAGATAAGAAAGTAAGAGAATTTTCACCTTCAACTTGTTTTGACCAAGACCATTTTTCTCCCTCTTCAAAGATAACATCTCTGCTGATGATGACTTTGAAGTTGACCGGGTCAAAGCATTTGTATCCTTTTGTTCCCAGCTCATAGCCGATAAAAACCATAGTCTGACTTCTGTCTTCAAGCTTGGTTAGATGTTGATGCAGGACCGGAGTACAACACCGATCACACACTGTACTACGAAGGATGATCCTATGGCAGGGTAAAGGGTGAACTACAATGAGAGAGTGAAATATTGATGCAGTCAAGCAGATTACCGTCCCGTGCGTCATCTCCATAGATCCAGGGTGACCGCGTAGAGTCGGTCCGGGAAGCCCTCTGGTCCACGTCCTCGCGAGCGTAAGGCCATGAGTCGTCGAGGGGAGCTCGACAATCAACCCGATGGGTTGGTCCACGATATGAATCCTACCAAGTCGTCTAAGCACTCGTCCTAAACTAAGTTCCGACGGCGGTGGAGACAGGCACGAGAAATACTGTAAAGGATATAGACGTTCAACGTAAATGAGGGGGGAATGTGTGCCTAACCTGCGGGGCGCGAGCCCGATCGGTCGTGACGGTGGAGGCCAAACGTACGCGGCACGGACAAACGGCGGGGGAGGGGGGGAACGAATGGCAGTTGTAGTGGCTGCGGCCGGATCCGGCAACTGTGAGGATATGTGTTGCAACAGCGGGGAGCGCAAGCGATCGGGCAAGGGGCGTGGAGTGGAAGGTCCCCACGTAGTTGATGAACTAAAACTCGGTTGATTATATCGTTGTTGTGTGTTCTAATTCATGCAATAAATTAATAATTCCTCACTATGACAGTAGTAAGCAAGGGTCGATCCTCAGGGAATCTAGGTAATGAGGGTTGAGACGAAAGTAGAAGAAGGGATGAATTCCTATAGTGGAGGATATTAGAAGTTAGAAGGTGAATTATATAGAGGTAATGGATGTAATTGGTGAGATTATGTTTCTGTAGTACTAATTAGAGGAAAAGATATTAGAATTGGAAGGGTGGAGATTGATTGAAGGTGAGAAAAGAGAAATGAGGGGGAGATAAGAGAGGTGAAATCGTATGGAGATAGATGATATGGTCTAGGTATGATTTGTGAAGCAAATGCAATAACCTCCAATTAAAATAGAAGAAAAGGTCCTACATTATCCATGGAAAAGGCTTACAAGAGAATCCCTCCTCAGAATCTTCCCACAAACCCCGTGTTGATGCCAATCCTAAGCCAGGTGGTGCTTGATTCGCTACGACGACGATCTCCTCTTGTTCTCCTTCTCTAGAACAAACTCAAGCATCCGATGATGCCTAGCTTGGGCCTAAGCTTCTCCCCCTTTCCTGCTGGTGACCTGGTCTCAAGAGAGAGCCAAAAAATAAGAGAACTCGGAGTGGAGGAGGAGAACTTTTAGGAGTTAGGGCTTCCTCCCAATCCGACGGTCGAGATTGATTTTCGAGAGTGTTGGGAGTCCGTACAGAAATCTCAACCGGCGATTCACTTTCGTCGAAGATTCCTTATTTAGCGCGAATAAGATGACGCCACGTCGCTCTCTTATTCGCGCTTCACGTCAAAAGATGACGTCGCGCCTCGCCTATGCAGGTAAGTAAAAGTCGATTTAATATTTTAATACGAAATTTCAGGCGAGAGATCGCGATTCTGTTTTACGGCGAATGAGGGAGCGACACGTCGCTCTCTCATTCCTCATTACCGTCAAAAATGACGGCGGAAAAGAAAACGACAAAACGAAATAAAAAGAAAACGACGAAATCGATTCGACAAAATGACAAAAGAAACTAAATGAATAAAACGATGAAACGAAAGCAAGAAAATGACAATGCGCCTAAGTAAAAGTAAAAGAGAAAACGACAAAACACAGGGCTAAACGACAAGAACCGCAAGGCTAATCGAACTAATGAGAGAGTGCCACGTTGCTCTCCCGTTCTCCCTTAAAGTCAACTATTACGGCTACTCGCCACGTCATCTGCACGGTAAGTAAATGACAAAAAAACCGTGATGATTATAATAATAATAAAAAATAAAATCAAGAGAAAATCACTCTAACAACGCTGCTACCAGATTGCGACACGTGTCGCGATCTGGTAGCGTCTATCTGACTTACCTTTCAAAATTGAGATTTGTAGATATGCCCCTGACGCCCATAATTATGCAAGAATCATTAGATTAATTGGAAATAAGCCATGAAAATTCATTTAAATCACTTTTAAATCCAAACAAAAAATATATTTTGCTATAAAAATTCATTTCATTGCTCATTTATAATCTAAGAGAGATATCCAAATATTATAAAGTTCAGGAAATACCATAAAATCATAATAAAGCCAAATTAAGCAATTTTAGTTATAATAACACATAAATATATTCATTTTAAGCCCAATGTATATGAAAAATTCAGAATTAAAGGTCGTAAATTTATGTGTTATCAAACACCCCCCACTTTACTCAATGCTAGTCCCTTAGCATTGCGTATTCTGATGACACTTATGCAATCCTTCCACTTTCCAACCTTGGGCAAGAATAGGCAGGGGCAAGAATACCAATCAAATCGTTTATGACAGAGCCGTTGGAATGGAATTACCTCCACTAAGTCCCCTACGTGTTTGGTACGAAAAAGACCTAGAGCTTGTGCTATGACATGAATGATACTCACGCTCAATCTAAGGCATGTTCCTTACCCCCTCCTCATATCATCTCTCACTCTTCCCTCTTTCCTAGTCTAGCTACCTAGCATTAGAGCTCCCCTTTTCTTCTCTCCCTAGGAAGAGTGTCGTGAAGGAAATAGCATAGAAAAGTGCACAAAGATGGACATGAGATGAAAAGTAAATAATGTGCGGCACAAGGATAAACTTCAATCAAGATGGCAATCCTCTCGGAGAGGTGATTAGTGGCAAGAGTGTAAGAGAGGAGATGGTGGTGTGAGGCTATTAATCGATGAAGACGATTATGATGAAGATGAATGGGTAGAAAGATGAAATGAGTGAACGGATAGAAAGATGGGAGACTTGAATGGGAAGTGTGGTGATGGAGTAGAAATGATAATAGTAAAGAACATTCCTTCTTCTTTCTTTCTCTTTTTTTTTTCTTTTTTTTTTTTTTGAAGGAAAATATGTGGGAAACACTTCAAAATATTCATGACACTAACAGTGAAATAGAAAGAGAAAGATGGTGGAAGGACTTGTTCATAGCGAAGCCATTAAGAACAAATGATGGAGGACATCGGAACACGAGTGAATCATACCCATGATTTTTCAAAATTGCGAAACAAATACATCACTGATTCTGTTTTTTTTTTTTTTTTTTATGACAGAATTTTTAAACACTTTGTAAACTTGAATACATCAGAAGGCAACTATTACTCAGTGAAGCAAATGATGTAATGAAAGGTCAAGAAGAGATGATGGAAGGAAAAGTGGGAGAATTATGACATTTAACAGATAACTTGCAGAGAAGGAACATGAAAGACTCAAGACAGTGAATAGAGGGGTGCAGAGGATGAAGCAAAGTGTTTACCCACATACTCCCTTCTTTTTTCTTTTTTTTTTCTGTTTTTTTAATACAATGTAGACAAGAAGAGAAATGACGAAAAAGGTGCAGAGGATGGAGGAATGCAGAAGAGCTTCCCAAAGTTGTTTTATAAAGAAAGGGAAAGAGAATGGGTGGGATGTAATGATAATAGTAGATGGAGGTGTTTAGAGAGGAGTGCCATCATGAATGAATGTGAATGAGGATGATCATGGACAAAATGGATGTGGACCAAGGAAAATTTTACGATTTCTATGCCACAAATATCACACTCTTCGAAAGAAGAAAATAACAAAGGAAACCCTAAACTAAGTAGGATCGGCTTGAGTGGAATACGGGAAGGAATTCCTATTCTCGCTCAATCAAAACTAATCAATTCACATCATAGCAACTTGTCTCATCTTTTGCACCCGTTAGATCCTTCCTAGAGAGGTCACTCGCCCCCAATGGCTTGGATTTCTCCCCAATTCTCTTGACACTCTCCAAAGCTCTACTTCCCTTGTTCCAAGGTTTCAAAATGGAAGGCTACTTAAGTTTGGTTTATTAGCATGTGAGTAATTTCGTGATGAGCATTCCCCCATTTCAGCATCATGCATAAAAGAAATAGAAAAAATTTTCTAAAAATCAGCAGAAAATGTGCCCCCCCTCAATTGCAAATGCATGGCCCTCAATGCATGAAAGAAAACAGAAATGTTTAAGGAAGAAAATTTTGCAAACCGCTAAGAAAGATTTTGGCGCATGAACCCGTTTGAAGAATAGACAAGCCAGTGCATAATACATGTCTTCCCATGGCTCTAGTTACAGATTCCTTTCACCTACAAGAAACACAAGAGAATGGTCCCATCATACACAACGACAGAGTTGAAACTAGATAATAATTCGTTTTTGCAATATGCATAAAAGTAAGAAGGAAGGTGAAAGAGAAAAAATTAAAAGAAAGCTAATTGGTTAGAGGAGTGGACTGCATCGGATCATCTACGCTATGACCCGGTTCCTTAAGACCAATCTCCACCGGAGTTTGCAATGCTTCATTCTCCAAATATGGCTTAAGCCTTTGCCCGTTCACCTTGAATTGATGACCTGTCTTTGGATCACAAAGTAAAACAACACCACAATCAAAAATTTCAACCACGATATAAGGACCATCCCACCGTGATTTGAGTTTACCGGGAAAGAGTCTAAGTCTGGAATTATAGAGCCATACTTTTTGATTGACATGAAACTCTCTCCGCCTTAAATGTTTATCATGGAAGGCTTTCATTTTTGCTTTGTAAATGTTTCAATTCTCATAAGCTTCATTTCTAATCTCAGCGAGTTCATGCAAATCGAGAATTCTTTTCTTTCCGGCTTCATCCATAGACAAGTTTAACTGTCGAGTGGCCCAATATGCCTTATGTTCTAGTTCTACGGGGAGATGGCATGCTTTACCAAAAACTAATCGGAATGGGGACATTCCTAACGGGGTTTTATATGCTGTTCTATAAGCCCATAATGCATCAAAAATCTTCCTTGACCAATCTTTTCCATCGAACTTACAAATCTTCTTTAAGATCTTCTTGATTTCTCTATTAAAATTCTCTACTTGCCCATTGGATTGGGGATTATAAGGGGTAGTCATTCTATGCTGCACTCCATATCTCTTGAGCAAATTCCTAAACTGATAATTATTAAAATGGGCTCCCCGATCACTAATTATGGCTCGAGGGCATCCATATCTACCAAAGATATTCTGCTCAAGAAATCTAATGACTACTCTTCCCTCACTAGTTCGTGTGGGAATTGCTTCTACCCATCGAGATACATAATCTACTGCCATCAAAATATATTCATACCCATCAGAATTAGGAAAAGGACCCATAAAATCAATTCCCCAAAGATCAAATATTTCAACTTCTATAATAGGCTTAAGGGGAATGTGATCCCTTTTGTCAATATTGATGGAGGCTTGGCACTCTAAGCATTTCAAATAAAAATCATGGGCATCTCTAAATAAATTTGGCCAATAAAACTCACTTTGCAAGACTTTAGATGCTGTAATCTTAGATGAATAATGACCTCCATAAGATGATGAATGACATGCCTTAAGAATTTCTAATTGCTCTTCCTCGGGGATGCATCTTCTAAATATTTGGTTCGAACCTAAGATGAACAATTCGGGTTCCTCCCAATAGTAATGTGGTAACAATTTAAAAAATCTCTTCCTTTCATTGTAATCCCAGTCTATGGGTATTTTACCGGTGGCTAGATAATTAACTATGTGTGCATACCATGGCATTGACCTAACTTGGACTGCTAGTATGTGTTCATCGGGAAAAGTATCTCTAATTGGAGAAGGAGAGGGATCATCTATAATCAGCCTAGATAAGTGATCAGCAACTACATTTTGCATTCCCCCTTCTTATCCTTGATCTCAATATCAAACTCTTGCAGCAATAAAAATCCACCTAACCAACCTAGGTTTAGCTTCTTTCTTTTTAAAAAGAAATTTCAAAGCAGAATGATCGGTATATACAATGACTTTACTACCTAACAAATAAGATCTAAATTTCTCTAAAGCAAATACTATAGCTAGTAATTCCTTTTCAGTAGTAGAATAATTCACTTGAGCATCCATTAAGGTCTTACTAGCGTAATAGATGGCCACCGGCTTCTTATCGACGCGCTGCCCCAAAACTGCTCCTACCGCGAAGTCGGATGCATCACACATTAGCTCAAAAGGAAGGCTCCAATTAGGTGCCTGCAAAACGGGAGCTTTAATAAGAGCATCCTTAATCTCATCAAAAGCATGAAGAGCATCATCAGTAATAACAAAATCTGCATCTTTAGATAGGAGGTTAGTTAATGGTTTAGCAATCCTAGCAAAATCTTTGATAAATCTCCTATAGAAGCCCGCATGGCCGAGAAACCCTCTAAGTTTCTTTAGGTCGTTGGGTGGAGGAAGACGCTTGATCACTTCGACTTTGGCCTTGTCTACCTCCAGCCCATGCTTGCTCACTTGATGTCCCAAAACTATCCCTTCCTGTACCATAAAATGAGATTTTTCCCAACTTAGCACAAGATTATTTTGGATGCAAATTTTTAATATTTCTATCAATTTCTGCAAACAGGATTCAAAATTTGTTCCAAAAATATAAAAATCATCCATGAAGATCTCCAATCCATCCTCAGTTAGGTCTGCAAACAAAGCATTCATACATCTTTGAAATGTAGCGGGTGCATTACAAAGTCCGAAGGGCATCCGTCGAAAGGCATACGTACCTAAAGGACAAGTGAAAGTGGTTTTTTCTTGATCGTCCTTGTGAATATTGATTTGATTGTACCCTGAATAACCATCAAGGAAGCAAAAGTAATTTTGACCAGCAAGTTTCTCCAAAATTTGGTCTATAAAAGGTAAGGGATAGTGGTCTTTTTTGTTCACAAGGTTTAGTTTTCGATAATCTATACATACTCGCCAACTAGTAACTAACCTAGTTTGTACCTCTTCCCCTTTATCATTCTTTTCTACTGTTACTCATGATTTTTTAGGGACCATATGCACTGGGCTTACCCAAGAACTATCTGAAATAGCATAGATTACATCTCCCTTAAGCCATTTAAGAATTTCCCCTTTCAATACTTCTATCATGTTTGGGTTCAATCGCCTTTGAGGTTCTCTAGTAGGTCTAGATCCTTCCTCAATAAAGATATGATGTTCACATATGCTGGAAGGCACTCCTTTTATGTCATCAAATGACCAACCTATTGCTGCCCTATACTCTTTTAATACCCTCGTTAGGTCTTCTTCTTGACTACTCGTTCAGGAAGAGGAGATTATGACGGGTAACGTGTTTCTAGGGCCTAAAAAAATATATTTTAGGGTGGATGACAGTGGCTTAAGCTCTACCTCAAATGGGTCTTTAGCATCTAGAGATTCATTTACTAAGTCTACTCCACAAATTTCGAGGATATCCTCTCTAAAATCAAACTCATCCTCTAATAAATCCAAGGCTCCCATATCCTCATGACTACTACTAGGGTACTTCATCAATCTAGAGATGTTTAGCTCTACACTTTCTTCTCCTACTCTAAGAATGGTTTTCCCTTTTTCCCAATCAGTTATGGCTCGGGCTGTAGCTAAGAACAGTCTACCTAAGATAATAGGTGCCCTAGTAAGATTATCGGGTACTTCTATTTCAGCAACGATGAAATCAGCGGGAAAGACACATTGTTCTACCCTAACCATTACATTAATTAACTCTCCATTTGGCTTCTTAATAGAACCATCAGCTAATTGAAGCTCTACATTAATAGGTTGCATCTCAACAAATTTATATTTATCATATAGAGCTTTAGGGATAAGATTGACACTCGCTCCCGAATCTAACAAGGACCGTGAAAATTGTGTTCCCCCAATATCACATGTAATTAATGGTGGCCCCGGATCTTTCCTCTTCACCGGTAATTCATTAAGAATGATAGAACTAACGCTCTCGGGAAGCTTGATCCGATTGGTTTTCCTTTGAGGTGTACATAATTCCTTCACATACTTAGAGAATGTTGGATTGTACCTAATGGCTTCCTCTAAAGGTATGGTAATGTTAGCTTCTTTAAATGATTCTATGAGTCTATTGGCTTCACTAGGAGGTTTGGAGGATTTCAAAGCTTCGGGAAAGGGTATAGGTGGCTGATAGGCAGCGGGGTTTATATCTTTCCCTAAAGGCTCACTTCTTTCATTTTCTTCCTCAATTTCCTTTTTCTTATCCTCTAAATCACACTCGATAGGAGCCTCTAATATCTTTCCACTCCTTAGTCTTGTAATTGCATGAACACTATCACAAGGGTCTTGAGGTGAACTATCTAATGAATTTTGGGAAAGAGAAAACTCTTGCGATTCAATAGGGGATATATTTCTAGGATTAATGGAAGGTTGAGTTGGAAATTGACCTTTGTTGGAGCCCATTTCTTTTTCTTTACCTCTAGTAGTCTCCATGACTGTCGTGGGTGCGAGAACATGTTCCTCCATCCGGTCCATCCGATTTATCACAAGGTTGAGCTGCTCACTCATTCCATGGACGCTTTTCGTTAACTGCTCCATCATCGCCTTCATCACCTGAAAATCAGTCACGTTGGATTCATTAGTTGGTCTAGGTGGCTGGTTATACGAAGGTGAATAGGGTTTAGGTGGGTAGGGTGGCCGGTGATCCTTGTAGTTCTCATTCCCACGTGCATTCCATGGCTTGTATGGGTGTACGTAGTTCATGGCATAAACTTCTTCCCTCGCTGCACATTCTCCATCATGATGATCCCTGCTCAAACACAAAGAACAAGGAATTTCTTGCACTTTTGATACATTAGTATGAGTTACAAATTTCTCCATTAGGTTGGTTAATTTTTCAATATTAGCTTCTATTTTCCCTATCCTATGCTCATTCCTTTCTATCTTAATTTCCGTTTCTTTACCATGAACATCAATCACTCCACCTCTCTTGGGTTCTACATTCCTACCATTATGATTTAGGCTTAAACGATGACTATCGGTTTCAGCTATTTTTTCCATGATCTCTTCAATTTCATCATCATATTTTTCCATGATCGATCCTCCACATGAATAATCTACTCTATTCCTAGAATTCTCATTTAATCCATTATAGAAGATATTCATCAAATGCCAAGTACTAAATCCATGATGAGGACATTTCCTAGCTAAAGATCTAAACCTCTCCCATGCATCACAAAACGATTCATAATCTCCTTGTTTAAATCCTTGTATCTCTTGTCTAACTTGGTTAGTTCTACCCGGAGTATAGAATTTCTTCATAAACCACTCCTCTATTTCATTCCAACTCTCAAATTTCTTGCATAAATTCCTATACCACTCTCTAGCTCTATCTCTCAAAGTCTCGAGAAAGATTCTCATCTTCAATACATCTTGTGAAACTCCCGGAATATCGTAAAGAGAGCATCTACCTATCAATTCTTCTAAAAAGGTATAAGGATTCTCATGAGCAAGGCCATGATATGAAGGCAGGGCATTTAAGAAAGAAACATCTATTTTGAAGTTGACATTATCTCCCAAATTCGTCGTGATTTTAGTGAAGCCATCGCTTCCTATAGGAGTATAATATTCTTTGTATTTCTTTCTTTCTTCCCTCTGATTATCATTTCAATTCTCTTGGTTCTGATTTTGATCCATTTCCTCAAAGACTTCCTCAACTTGGCTATTACTCTCCTCAGAATTCGACGATTTTCCTATTGAGTTGAGATCAATCAACTTAGGTTTCCTTGATCTAGTTCCTTGCATATACTGAATTCAGATCTCCTACAGATTGTATCTCTTCTCTCCTATTTTTTCACTAAAATAATCTTATACTGAGATGATGAGAAAATATTCGAAAAGAAAGAAAAGAGAAGTCACTAACCTCAATGTCACCTTGATTCCCCGGCAACGGCGCCAATTGATGAACTAAAACTCGGTTGATTATATCGTTGTTGTGTGTTCTAATTCATGAAATACATTTATAATTCCTCACTATGACAGTAGTAAGCAAGGGTCGATCCTCAGGGAATCTAGGTAATGAGGGTTGAGATGAAAGTAGAAGAAGGGATGAATTCCTATAGTGGAGGATATTAGAAGTTAGAAGGTGAATTATATAGAGGTAATGGATGTAATTGGTGAGATTATGTTTCTGTAGTACTAATTAGAGGAAAAGATATTAGAATTGGAAGGGTGGAGATTGATTGAAGGTGAGAAAAGAGAAATGAGGGGGAGATAAGAGAGGTGAAATCGTATGGAGATAGATGATATGGTCTAGGTATGATTTGTGAAGCAAATGCAATAACCTCCAATTAAAATAGAAGAAAAGGTCCTACATTATCCATGGAAAAGGCTTACAAGAGAATCCCTCCTCAGAATCTTCCCACAAACCCCGTGTTGATGCCAATCCTAGGCCGGGTGGTGTTTGATTCGCTACGACGACGATCTCCTTTTGTTCTCCTTCTCCAGAACAAACTCAAGCATCCGATGATGCCTAGCTTGGGCCTAAGCTTCTCCCCCTTTCCTGCTGGTGACCTGGTCTCAAGAGAGAGCCAAAAAACAAGAGAACTCGGAGTGGAGGAGGAGAACTTTTAGGAGTTAGGGCTTCCTCCCAATCCGACGGTCGAGATTTATTTTCGAGAGTGTTGGGAGTCCGACAGAAATCTCAACTGTATAGATGGGAAGAGCACGATGAGATGAGCGCGTCATCAAAATTTCAGCCCAATCGGACGGTCAGATTAGGAGATATCAACGTTTCTTCCCCGATCATTTTTGGCCGTTGATTCGGTATTTGCTTGCATCAGCAGCCCTAAATCAGTGGGCGTCCGTGATGGCGCCACATCATCAACACGCCGGCCCTCGGATTTCTGCCACGTCACCTGAAAGGTAATTAATTCTTAACTAAATCACAAAAAAGGTAAGTGAAGGAATCTGCGGCGATTCACTTTCGCCGAAGATTCCTTATTTAGCGCGAATAAGATGACGCCACGTCGCTCTCTTATTCGCGCTTCACGGTCAAAGATGACGGCGCGCCTCGCCTGTGCAGGTAAGTAAAAGTCGATTTAATATTTTAATACGAAATTTCAGGCGAGAGATCGCGATTCTGTTTTACAGCGAATGAGGGAGCGACACGTTGCTCTCTCATTCGTCATTACCGTCAAAAATGACGGCGAAAAAGAAAACGACAAAACGAAATAAAAAGAAAACGACGAAATCGATTCGACAAAACGACAAAAGAAACTAAATGAATAAAACGATGAAACGAAAGCAAGAAAACGACAACGCGCCTAAGTAAAAGTAAAAGAGAAAACGACAAAACGCAGGGCTAAACAACAAGAACCGCAAGGCTAATCGAACTAATGAGAGAGCGCCACGTTGCTCTCCCGTTCTCCCTTAAAGTCAACTATTACGGCTACTCGCCACGTCATCTGCACGGTAAGTAAATGACAAAAAAACAGTGATGATTATAATAATAATAAAAAATAAAATCAAGAGAAAATCACTCTAACAACGCTGCTACCAGATTGCGACACGTGTCGCGATCTGGTAGCGTCTATCTGACTTACCTTTCAAAATTGAGATTTGTAGATATGCCCCTAACGCCCATAATTATGCAAGAATCATTAGATTAATTGGAAATAAGCCATGAAAATTCATTTAAATCACTTATAAATCCAAACAAAAAATATATTTTGCTATAAAAATTCATTTCATTGCTCATTTATAATCTAAGAGAGATATCCAAATATTATAAAGTTCACGAAATACCATAAAATCATAATAAAGCCAAATTAAGAAATTTTAGTTAGAATAACACATAAATATATTCATTTTAAGCCCAATGTATATGAAAAATTCAGAATTAAAGGTCGTCAATTTATGCGTTATCAGTAGTGAGCTGAGGGTGCGCCCAGGTGGTCCAGTGGCGTAGCTGGTGTGGGCATGAAGGAGGCGGGCGTCCAAGAGTGATTCAGCGATTAGTGGGCGATGGGAGGGTTGACCGGACAGGATCAATCTAGGACAAACGCCCAGCTGGAAGGGTGATCGTGACGTGGGGTTGTCGGAATGTGATAGAGATGGGACGGACAATGGATTTTCGGGCGATGTTAATTTTCGTTTCCCGTCTGTTCGCTGCTGTTGCAATTTGGAGGATCGTGGAATGAAAGTCTCAGCTGGATGCCGAAGGCTGGTTGATGGGCCTTGGGGGGGTAAGACGTGCTGTAGATTCGGGGAGAAGATGGTGAGCGGGTGTGGTGCGGAATCTGCACAGGAGGGGAAGATCGGTTGTGTGCAGACAGTGAGAGAGAGTTGGGAAATCGACCATAACTCGTGATGAGAGGGTGAGAGAGAGGAATTCGAGAGTTCGGCAGTGGACTAGCGCACGAGAAGTGCACGCGAGAAGATGATCGGGAAGGTGGACACGGAAATTAAGCGAGGGATGGGTCAGAGGCAGGCGAGGAGTCGGGACGCAGGACAGGGAATGGAGATGGGCGCCGATTGGAGGAGATGGGTGAGGCATTGGGAGGAGTTTTGCGGGAATGTAGGCTTCGGGATTTTGGCGTGGCTGATCGGGGAGGTGAATACGAAACGAGAGAGTAGGTACGTGGAGGATCGGGCGGAAATCGAAATCGGATCTGGAGACGAAGGGGAAATCGGAATCGGGGAGGCGTGGGGATGCAGATGAAGGGGAAATCGTGAAGGTGGTGATGACGATGGTGGGGAGTCGGGATGGAGGAATTTCGTGGGGGGGGGGGAAGGGGGAAGGACTGGGAGCGGTGGGGAAATCGCGATGCTGATGAAGGAAATGGGAGGAGGTCCGACGGGAATTCGTGGTATGGGGCAGATGGGGTTGCTTGGGGGGGGGGGGGAATCTGGTCGGACGAGGAGTGGTGGTGAGGGGTAGGGAGGAGAGGGCAGGACTGACGGAAATGGAGGGGTGGTGGAGGAAAGGAGATCCGTGGAGGAGAAGGAGGTGGTGATGCGGCGATCTGGCGGCGGCAGCGGTGGTGGCGGCTGCTGGAAGGCTGCGCGATGATAATCAGCGAACAAGGCAGGGGGAGGCAGCGGCCTCGGCGGCGGGCACGGCGGCGGCACGTGGTGGTGTGGCGGCGGTTGGTCTCCCTCCTTGTTCTTCCTTGAGCAGCCACTTGAGATGAAGGATGTTCCTTTCTTTCTTCAAATGACGGCTAGGGTTTGTGGGGGGGTCCCTTCCCCTCTTATAGAGCCCATAGTGGGCCGAGAGAGGAAAGGGCCCACTTGAGGCCCACAACCCACACCTAACATAATCATAGAAAATAAAGGTCCACAAAGAGAAAGGGCTTCACGAATGGGATCCCGAAAAAGGGATGAACCCACCTGAAAGCCTTGAAGGGAGAGAAGAAGATATGCAAAGGCCCGCTTAAACACGTGCGGGCTAATAAAGTTCATAATGAAAGAAAAGACAGAAAAGATAACTCCACGCGCGCGCGAGCCCTGTGAAATGTGTCGTGGCGAGATGAGGTCCTCACTTGGTGTAGTGAAACTCGGCATCCTTCATCTTCACCTGTCGAGGGGCTGGACGCACGTGAGTGTCGGCTCCTCCGGCGTCGTAGTGTCATGCCTTCGTGGCGACAGGGGTCATACGCTACCAATCCTCCCGGGGTCGGAAGAACTCAACTCCGTCGAGTTAGCGGGTGTGTTGGGCAGTAGCTCGAGCAGATCCACTCGTAGGCGTGCTAAGTCGTCCTCCGTAATCCATGCGTCATCCTCGGCCAGACGTCCCTGCCAACGCACGAAAAACGCCCGCGAAGCACCATCCCACGTGAAGTCAATTATCTCCTGTAGTATCTCCTCTACCTGCTCATGCCAATCGAGTGGTAGCACTGGGGGAGTGGACTGCTGGACAAACTCGCTCTCAGAGAAGGGGCCAGGGTCGGAAGGCTGACGTGGTGGTAGAGCTAAATACGTGGCCAAGTCCGCCACATTGAAGGTCGAGCTGATCCCCCACGAGGGAGGGATGTCGACGACGTAGGCGTTCTCGCCCACGCGGGAAAGGACCCGGAACGGGCCCGTGCTACGAGCATGTAGCTTCGTAGCCGTGCCTGGAGAGTATCTCTCAGGTCTCAACCGGACCATCACCTGGTCACCCAGTTCGAAACTCTGGTGACGATGATGCGAGCCGGCAGCCTACTTGTACGCTGCATTCTGCTGAGTGATCCTATCATGAATGTATTTATGCAACTCACTCACATGCTGGGCTAATGCAACACCATCCTCAGAGGCTCTAATGTGGGGATCTACTAGCACTAAGTCCAGAGGTTTGCGAGGTACTAGGCCATGGGCAACCTCGAACGGGCTCATACCAGTGGTGCGGTTCGCCGAGGCGTTATACGCGAACTCGGCACGTGGGATGACTAGATCCTAGGTGGTGAGGTTATCCCCCACCAAAGATCGGAGCAAGTTTCCAAGACTCCGATTGACGACCTCTGTCTGGCCATCTGTCTGCGGGTGATACGCCGTCGAAAACTTCAGCTTAGTCCCTAGCATGCTCCACAGTGTCCGCCAGAAATGGCTCGTAAAGCGGACGTCACGATCCGATACGATAGACTTAGGTAGCCCATGTAAGCGGACTACCTCCCAGAAGTACAACTGGGCCACTCGCGTGGCGTCAGAGGTCTTCAAACATGGCACGAAATGGGCCATCTTTGAAAAGCGATCCACGACCACCATGATAGAATCCTGGTGGCGGACCGTGCGGGGTAGTCCAAGCGCAAAGTCCATGCTCACGTCGTCCTAAGGTCGCGTTGGCACTGGTAGCGGTGTGTAGAGGCCATCGTTCTTCTTGACTTGCTTAGCGAAGGCGCACACCCTGCACTGAGCGACGATGTTCCCAACATCGCTCTTCAGGCTCGGCCAAATAGAACTAATGTTCTACCGCCGTAATCATCTTGTCACGGCCAAAATGACCGGCAAGACCTCCGGAATGGCACTTCCAAGTGAGCTGATCCCGAAGAGACGTGCGTGGAACGCACAACCTATTCTTGAAGAATAGGTAACCCTTTGTCCGTAGGTAGTCGCGATGCTCGTGGCTGGTGCCAACCTCGAGGGCCTGGACTATGGGGCCGAAATCCGGACACATCGAATATGAGTCCTTTAAGGACTCAAACCCGGTAACCTACACCCTCACTAGAGTGAGGAGGTGTGCCCGGCGACTCAACGCGTCAGCAACCACATTATCCTTGCCCTTCTTGTGGCGGATAACAAACGTGTAGTCCTACAAATACTCCACCCACCGCGTGTGTCTGTCGCTCAGCTTCTGCTACGAGTGGAGGTACTTAAGGGCCTCGTGGTCCGAAAAGAGCACAAACTCCTTGGACAAGAGATAATGGCGCCAGTGTCTCAATGCCTGAATGACGGCGTAAAACTCCTTATCGTACGTGGAGTACCGGAATCTAACGTCATTCAGCTTCTTGGGTGGCCATCCTGGCTCAGGACACCCTCGATGCCAACGCCAGAGGCGTCGCAGGCGACTTCAAACACCTTGCTGAAGTCGGGTAACTGCAGGACCGGTGCCTAGGTCATCAAGGCCTTCAATCGGTGAAAGGCTTGCTTGGCTGCCTCGGTCCACTGAAGCGGCTCCAGCTTGAGGCAGTCGGTGATGGGTGCCATCACAGAACTGAAGTTCTGGACGAATCGGCGATAGAACGTTGCCAGTCCAATGAAGCCCCGGACGTCGTGGATCGTGGAAGGTCGGGGCCATGAGGAAATGGCTCGCACCTTCTCCGGATCGGCAGACACACCCTGTGCTAACACGATGAATCCTAGGAAGGAAACCTCGGTCGTGAAGAAGTAGCACTTCTTGGGATGGGCGTAAAGCTTTTCCCGTCAAAGTGCATTGCAAACCTGGCGCAAATGGTGCCGATGATCCTCTCGCCTGTGGCTGTAGATAAGAATGTCGTTGAAGTTGACGACGACAAATTTGCCAATGAATGGGCGCAAGACCTCATTCATCAGCCGCTGGAATGTGCTAGGCGCGTTCGAGAGGCCGAACCGCATAACTCGCCACTCGTAGAGACCGTCCTTTATCTTAAAGGCGGTCTTCCACTCATCTCGTGGACGAATCCGAACCTGGTGATATCTGCTTCTCAAATCAATCTTTGAGAAGACCGTGGATCCTGCCATCATGTCGAATAGGTCCTACAGGCGTGGGATCAGAAAACGGTACTTGATCATGATCTTGTTGATCGCACGGCTGTCACAACACATGCGCCAGGTACAATCCTTCTTCGGTGCTAGAAGGGCGGGTACCGCGCAGGGGCTAAGGCTCTCCTGAATGAGACCTTTCGCTAGTAACTCCTGAACCTGTCGCCACAGCTCCTCGTAGCGTGCGGGCTCCATCCGATAGTGGGGCAGGTTCGAAACTGATGCTCCCGGCACGAGATCAATCGCATGCTGGATATGTCGCATCGGCGGCAGCTCGCCGGGCAGTTCCTCAGGGAAAACGTCTCCAAACTCCGCTAGGATCGGATCAGCCTCAAGCGAGGGTGTAGGTGGGGACGTCGAGAGCCAAGGCAAAACAAACTGGGGTGTCTGCGAGCTCGTCCCGGATACTCCGCTGGAACTCTGGACCTCGTACCACCATAAGTCCAACGGGAGGAGGCGGTAGGCCACGACCGGTAGGTCGGGCAGTGTAGGGAACCCATACGACTCTGCGGCCCCGGTGCATGAAAGAGCAAGTGTTTACCCTTCCTGCAAGTTGGACGTCGTGGTCGTATAACCACGGTCGCCCGAGTATGATGCTCCCGATTTTCATCGGGATAACATCACAGAGCACTATGTCGTCATAAGTGCTAATCCGCAGAGGTACCCTACTCTAGAGTCTCACCGGAAGAGACCTCGTGTCGATCCAAGACACGTCGTAGGGAGTCGGGTGCGGGTGAGTCGCTAATCCTAGCCGGGGAATCATCGTGTCCGACACGGCATTGACGCAACTACTACTATAGACGATCAACTTGCACACTTGCCCAATGATCTTCACGTAAGTGTAGAAGATCGATGTGCGAAGTGCGCAATCGGCTACCGGATCAGGGGTCGGTGATAGGGTCCCCGCCTGGTCGGCAGTCAAGGAGGAGGCCCCTGGTGCCGCTGCAGGTGCGGCACGGGTCCTCGCGGACAGGGGTCGTGCCCCAGTGATCGTGTCAGGGGGCTGCCTGGACACAAGGGTGCCGCTGCTGGGACTCGACACGACAATGCTGACTACCGTAGATCCGTGTGGTGCCGTGGGAGAGTGAAAGGAAGCTGCACTGGTGATCTTGATGTAGCCAATGACGTCTGAATCCAGGCATTCCTCCTCTAGCCCATCGTCAGCAACGTAGATGTCATCGCCCAAGATGTCTTCGTCCACTATTTAGTTCGGGGCATCGTCTTCTAACCCGATGAGCAGGTTTGAAGACGGGCACTGGCTGGCCCGCTGTCCCTTGCCCTGGCACTTGAAACAAGTGATGGGCAGAGGGGCAACGGCAGTCGTGCGGAGGGACGAATCTATCGTCACGGCCCGGGGGGGGGGGGGGTGGGCAGATCCCACTGAGGTGTTCGGGGTAGTCCCATTGTTCCCGCCACCAGGTCGAGGCTGGGATGAGGTGGTAGTCGTCGTGAAGCGGGTGAACGGGGCACGGGCGGTCTGAGTGGTCGTCGTCGCCGGGGCATCGTCTCCAGGTCTCTCCATGTGCTCCACGATGCGGTAGGCCTCGTCAACTTTGGAAGGGCAACTCTTGAGCACCTCATTCCGAAGACGGGTGGTCAGCCCGTGTGTGAAGAGACCAATGACGATCCGCGGGTCCTCCACGAACCGACATCTCATCCGACACTCCTCAAAGGTCAGTATGTAGTCTCGAACAGGTGACTTGCCCTGTCGAAGGTCAAGCCACCATAGGAAGCGTGTCGCCTCGTACTGCCACAGAACATACTTTTTCCGCAGCTTCTGAACCATCTCGGCCCAGGTAGTGATCGGGAGTCCTCGCCTCTCGGCGGCTAAGTACTCGTTCTCCCAGAAGATCTTGGCCTGTCCGCCAAGTCTCATCTCTGCATACTCGACGCAGAGGTCGGTATCCATACGGTACCAACGGAAGTAGGAGTTCATGCTGGACTCCCAATCAATGAAGTCTTTGGGCTCTCGAGAACCGTCAAAGACAGGGACCTCAACCCTCACGCTCTTCACACACGGTGGTCCTCACGACGACGATCGGGGTCATCACATCGATCCTAGAAGTCTAGGTCATCGTGTTGACGACGGGGCGGACTGGGGTAACGCCGATGGTCGTACTCCCGATCGTAGGGGTCGACGTAATTCGGGCGCGGTGGCGCGCGCTGGGGGACCTCACGATCACAGCGTGGATAATCTGATGGAGGGTCGTAGTCTCCGTGGCGATGTGGGTCTCCTCGAGCGCCGATGGTATACTCGCCATCGTGATAATAATCACGGGGACGTGGTGGATCGGCTCGGCGATCGGGGTACCCATGATCTTGAGCTCCGTAGGCGGGGGCTACTGGTGCACGATCACCTCGATAATCACAGCGATCATCGTAGGGGCGGGCACCTCTCAGGTCTGACTCGTCCATGCGGTAGTCCCTCCAGTGGCTACCCTGAGTTGGTCGGTCATCATAGCGCCTGTCTGGATACGGGGTCTGCTTGTAGGGGCCCCTCTATGGGCTGGGTCGTCAATCCAACTCGTCGTGCACTCAGACGTCGCCAGATGGGTGCTCAGGCTTGAGATGGTGTCTTTGGGGGGCCGTGCGGCCCGAAGTGGGTGGGAGCGGAACTCCCATCTGCTCTAGTACGGCACTCACCATACGGTGGAGATCTGCCGGGGAGAGGTAAGGTTCACCTATGGAAGGCGATCGGGGACGGTCACGTCCTCCGCATCGATGCTGGCTGGTGAAAGGCCGATCGTCGGTAGTCATCTCTGGGGTGTTTTCGGGACGCTGTCGCCATGGTCGAGCGAAGGGGGGAGTGAACACGTGTAGATCGTCCATCGGACGAGTGGGGGCTAGGTGGGTCCGGCCTCGGAGAGGTCGAACTGCCTAATCCAATGCGAACCGGGGGCGGAGGAGGAGGGCGAGCACCTTCCACTCCGCCGTCGGGCATCATAATGCTCGGGGGACCCCTAGGGTCCCGAGGTGGGGACGTAGACCCCTCACGAACAGTAGCTCTAGCGGAGCGTGTCGAGACCACGATGACGATGTACCTGGCTATGGGGAAGAGGGGTTGTCCCTAGTGTGATGTATGATGAATGCGGGATAAAGTCTAAATGTATAAATGGATGAATGATACTAATGATGCAGAAGATGAAATGGAACAGAGGCGGCGAGCGCAGTCGAGCGACCACAGCCTGTGCTCTGATACCAAGATGATGCAGGACCAGAGTACAACACCGATCACACACCGTACTACAAAGGATGATCCTATGGCAGGGTAAAGGGTGAACTACAATGAGAGAGTGAACTACTGATGCGGTCAAGCAGATTACCGTCCCGTGCGTCGTCTCGGTAGATCCAGGGTGACCACGTAGAGTCGGTCCAGGAAGCCCTACGGTCCACGTCCTCGCGGGCGTAAGGCCGTGAGTCGTTGAGGGGAGCTTGACAATCAACCCGACGGGTTGGTCCACGATATGAATCCTACCAAGTCGTCTAAGCACTCGTCCTAAACTAAGCTCCGACGGCAGTGGAGACAGCGCGGAAAAATACTGTAAAGGATAAAGACGTTCAACGTAAATGAGGGGGGAATGTGTGCCTAACCTACGGGGCGCGAACCCGATCGGTCGTGACGGTGGAGGCCGAACGTACGCGGCACGGACGAACGGCGGGGGGGAACGAATGGCAGTTGTAGTGGCTGTGGCGGGATCCGGCAACTGTGAGGATATGTGTTGCAACCGGAAGGGAGCGCGAGCGGTTGGGTAGGGGGCGTGGACTGGAAGGTCCCCACGTAGTGAGCTGAGGGTGCGCCCGGGTGGTCCAGTGGCATAGCTGGTGTGGGCGTGAAGGAGGCGGGCGTCCAAGAGTGATTCAGTGATTAGTGGGCGATGGGAGGGTTGACCGGACAGGGTCAATCTAGGACCGGTGCTGGTGGCGTATGACCCCGTCGCCACCCAAGGCGTGACACTACGGCGCCGGTGGAGCCGACACCTACGCGCGTCCAGCCCCCTCGACAGGCGAAGACGAAGGACCCCGAGTTTCAGTACACCAAGTGAGGCCCTCTTCTCGCCACGACACAATTCGTAGAGCTCGCGCGCGTGGAGCTATCTTTTCCGTTTTCTATTTTATTATGACTTTATTAGCCCGCACGTGTTTAAGCGGGCCTTTGCATGTCTTTCTCTCTCTCTTTAGGCCTTTGGGTGGGTTTCCCTTTGTTTCGGGACCCTAGCCTAGGGCCCTTTCCCTTTTTGTGAACCTTTTATTCTATTTCTATGAGTATGGGTGTGGGTTGTGGGCCTCAAGTGGGCCCGTTCCTCTCTTGGCCCGCCAAGGGCTCTATAAGAGGGAAAGGGAGCCCCCCACAAACCCTAGCCGTCATTTGAGAAAAGAAGAGTCTTCCTCTCGAGTGGCTGCTCAAGGAAAGTTAGGGAAGAAGTCCTACCGCCGACGCCGCCGCGCATGCCGCCGCACTCGCTCGTGCCGCCGCTGCCGCCGCCGCCGCACCAGTTCGTGCCGCCGCTGCCGCCGCCTCCGCCGCCACTTCTTGCCCCTAGCTCCGGATCCACCCCACGTCGCCGCCATCGCCGCTGCTCCAAGCCGCCGTCGTAGCCGCCGCAGAGATCCGCGCCGCCGCCGCGCCCAACCGCCGCCGCCGCGATCCAAGCCGCGCGCCATCGCCGCCGCGTCAAACTGCCTCTTCCGTCGAGCACCAAGGCCACGAACGCCGCCGCCACACCCCGCGCTGTCGCGCCCTAGCGCCGCCGCGTTTGCCGCCGCCGCCGCGTCCTCGCCGCCGCCGACGTCACGCCCGGCTGCGACGCCGCCGCCATTCCGCTCGCCTCCCGCAACCCCGCAAGACTCCGCGCCCCATTCCGCCACGAGGACCGCCGCCCCCTGCTTCCCTCCCCGAACTGCCGCCCGGCGCCCCTCCTCCGCTCCGGAATCGCCGCTCCGCTTCCCCTCGCCGCGCGCCGCCCGCCATCCAAAAGGAAGCCCTAGCCAGGGCCGAGAGGGACTGACCGATTCCCGCTGAGCCGACTCAGCGGGAATCGTCCCCCCTTCCCCTCACTCAGCCAGACCGGCCCGGGCCGCCTGACTCGCCCTGGACCGCCCAGACCGGCCCGAGCCAGCCCGAACCGGTCCGGACCACCCTTACCAGGTCAGGCCGCCCAGACCGACTCAAGCCAGGCCGGTCCAGATCGGCCCCTGGCCGGTTCCGGTCCAAACCGGCCTAGACCGGCCCTGATCCAGACCGGTCTAGACCGCCAGGGCCGCCCCCAACCGGTCCAGAGCCGGTCCAGACCGCCCGAACCGGCCCAGAACGGCCCAGACCGGCCCAGAGCAGCCCAGACCGGCCCGGAACCGACCCAGACCGCACCGAGCCGGCCCAGACCGCCCTGAACCGGCCCAGGACGCCGCCTCCCGCCTTCACCGTGTTCGCTGCGACCCGACCGGCTCGTCGCGACTCATCATCGCCCCGCCCCGCGCCGACCGCTCCTCCGCACTCCCTCGCCGACTCGCCCCGGCGTCCGACATCGTTGCCGCGCCCGACGACCTCCCTCGCCCCGACCGACCGGGCTCGCGCCCCGCAGGTTAGGCATTCATCCCCTCTCTCTTACTTTGAAGTTCTATATTTCCTTCAGTACTTCCCGCACTTGTCTCCACCGCCCTCGGGCCTAGTTAGGCTGAGTGACGTCTGGGTACGGGATTGGGATCGTGGATCCGGCCGCCGGGTTGACGATCGAGCTTCCCCCCGACGACCCGAGGCTGCTCTCTCTCCTGCCGCGACTGATCTGGGAGGACTCCCGCTCCATCCTACTCGGCGTACCCCAGGAGCGGTGTGACAACGCGCCGGAAGGTTGGCTGCTTGAGGAGATCTTAGACATCCTTACATCATCTAGAGCACGTAGATCATCCCACCTATAGTTCCCCTTTAGAGGATATTAGCGCCGGACCGATTCACCCCGTCGGTCCTGCATCAGGTGCCCAGCTGGAAGGGTGATCGTGACGTGGGGTTGTCGCAATGTGATAGAGATGGGACGACAATGGATTTCCGAGGTGATGTTAATTTTTGTTTCCCGTCTGTTCGCTGCGGTTGCAATTTGGAGGATCGTGGAATGAAGGTCTCAGCTGGATGCCGAAGGCTGGTCGATGGGCGTTGGGGGGGTAAGACGTGCTGTAGATTCGGGGAGAAGATGGTGAGCCGGTGTGGTGCGGAATCTGCATAGGAGGGGAAGATCGGTTGTGTGCAGACAGTGAGAGAGAGTTGGGAAATCGACCGTAACTCGTGATGAGAGGGTGAGAGAGAGGGATTCGGGAGTTCGGCAGTGGACTAGCGCACGGGAAGTGCACGCGAGAAGATGATCGGGAAGGTGGACACGAAAATTAAGCGAGGGATGGGTCAGAGGCAGGCGAGGAGTCGGGACGAAGGTTAGGGGATGGAGATGGGCGCCAATTGGAGGAGATGGGTGAGGCATTGGGAGGAGTTTTGCGGGAATGTAGGCTTCGGGATTTTGGCGTGGCTGATCGGGGAGGTGAATCCGAAACGGGAGAGTAGGTACGTGGAGGATCTGGTGGAAATCGGAATCGGATCTGGAGACGAAGGGGAAATTGGAATCGGGGAGGCGTGGGGATGCAGATGAAGGGGAAGTCGTGAAGGTGGTGATGACGATGGTGGGGAGTCGGGATGGAGGAATTTCGTGGGGAAGGACTCGGGAGCGGTGGGGAAATCGCGATGCTGATGAAGGAAATGGGAGGAGGTCCGACGGGAATTCGTGGTATGGGGCAGATGGGGTTGCTTGGGGGGGGGGGAAATCTGGTCGGACGAGGAGTGGTGGTGGGGGGTAGGGAGGAGAGGGCAGGACTGACGGAAATGGAGGGGTGGTGGAGGAAAGGAGATCCGTGGAGGAGAAGGAGGTGGTGGTGCGGCGATCTGGCGGCGACAGCGGCGGCGGCGGCTGCTGGAAGGCTGCGCGATGATAATCAGCGAACAAGGCAGGGGGAGGCGGCGGCCTCGGCGGCGGGCACGGCGGCGGCACGTGGTGGTGTGGCGGCGGTTGGTCTCCCTCCTTGTTCTTCCTTGAGCAGCCACTTGAGATGAAGGATATTCCTTTCTTTCTTCAAATGACGGCTAGGGTTTGTGGGGGGGTCTCTTCCCCTCTTATAGAGCCCATAGTGGGCCGAGAGAGGAAAGGGCCCACTTGAGGCCCACAACCCACACCTAACATAATCATAGAAAATAAAGGTCCACAAAGAGAAAGGGCTTCATGAATGGGATCCCGAAAAAGGGAAGAACCCACCTGAAAGCCTAGAAGGGAGAGAAGAAGATATGCAAAGGCCCGCTTAAACACGTGCGGGCTAATAAAGTTCATAATGAAAGAAAAGACAGAAAAGATAACTCCACGCGCGCGCGAGCCCTGTGAAATGTGTCGTGGCGAGATGAGGTCCTCACTTGGTGTAGTGAAACTCGGCATCCTTCGTCTTTGCCTGTCGAGGGGGCTGGACGCGCGCGGGTGTTGGCTCCTCCGGCGCCGTAATGTCATGCCTTCGTGGCGACGGGCGTCGTACGCCACCATATTTCCTTTTGTGTTCTTCACATGAACAATTGATCCAAAAGTTCTCATGTGATCCATTGAGGGCTTTTTCCCTGTCCCTACTTCGTGAGGAGATTTTCCCTGCAAGGATTTTGTTGATGATCGGTTAAGGATATAAATGGCAGTACTTATTGCTTCTCCCCATAGTTCTCTGGGGAGATCTTTGGCTTTTAACATTGCTCTCACCATGGACATCACTGTTCGATTCTTTCTTTCTACCAGCCCATTTTTTTGGGGTGAGTAGGGTGTCATCAACTGCCTTTTGATGCCATACTCAAGACAATGCTTTGAGAATTCTTCGGATGTGAATTCTCCTCCTCTGTCGGATTTGAGGGTCTTGACCTTCACTCCCTTCTCTGTCTCTGCCAAGTTCTTGAAGTGCTTGAAAGCTTCAAATGCATCCGACTTGCACTGCAACATAGCCACCCACGTTAGTCTAGAATTATCATCAATAATGAGGAGAAAGTACCGGCTTCCTCCTAAGGTAGGTGGTAAGATTGGCCTGCAGATGTCTGTGTGAATGAGCTCTAATGGCTGAATTGCTCAGAAAGTGGAGGTTTTTGGAAAAGGCGTCCGATGATGTTTCCCTGCAATACAACTTGTGCAAAGTTTGTTTGGCACGTTGATTGTTGGAAGACCGTCAACAGTCTTCTTCCTTGACATTTCCTTGAGCTTGTGAAAGCTAAGATGCCCAACCCGTGAGTGCCATAGCCAATCTTCAAAAGAATCTTCAGTGGTGATCAAGCAGTGATCAATTATACTGAGATTCAAAAGGTAGAGTCGCCCCTCAATTCTTTGCACCTCTGTGAGTAAGCATCCATCACGGTCAAAGATGGCCAACTTTCCTCCTGCCATGGTCATTCGGCAACCTTCTTCATCAAGGCAGCCAAGACTTAGGATATTGGCGATCAATTGAGGAACGTATAGCACATTGGAGAGCCGAAGAATCTCTCCATTCTTCTGATTAATAAGAATTCTCCTTTCCCTTGAATTTGAATTCTTGAATTGTCGCTGAATTTGATGAATCCGGTCGTTGACTCCTCTAATTCACAGAAGAATTTCCGCCATCCCGACATATGGTTTGTTGCTCCCGTGTCCAAATACCACAGGGCGGGATCAGACGATGCTCCCTTGGTACCCTGAAGAAGTAAGTCACTTACCTCTTCTACTATTGCCATAAGAAGTGAGGACGATGTAGTCACGGTGTTGGAAGAACTCGCCAATGCCGCTGTTGTAGGTGTAGTTTCCGCCACATAGGCATGTTCATCGCGCGGTTTCTTCGCACTCCTACATTCGTATGCAAAATGACCATATTTTTGGCAATTATAACACTGACTTACCTTGTCAAGCTCATCGTACTATTCCAACGACAGGGTGAGCGCATTGAATTTTGCCAGCGTTGCTGATAACATGCAATTTCATGCATTAATATCATGTAATTTATGCATTTAATCTTTGAAATATAATCATAAATGCATGTTATCATGATTTAAAATGACTAAATTAATAATTTCTATGTTTTAAAGGATATTCTTGATTTTTCATAATTAATAGCATTTTATGAGCATTTTAATGACATTGATTCATCAAGATTATATATATTTTTATATCTAATGAATTAACATTTTTTCTGGATTTTTTAGTATCTTTTGAGAATTTGAGAAATTGAAATCCTGAAAAAAATAACTTTATAAAAATAGAGAAAACGGGAATAGAGAAAAAGAAGAGGAGAGAGAATCTCTCTCCCTGTCTCCCGCGCCAATCCTCTCTCCCTTCTCTCTCTCTCTCGCGGCGGAATTTCCGTCGCGAGGAGAGACTCGCCTCCTCCATTTCCCTCTCCTTTCTTCTCTTCCCTCTTTCCTCTCTTTCTCTCTCTCCTGCTTCCTTCTTTTCTTCTATCTTCCTCTCCCCTCTCTTCTTTCTCTTCATCGCACGAGAGGGAGAAATCGCTTCTCCCTCTCTCGTCTCTCTCCCTTCCTTCTTCCCTCTCTCATCTTTTTCCGGGAACTTCCGTCGCGACGGAAGTTTCCGTCGGAAATTCCTCTTTCTTTTCCTTCTCCTCTCCTTTCTTTCTCTCCCGCTTTTCCTTCCTTTCTTTTCCTTCTCTTCTCTCTTTCTCCTTCTCTTCCTCGCGCACGCGTGCGTGCGGAAGGGAGAGAGGGAGACTTTCTCTTTTCTCTCTCCTTTCCTCTCGCGAGAGGAGCTCTCCTTCCCTCTCGCGAGGGAAATTATTTCCGTCGCGAGGAGTTCTCCCGCCTCTCTTCATCTTCTCTCTCTCTCCTGCGATCCTTCTCTCCTTACGAAAACTTCCTTCTCTTCCTCTTCTTTCTTCTTCTCTCTTCCTCTCTCCCGCGTTCTCTCCTTCTCTCCCCCTCTCTCCTCATCTTTCCTCTTTCTCTAGCCGTCTCTCTCTTCCCCTCGCTCTCTCTCTCGCGACGGAAATTCCGTCGCGAGGAGAGACAGGAAGAAAAGCCTCTCTCTCGCGATTTTCGTCTCTCCTCTCCCTTCTCTATCTCTATCTCTCGCTCTCGATCTCTCTCGCGTCGGAAACAAATTCCGTCGCAGAGAAGAGCGAGGAGAGACCCTCTCTCCCCTCCATCTCTCTCCTCGCATCTCCTCGCGACGGAAATGGCTTCCGTCGCGAGGCGAGGCTCTCTTCACACACACACATTCTCTCTCTCTCTCCTCTCTCCTCTCTCTCCTCTCCTCTCTCCTCGCGTCTCTCTCCTCTTCTGCCCTTTCTCTCTCTTTGCAGGTTTGCAGGTTTGACCCGCGCGTTTGACCGGACCGATTTTGACGGGAGCGGTTTGACTGGGATACTTAAAGAGAGAGGACATCAGATCAACGGCCAGAAATGCTCCAGATTAAAATCGCGATATCTCACGATCCTGATGGAGTTACGGGCTGAAATTTCGTGGGCATGATCGTCATTTCAAGCTCCACGAATCTGCTGGGGCTGATTTAGGCTCAGAGACAAAAAAATTAGAAAATGAATGTTTTTGTTGTATGCTTCTAGCATTGGCTAGCCAGAAGGAAAGAAAGCAGCGATGGATCATTCATCATGTGTTGAACTTCATTCTCAGTGAGTTTCTTCCCTCTTTTATTCATTCTTCGTGTTGGATGCAAGACGCCAAGTCCGGGCGAAATATACGGCTCTCGAAGGTATGTTTTGATTAGGGAGCATCACTAGATTGTATGTTCATCACGAATCTTAGATTAGAACTATCTTCTATCCATTTCTTCTAATTTCGTCACCTGTTTATCACCATTTTCTCATTTAAAAACCCTAAAAATACTTTTCCACCATCGATCAAGGGTTTTCAATCTCTGAAAAGAGTTTGGAAGCACTTGTTCGGTTCATTTCATCTCCACACATATTTTCTTCCTTTTATTGATCATTTTCGGTTTCTAAATCTAAAAATACCAAAAATTATCTTCTGATTTCAATCTTTTAACCTTCCTCTCTGTGGATTCAACCTCGACTTGCCACTGTTCTAATTTAAAAATCAGTTTCGAAGAGTTGAGTATAAATTTTGTTTGATACGTAAAATCGTGCATTCAACGACCGCGGTTTTATGCTTATCAGTTGCTCTCAAGAATCTCCACACGACCTCCTTCTCTTCCATCGTCTCTCCGAGATTCCTCAGGTCGGAGACGATATGGGTGAACTTCATTGCAAAATCTACGACGGAATCTGTCTTACCCATGGTGAGAATCTCAAGATCACGTCGAAGCCCTTGGATTCGGGATTGAATCACTCGATCCATGCCGAGATTCCGTTGATGGAGAATCTCCGATTCTCTTTCGCGGTCTTCTTCACATCGAGAATACCAAGCAAATCTTCAGGGATGCCGCTCTGACCCCGGAAAGAGCCCTGCCGGTCCTTCTTCTTTGTCGGATTCTCACCGACGATTGTCTGCCACAAATCATGGGAGTCAAGGTATACCTCCATGGTCATCGACCATACTCGATAATTTGTCTTCGACAATTTGAGGGAGGGCATCGAAGCTCCCATTTCTCCCTCAGCGGATTTCTTCACCATTTCTTATTTCTCAGACGATCGAATTGCTCTGATACCACTTGTTGGCCACAAGATTGCTGATCGATCGAATACGCGTTGAGGAGAGAACAATGGTTGAGAGGATCGCAACGAGAATGAAAATAATCAAACTACAATCAATTTATTTCACTGAGAAATCCCGTCGCGCACACACTACGAATTCATCGCTTGGCTGATGATTTTTTAAAATCATCCAGCAAATAGAAAGGGGAGAGAGAAGGAGTGGTCTCTAACGACTTCCTTAGGCGTGCCTATCGCTGCTGAGGTGTCTTCACGATTGCCATCATAACTCTCTCCACGTACAGTTGAGATGGATCTGAGTCGACGACCCGTAACTGCCAGAACAGAGGAGCGATGCCTCCTCTTGCAGAAAAACAGAAAATAAACGTGGGCGTCGATCCGGAAAGAGGGATGAGAGCGATCCCATAGACAGTCGTTGGTCTTTTCCTTCTTTCGATAATGCAAGATTGTGAGTTGCGAAATATTAAATTGACCTCTTGATGATGATAGCCGTCGATAAAACCCATTTGAGTGAGGTGACGAAAGGTAATTCCGCGTGTGAAAAGATATATAAATCGCAGACATTTTCTTTACTTCCGTCGATTTTCCGCCGTAACCAATGATGATAATATTATTTCCTTGGCTTATTTTACCACTCGTGCGTTCGTCACTATAGTTGTCTTCTTGGTAAGTCAACACCTACAACCCGGTAATATCTTTTATCCGTCGCCTCTTTCACTACCCTTTGCGCCAACGCAGACCGGTCGACGGGGGAGGGTCTTTTGGTTTACATGCCCAACATTTTCTTGCCCTTTTATTGCCCCACTTCTTAGAATCCAGGAGCATGGCCTGTCAAAGCTCCAACGCCTCTTGTAGGGAGTAACATTCGTTCGTGTAGGCGCAAGCGAAGCACCGTCCCACAAGTTCTCTGCTTCTCGAATAATCTCCATTTTGGAAGTATTTTCTGCTAGAAGATAAGAAGCTTCTCCTTTTGTGCTATGCTGCTAATATTTTCCAGAGAAGCTTCAAGTATGCCAATCCTCTTTGAACATCTTCAGGACGTCGGGAGTGTACATGAGCTCAAGATAACCTCAACAAGCTTTAATTGAAGTTATGGCCAAATTGATGGAGAATTATTTTGAAACATGAACACAAGGGTTCTAAGTGAACCTATCCTCCTCCTCCTCCTCCTCTTCCTCCTTATCTACCAATTTGAGAAATTATCCATTACTTAAATGGATGAAGAAGACCTCTCTAAATAATTAAAGAGAGTGTAGATTCTAAGGGAATTACCTTCCCTCCCCCCCTATTTTATACTGATCTAAAGATTGATTTGGTCAAACATTTTATCCTTATCCTTAGATAACTAGAATTCTTTGAGTGGACCAAGTCAACCACCCTTTTACCTTTGATATAGGTTCCTAATTGTCTAAACCATAACCACCATATCATAGGTACCTTTTATAGTGGTAAAATAATGATCTCAAGAAAGCAATAGGAATCCCTTTGTTATCCCATTCCTCTCTCTTTGAATACCACCTTTAGTTAGAATAATAGGAGAGATCCACTTGATATTACTCTCACATTCCATCTCAAGACAAAGACTTTATGAAGAGTCTAAGGGAAGCTTCATAGAAGAAAAGGAAGATCCAAGCTGAAATATGGAGAGAAGCTCAACAAGCTTATACCTATTATTCTAAAGACTGTCAGGAGAAAACAATAAAGACAGATCAAACTCTCCATGAGTTCGACTAACAGTCGACGTCAAAAACCAACTCAGACCTAATTTGTGAAGAAATTCTGAAGGAGTTCTAACTCCCCGATGCTCACCCGATTGACCCTATCAACGTCACCAGATCGTTACCCGAGAGAATCTACTCCTCCACCGAACAGAAGGACGATCAGCGCGGACTCTCCAGTTTCTCTAACCGATCGTTTCCGCCAAGGTTCTTCCAGAAACAATAGCAAAGAGACAGCGTTGACCTACAAAAAAGACAAGAAACAAGTTATCAGGTCGATCCGTAAAGTAAACGGCATCGTTATATGTCATTCATGAATACAACACGGAAGCGCAAAATAAATTACTGTTGGCGGACTCTGACCCGAGCAGTCTCCACGTGTGCTTCCACTACGATTTCGTCTCCGAAAAAGTCAACACCGAACGGATAGCATCAGCCTTCTAATCGCTCACCATCACGAAGGCCAAAGGAAATCCAGAAATTATCACTCACACTACTCGTCTGGATAATATTTTCTGCCTTTCGACAGTGACTCATTGGCCCGAAAAGATTATCGTTCCTGTTGGCGAAAGCCGAAGGATGATTTCCCCTCAGGAATGGCGATTGGGATCGTGGACGATGCGGAAGTGGGATTGAATTCCGTGCAGCGCGTGACATCCGCGATGACTTACCTCGTGAACAGATCCTCCACGATCGTTGACTACCCCACGGGCTTAACCGAATCCTAATACCTGAGAACACTACGGCCACGACATCTACAAACTACAAGAATTGAAGAAAATCCATAATATCTACGTATATCCATCACGTGAAGGCCGCATGCGTGGAGAAACCAGAGAAACTTCCACGAAGAGACGCCGTCACTTCTGTAACCGCCTATCCTAATTGCGGTTACGTTACTTGACGAGCACTCCCCGATCTCTCCTCTCTCCTTCTAAATCTGTCAGTCTATAAAAGGGACAACTGGAAACGAAAAAAGTTGTTGAATTTGATAAAACTTGGTTACTATTGGTTCCGTTTTTACCTATGTGTTCATCGTGTTCTCATGTGCCTCCACCACTCCTCCCGCATCTCCTTCACTCCGATTCTACCTCCCTATCTTTTCTTTCCCCCTTCTGTCCTCTTTCCATCATCTCAAAGTAAGGAGCAAGCAGAGGATTTCTTTTGGTTGTGGAGTGATCTCAGAGCATCATCTTCACTTCAATATCAGGTATCATCATCTCCTCATTTTCGTGAATGATAGTTCTATCATAACATCGTAAGTCCAACACTAGATTCTTCTTACTATCCTATTCTCTCCCTATTATATCCTCTATCCTCTTTTCATCGCCAGTATTACTACTCTCTTCTCTTCTTAACTAATCCTCTTAACTTCCATTCCCTATTTTATATATTCAAATATATAATAGTATCTCCTCTATCATCGCTAACTATATTCTTTAACATATGTTCTTCTATCATTCATATTCTCTCTCACTACTCCGATAATACTCTCTCCCATTATTCCTCTTCCATATTTCTTCTCTTCTCTTATTATCCATCTTATCTTCCTCATTAAGTCATCATATATCTTTATATTCCTGAATTATACCTCAATATATTCTCACTGATTTCCTAAGACCTTTTCATAATGATATCAATTCATAGGTCCTCCCCTAGTTTGTAGGAATAATATCAATCTTAGAAATATCCTACATCACAAATACATCATGCTCAACGAGTACCGTGTCACAAGCGGCGATGATAGCATGGCCGCACCATGGGGTGACATCCCCGCCGGAGAAGATATTGCTCATCGACTCGAAGAATTTTCCGATCTTGGCATCCATTATCGACGCTAACTTTGACGAAAGAGAAAGAGCAGGAGTGGATAGATCTTAGCCTTGATTGTGGTTACAAATATGCATGCTTTTAACTTGAAGTGATGTGCCGGCGGACTCATTCAAGAGTGATGGTCTTGTCGGTCAGACTTGGTCAAAGATTTGTAGTGTCAGATCGATAGGCGCTCATACTTCTACGGGAGTTTGCTTCGAGAAGAACCTCTTCGTTGGCTTAAATACACCACTGTCTTGATAATCCACATTCATGAAGCTTGTTGTCATGTGAAGCTCATTGATAGAAATCATGGAAAGTCTTGGTAAATGAAAATTGTTATGGTAGATATCATGCTGCCTTGTAAGAATTCCTCTTTGTTCTTGAGAGTCTTGAGACTGAGTTTTTTTCCATATTGTAGTTCGTAGATGAGTGGATGGATAACCTCAATGACTATCTTACGCATCATTGAGTCCTGTCCTTCTGACTAACTTTATAAAGACTTGGATCTCATAAGCTATAGAAATTTTATCTATAGATCTCTTCTAAAATTTCTATCCATGGGTGGTTTTCAAAGAAAGAGAGTTTAAAACAAAAGGCTTCCTATTGATGTTTCTTGAGATCATTAATTAAAATTATATAGGGTACGTATGATATGGTGGATAAGGTTTGGAAATTAAGGAACCTATATCAAGGTAGAAGGTGGTTGACTTGGTATAGTCAAGGAATTCTAGGCTTCTAAAGATAAGGATTAAATGTTTTGACCAAGTCAATCTTTAGATCAGTATAAAATAGGGAAAGGAGGGAAGATAATTCCCTTAAGATCTACACTCTCTTTCAAGTATTTAGAGAGGTCTTCTTCATCAATTTAATAAATGGATAATTTCTCAAGTTGGTGGATAAGGAGGAGGAGGAGGAGGAGGAGGATAGGTTCACTTAGAACCCTTGTGATGTAGGATATTTTAGAATGGTGATATGTGAGGTGATAATGGTATGATTAGGAGAATAATCCTACAAGGAATGAATGATATCACTATGATGGATTACCAATATTATTTAATGAATGGATAATGAGAAGGATCGGGTTAGTAAAAGAAGGGAGTGGAAAGAAGGTTATAAATTATATTATAATATAGAGATTAGGGAAAGAAAGTAAGAAGAGCGAGAGAGACAAAAGTAGAGATTAGATAAGAAGAATATCAGTAAGGATATTATATTATATAATATTGGGTAGCGGATGAGGGGAAATGAGAAGAAGGGCGGAAGAGACGAAGGCTGGGAGGAGAATAAAGGAGTGAAAAATGTTGGACTTAAGATAATCGGAGGCGAACCTTAATCACCGTAACGGAGTGAGGACGATTACCTGAGTGGCGAGGAAGCGGCGCTCCTGACTTCTTCAAATGGTACGGATTATCCTCAGTGAGCCTCTGATGACAATGATTGAAAACAAAAGAGCGGGAGGGAGAAAAGACGGTGGAGGATAGAACTCCGCGATGAAATGGAGGCAGGAGAATGGGTGATGGAGATGCGGAGGAGAACACAAGCACAAGTAGTGAACCAAAAGTAGCCAATTTCATAAAACAACAACTGCCTCTATTTCGGTTACAATCGTCGTTTTATAGACGAGAAGAATGAGAGGGAAAATTGACTAGACGCGAGAATGGCGTCAATTTGGCAGTTACACGCCCGGGAAGTCATGGGGTCTCTTAGTGACGACGGATCATCTTAACATTCCACGTCAACAGGGAATATACGAGAGGTTCGGTTTCTCTTCTTCAAGCAAGCTCCGTTGAGTTGGTGTTTGACGGAGGAGGACGTCTTGCGGAAGATATTTTCGCGAACAGGCTGCTGTTCCGACGTCGCGGAGTTCCATTTGGCTTTTAGTTATTCAAGTGTCGCGATGTTGAAAATCCTTCTCTGGGTTGGACGTAACCGAAGTGACACTCGTCGGTGATTCCAATGTCATGGGAAGCGTTGATATCCCAGTCTTTGGAAACTTGTCGAGATAGTGTGCCTTCCATGAATAATGGGAGGGTCGCGGGCGTTTGTACGTCGTGTGAACTTCTTCTCTTTAGTTGTAGGACTCGAGGTCATGACTTCTCGTTTTACTCATTACCAGTGGACGCTACTGTGGCTTGGAATTTCTGTTATCATGAGGAGGCGGTGACATCATTTAGTTGCGCGGATTGATGGGGTTGACTCGTCTTTTGCTTTGAAATTCATTGATCGGTCGGGTGGAGTCTTGTTGTGTTAGAGAGCTCCCAAAACTTCTTCATACTTGTTGCAGTTGCGGAAGGACATAGGGATGTTTGGTTGTGATTGCAGGTTGATGGGTGGCTTTGTTGTGGGTGGCGCGTGAAATATCCAGCTCTCTTGCGGTTTACCCGAGTGAAGTAAAGAGAGGCTGATGTCGAGAAATACTCTAGATAAGGTGAGAGACGGTTGATGCGGCAGGTGGCAATGATGATAATTTGTGCTCAATAATATCACATCTTCATTGTCTTCATAATCTTTAAAGGTATTATTCATGCGGGATGTAATCGCCATTGTTGAAGCTTCAATCAGGTCTTCACAGTCAGATTCATATATCTTCAGTGTTTGTTTTCTTTCTTCACTTTCATAGGAAGCTGCCTAAGTCTTCAGATCTCTCCTCAGGGTAAGAGAGGGTGCATGAATATGAAGATCTTTTTGAGACAGCTTGAGAATAATCTGAGATAGTTGTCTTCGTAGTCACTAGAGTGAAGGAGCTTGATACTCTTCAAGATGTTGTCTTCCTTGTGGATGATCTTCATAACGACTTGAACAACCTTTACTTAGGTGGAAGCGTGCATGCTTTTATCTTGAAGTAAAACCCGATAGCAATACTTCCATAAGTATTAATAATTAGATCTCTTCTAAATTCTATCTAAGGGTGGTTTTCAAAGAGAGGGAAAATACAAATAGATTCCTACTGGTTCTCTTTCTTGAGATCATTATTCATACTATACAAGGTACCTATGATATGGTGGTTATGGTTTGGACAATTAGGAACCTATATCAAAGGTAAAAGGGTGGTTGACTTGGTCCATTCAAGGGATTCTAAGTTTCTAAGGATAAAGGTGATATTTCTTTTGACCAAGTCAATCTTTGGATCAGTATAAAATAGAGGAAGGAGGGAAAGATAATTCCCTTAAGATCTACACTCTCTTTATTTATTTAGAGAGGTCTTCTTCATCCATTTAATGAATGGATAAATTTTCAAACTCATGAGTAAGGAGGAGAATAGGTTCACTTGGAACCCTTGTGTTCATGTTTTTAAAATAATTCTCCATCACCTTGTGTTCATGTTTCGAAATAATTCTCCATCAATATCTCTTTTATCTTATCCCGTAATATCTCTCTCATTATCCACCTTTCTCATCACCGTAAACAATACTCTCTCTTCACCTTATTTATCCCCTTTTAATTTCCATCCCATTATCCTTATTCTTTATGATATAAATTATACATAATCTCTATTATTCTCTTCTCTTCATAAATTATTAAACAGTCTTATCATCATCTATCCAAACTATTCGATCCATCTATCTTCTCTTCACTTGCATACTTATCACTCTTAAAATCATCTCATCTTTATGAATTTCTCCACTCCATCTTATATCTCTTTTATATATTCTATATTCCCTATTTTACATCTCTCTTCTGTATTTTATATTCTCTATTCTCCTATCATCTATTTATCTTATCTAAACATTCTCTATAATAATCTATCTAAATTATAAATCTATTCTCACAGATATCATTTCATAGATCCTCCATTAGATTGTAGGATTATTACATAATTATATATTCATATTTATTTCACTTATTCCTCCCTCATTACATCATCATATCCATATATATTATCATCTCTAAAATATCCTACATCAAATATCGATCTGGCACACCTAGTCATCATAAAGTATATGAGTAATCTCATGCTTGGGGATGCCGTAATGAGGGCACTACCTTAAGAGATCTCTAAGTCTCTTCTGTGCCTCATAGAACACCTTGTTAGGCCCTTGTGAGAATTTGCGTATGGCTCTTCTCACGGCACTAGTCTTCCCACCCGAGTAGTATTTACGCAAAAATGCGTCTTTCATATCTCTCCAGGGGTCAAACTCACGGCCTAAGGAGAAAAACCTCTCCTTCACTGTTTACTTAAGTTTGAATGGAAAGATGCGCAACTTGGCTGTCTTGGAGTGGACATTGTGGAATTGGTTGAATTCGCACACCTGGCTGATTTCATCCACATGTTGATAAGGATCCTCAAAGGGAGTCCATAGAAAGTGGGTAAGAGGCTAAGTATGTGCGAGTCAATTTTAAATTTTGAGCCTCTTTGAAGAGGGGCATTAACTCGAGTAGTCTGCCTCTAGACGACTGGCCTTGAGTAATTGCTTAGGCATCGTCTCATTGTCTCTGCGGGATGAGGGGCGTCTAATGGGTCTCCTCACGCCGGTGTGGTAGGAGCTGGTATGGGAGCACTAGATTGAGTTTCCGATGGAGCCCTCAAATGTGCTGGTGTGTCGAATAGGTCATCGTACAAGGGGTTGTTCCTTCTATGCCTCATGGTTCTTTGATTTTGGTGGCCTTGTCCTCCTCCTCTGTTCCTTTGATTCCTAGGGATAGCTATAGGTAATATATCAAAATGATCAAAGAGATACTACTAGATATATAAAAGAAAATCAGAAAAAAAAAATTTACTCTAAGTGTGATGTTCTAAAGCTCTCTCCCTCCAAGTCAACAAGTGACAACTTTTGGAGTTGAAATCCTACTATCCAAGGGAATAAGCACCAACCCACTTGAGTTGACCCAAGAGGCAATTGCCGACGTTTCACCCTATAAAGAACCCTTCAATAATTTGAGAGAGGAATCCAAAGATTTCTCTGCCAAGTTATTAGCAGCCCCTCTCGCTTACTTGGGAGTACAATCTGAAGATTCCACTCACAAGCTAGTGAAAGATTTGAATAAGGTGAAAAATCTCCAAGAACTTCCAAAATCAACTTCTGAAAAAATTGAGACACTTAAGCCACTTAGTGATTCTTAACCCACCGTCAAAATTTAGAGGACTAAGTTCCAATGAAGTTTCTGGGTCAACCCTAGTGATGTATCTACCACAAGTATGTATACCCTAATCCTTAGAAAGAAAAATCAACATACACACGATCGAAAACACGCAAATCACACCACAAGAGCAAACAACACTAATCAAATTTTAAGAACAGAGAAGTTACCTAATTTTTTGCATTCCTCATCTCGATCAAGTGAAAAACACAAATAGAGTACCGAATTTAACCAATACGTAAAGCAAGGGCAAGATGGTACTTTTACCTCAACTATCGCTTTTTCCACTAATGTGATTATCTCAAAGTTCAAATTCCTTTCTTTGCAAGGTTAGTACAATAATCGAAGAGAAAAACCCTAATTTGGCCTCAAATTCGAATAACAAAAAATCAGTAACACATGCTCCTTGGCAAAGACGTCATTTTGATGAATGATAGAACGTGAGGTCGTTGAAACACATGATCATCAGTCAAAAGATAATATAATTCTGAACTCACGATGATTAAAAATCATAAATCAAGCACACTGATAAGATCGGCTGGAGTCCACAGAGAACATGGTTGTCTTTTATCAAAAGAGTTGACTTGGTCAAACTTAAGTCTAATTAGCATTTTTAATAAAGGAATATGATATATAATCAAATTAATTAGTAATACTATATGAGAGAAGATGTTTTTAGAGTTTTGGAAGAATTTTGGACAAAGAAAATCAAAAGTCAAGGTATAAGCGTAGACTTTGACCTTTGAGTTTTGGGGAAATCAGAGAAGAAAAAGGTGAGGAAATATTACAAAAATTATAATTTTGAAACTAGAGAGAAAGAGGAGAATATTGATATAAAAATCGTGATTTTAAGAGCACAATTGGATTTACTGTGATTTTTCAAAACTCAACGGATAGAAAATCACCAAAACTAAGGTGTCAATCAAAATTCCTCAATTAACAAGTCAAATGATATCCAAATCTGAAAAATCACCTATGGATGGAAATTTACGATCATAGGATTAAAAAGACTCTAAAATTGACAAATTTCACCTTCTAGATTTGTAGTAATAGTCCTCGAAAGTTAACACCCAAATTCAAACTGATTTTGAATAGTAGTTGGTCAAAAGACAATGGAGGGGTCAAACCTTGATGAAAATTTGCGAATAAGATATCCATGGAAGGCTTACTGAACAAGACATCGAATGAAACCAAATTCGTTAGACTTGGACTTAAGATAAGGGAGAAATCCTTGTTCAGAAATCAGAAAAAATCCGCGTAGTAATTTGGGGAAAATGAAGATTTTTTGGTTCTTAAAACTCTAATTACCTATCTAAATGATCTAGATGGTGAGGATTAGTAAGGTATCACACTACTAATCCAATCGACACAAAGATTAAGCCTCAAATTGCTTTGACTACTGTAGATTTCTCCGATGCCTTCTCTGACATGATTTAGACATTCAAGGGGCAGTTACCAAACGTTTTCTCACATTTTTCATGAATTTTCTGCCTCAATCTATGCATGATTGAGTCTAGACTATAAGGATTTAGGAAGCACTCAAGATTTTTCTCCAAAAGTGCCCAATTAAACGTTTAATCAAAGGTTGAAAGTTCCGTAAGAGAGAATATGAGTTGATAGTAGAGTTTTGCGATTTAATCTGGACCATCTGATTTCTTTTAAGGAATTGAACGACTCAGATGAGGCCACGTTGCACGGGAGAAGTGGGCAACGATCCCCACGATGTGGGATCCACCTTCTCCTTCATTCCCGCCATTTGGTCTTCATTAGAGCATCCACAAGTCACCACGTGTCACTCCTTGATTTGCCGATCGAGAGATTATGTCCTTACCGTTGGTTCTCACTAATGAGATCGACATCAATGAATTGATCACGTGCATTTGATTGAGATCTAGTGGACCAAGATCTATTATAACATGCAATTTCATGCATTAATATGATACATTTTATGAACTTTTTACTAAAATTCTAATCAGAAATGCATGTTATCATGATTTAGAATGAATAAAATGATAATTCTTATATTTTAGAGAATATTCTTGATTTCTCATAAATTATAATATTTTATGAGCATTTTATGGTATTGATTTAACAAGAATATTGATTTTTGGATATTATGAACATTTTGCTTTCAAGATTTTATAGATTTTTTAAGAAAGTTTAGAAATTAAAATTGAAATGAAAATCCTCCTCTTTCTCTCTCCTCACTCTCTCCTCTTTTCCTTCTCTCTCCCGCACCTTTATCCTCTCTCTCTCTCGCACCACTTCTCTCTCGCGACGTCTCCTCCCCCTCTTTTTCATCTCTCTCATTCTCTCCCTTTCCTTCTTTCTCTCCCGTAACCTCTTTCCTCTCTCTCTCTCTCTCTCTCTCTCTCTCTCGTGTTCTCCCTCTGTTTCTCTCTTTCCTGAATCTCCTTCTCTTCCCTTTCTTCCTCGCCCGCGTGTCTCTTATTCTCTTCTCTCTCTTCTCTCCCTCTCTTTTTCTCTTCTTTTCCTCACTCTCCTCTCTCTCTCTTGCACGCATGCGCGCGTGAGACAGTGGAGCTCTCTCCACTTCTCCTCTCCCAGCTTTCTCTCTCCCCCTCTCCTTCCAATATTTTCTCCCTCTTCCTCCATTTCTCTCTCTTCCCCTCACTCTCTCTCTCGCGACAAAATTTCCATCGCGAGGAGAAGCAGGAGGAAAAGTCTCCCTCTTTTTCTCTCTTCTTTCTCTCTTTTTTGGAAATTATACCTCTCTCTTTCCCTTCTCTTTCCTCTCTCTCCAGCGCTCCCTTCTCTCACGACAGAAATTTTCTGTCGCGAGAGGAATCTCTCTCCTTCCTTTCTTTTGCTTTCTCTCTCTCTCTCTCTCCCACATTCTCTTTCTTCTCCTTTGCTTCTCTCCTTCTCTCTCCTCGCATCTCCCGGCAACAAAAATTACTTCCGTCGCGAGGGAACCGCAAGGAGAACTCCTCTCATCTCTCTTTATCCTCACCCTCTTCTCACACCCCTCTTCCACGCGCGAGAGAGAGAAATAATGGCAATGGAAAATAATTCTGTGATTTTTAGACTAACCTTGATCTAACGGTGAATTTGAGTTGTTTTGCATGAACGGAAGACGTTTCCTCCATTCTCGTGTTCTGAAAATTACCGTTGGTGATACCTCATCCACGTCAGAGCCTAAGATTAGTACCTTTGAAGTAGAAGATCAATCTTTGGAGGATATAATGGTGGAAATTCCTAATCAAAACCAAAACTATCAAGTAGATCAAGCTGTTAGAAGAATGAAGTTAAGAGAATATTTCGATCCTATTGAGAGCCAAAGCTATACTAGGATATCAGCCCTTCTAGCTGATAATGTGTCCTTTAGGATCGATCCTCATATGCTTCAATTATTACCTACTTTTTTTAGGAAATTCAATGAGGATCCTTATGAGTTTCTTGAGGAGTTTACTGATATATGTATGACCTATAACTATCCCGGAGTATCCCAAGAGCATCTTATGATGAGAATATTTCCTCTAGGGCTAAAATATAAATCTAAAGAGTGGTTTAAGTCAGTAGGACAAGAGTTTACCTCATGGAGTGAGATGGAGAATTGCTTCTTAAGAAAATTCTACTCATTTGGCAAAACAAATGCCCTTAGGAGAGCAATTAGGGAATTCACCCAAGGTAATGATAACCTTAGTGAGACTTGGGAGATATTTATGGCCTTAACTAGGAGATGTCCTCATCATGGAATTCCATCTTGGGAGTTGGTTCAAACATTCTATGGGGGTTTAAATGATAATGAGCAAAATATGGTAGATATTGCTAGTAGCGGCACTTTTGTGGAGACATATGCCGACGAGTCCATGCAATTTATGGAAAGGTTAGTTGAAAATTGGGCCTATCAGCAAAGTTTTTCTAACAATGGCAGGAATTCAGCTCCTAAAAGAGGAGGACTCATCGACGTGAGGTCCGTAGAGCCAGAATATTGCATGGATTGTGTGGAAAGAGACAAGGGAGAATTAGGACAAGCGATGGAGGAGTTGACAGAAAACTTCAAATATTTTATGCATGGATCGCGCCAAACCACCAATCCATGAGGCTAGAAATATTTCTAACTCTTTTTGTTCTATTTTCTCATCTAATGATCACTTGGAAGAATTTTGTCCCATAAGCGAACAGGTCAATGTCTTTGGAAAAGCCGACGATGCTTATTGTAATTGGAACACTAAAGGCAATTTCGGAGGACAAAATTGGAACAAAGGAGGAGGAAGCAACTTTCAGCCAAAACCTTTCATACCACAACAACCTCAACCCTTTTCTCAATTTTCCAAACCTTTTGTTGCTCATAATTCTCATAATGATCAAACTAATGCAACTCTCATGGAATTTGTTAGGGAGTTGAAGGAAGACAAGAAAAATCAAAAACTGATTATAGAGCAGAAACAAAACTTCATGAGAGAGATGATGATGGAGATGGAGATGCTCAAGAGAGGTCAAGGAATGCAAGAGCACTATCAAAACTCAAGGAATGAGAAGATAAAAGGTAAATTAGATGAAACCGGTCAATATGATCGTCCAGCAGGTCAACTCCCAACTCAACCTCTTGTGAATCCTAAGAATTTATGTTCTATAGACAGTAGCATGCCTCCTTTTTTAGATGATGACAATGTATTAGAGAGTGATATCCCACTTGATGATGATGAGGATAATAGAAGGGAAGATATGAATGCCATTTCCAAACTTAGGAATGGTAAGAATTTGAGTGATCCTTATGAGTGTAGAATAGATAAAGATCCTAACAAGGGAGTAGAGGATGATTTAGATGGTGAGATAGCCCTAGAAAGTGAGAAGGAATTGAATAGAGCATCCCCAAACCCTAAGGATTACACACCATCAATTCCTTTCCCGAGTGCCTTAAAATCGACTAAAGAGAAACCTAGTGACCCTCGTCTCCTAGAAATATTTAAGGAAGCTACTATTACTATTCCTTTAATTGATGCTATTCAAAACATTCCTTCTTACTCTAAATTTCCCATCTCTCGTTTGATGAAATATCCTGAGGATGCTAGTGAGGATGTGTGTTTGTTGAGCTTAGTGGAAGAAGATGATTTTGGTTTTGATTGATATCAACAGGACTTGGTTTCTCTTGATGTCGAAGAAGCTGAAAATGATCCTTTTAAAGATATACCTAATTTTCTTCCTCCCTCCACTATTGAATTAAAACCTCTACCTTCTCATCTTAAGTATTCATTTTTAGGACCTAATAAAACTCAGCCCATCATCATTTCATCTCTTTTATCACTTGAACAAGAGCATGCTTTACTTGATGTTTTATCTTCCCATAAATCAGCTATAGCTTGGATTATTGATGATATTAAAGGGATTAGCCCAAAAACTTGTGAGCATAGAATGTTTCTTGAAGAGGACTCCAAGCCATCTAGACAACCTCAAAGAAGACTTAACCCTCATATGCTTGTAATAGTAAAGAAAGAAATCATGAAATGGCTTAAAGCTGATTTTATTTATGCTATTTCGGATAGTCCTTGAATGAGCCCCATTCATGTGGTGCCTAAGAAAACAGGTATAACAGTAAAGAAAAATGAAAAAGGTGAAGAAGTGCAAACCCGAGTGGCATCAAGTTGGAGAGTGTGTATTGATTATCGAAAGCTTAACTCCGTTACTAAGAAAGATCATTATCCCTTACCTTTTATTGATCAAATTCTTGAAAAGATCTCATGCCAAAACTTTTATTGCTTTCTTGATGGGTATTCGGGTTATAATAAAATTTAAATCCATGAGCATGATCAAGAGAAAACGACTTTCACTTGCCCCGTCGGTACATTTGCTTTGAAACGTATGTGTTTTAGATTATGTAATGCACCGGCTACTTTTCAAAGATGTATGACTGATATGTTTTCGGCCTTAGTGAGAGATTGTTTGGAGATATTCATGGATGATTTTTCTGTTTTTGGATCCTCCTTTAATTTATGTTTGACTAACTTGGCAAGAGTTATGCAGATTTGTGTGGAGAACAAGCTAGTGCTAAGTTGGGAAAAATCCCATTTCATGGTAGAGGAGGGAATAGTTTTGGGTCATCACATCAGCAAGAGTGGGTTAGAGGTAGACAAGGCAAAGGTCGAAGTGATCAAGAACCTTCCTCTTCCCACCACACTCAAGCAACTTAGAGGATTCCTAGGGCGTGCTGGCTTCTATCGGCGATTCATCAAAGACTTCACCACGATTTCTAAACCTTTGACTCATTTACTTTCTAAAGATGTTGATTTTGTTTTAGATGAAAATGCAAAAAATTCATTTCTTAAAATTAAAGAAGCACTCATCAATTCTCCTATTTTCCAGACCCCTAATTGGGATGCACCCTTTGGAGTAGGAGCCGTGTTGGGTCAAAGGATCGATAAGAAGCGAGTTGCCATTTACTATGCTAGCAAAACCTTAGGAGAAGCTTAGGTAAATTATACTACAACTGAAAAGGAATTGCTAGCTATCATTTTTGCATTAGAAAAATTTCGTTCTTATTTGTTAGGTTGCAAAGTCATCGTGTTCACTGATCATATTGCTTTAAAATTTCTTCTTAGTAAAAAAGAAACAAAACCTAGGCTTATGAGTTGGATTTTATTGATGCAAGAGTTTGATATAGAGATTAAAGATAGGCGTGGTGTAGAGAATGTAGTAGTGGATCATCTTTCTCGTTTGTCTACTCATGTTTCCATGCCTATTTTTGACGCTTTTCCGAATGAGCACATTTTGAAAATTAAAACCCAATCTTTGCCATGGTATGCACATATAGTTAATTATCTTGTTATGGAGAAATTACCAGATGGTTAGGATTTTAATGATAGGAAAAAGTTTTTTAAAGATCTTCCATTCTATTTTTATGATGAATCGGAGTTTTTCCATAGGGGAGTAGATCATGTTTATAGACGTTGTGTACCAGAGGAGGAACAATGGAGTATTTGAAACCTTTATCATTCTTCTTTTTGTGGAGGGCATTATGCCCCTAGAATAACGGCGTTAAAAGTTTTAAAATCTGGATTCTATTGGCCAAAATTGTTTAAAGATGCTTATGAGTATTGTTCTAGTTGTGTGAAATGCCAAGCAGTCTTGAACATTAAGAAGAATGACCGCATGCCACTCCAACCCGTCATTGAAGTAGAAATATTTGATTTATGGGATATTGATTTTATGGGTCCATTTCCTATCTCTAATGGTTATGAGTATATCCTTATGGCTGTAGATTATGTGTCTTAGTGGGTAGAAGCTATTACTACAAGAACTAATTATCATAAAATAGTCCTTTAAGTTCATTGAGCAAAATATCTTCTCTAGGTTTGGATGTCCTAGGGCAATTATTAGCGATGGGGGGACACATTTTAATAATTATCATTTTTTTCCTTCTAAATAAATATGGAGTCCATCATAGAGTTACCACTCCTTATCATCCTCAAGCTAATGGGCAAGTAGAAGTCTCTAATAGAGAAATTAAGAAGATAATGAAGAAAATCAATAAGCCGGATGGGAAGGATTGGTCGAGTCGATTGTATGATGCTTTGTGAGCTTATAGGACAGCATATAAAACACCTTTAGGGATGTCACCTTATAGATTAGTTTTTGGGAAAGCTTGTCATCTTCCAGTAGAAATTGAGCATAAAGCATTTTGGGCTATTAAATGTCTTAACTTGTCTTTAGATGCAGCTGGAAAGAAGCGTTTATTACAGATGCACGAGGTTCAAGAATTGAGGAATGAGGCATACAAAAATTCTTTGATTTATAAAGCCAAGATGAAGCACTTTCATGATAAAAATCTTAATCGTAGGGACTTTCAAGTGGATCACAAGGTTTGGTTTTATAATTCTCGTTTAAAACTCTTTCCAGGGAAGCTCAAGTCGCGTTGGGATGGACCATACATTATTAGGGAAATCTTTTCTAATGGTGCTGTTTTAATCCTTGACCCAAAATCAGGTATGCAATTCAAAGTCAATGGTCAAAGACTTAAACCCTATGTAGATGCATCTTTGCGTCAACCCCCCACATCTATTGTTCTTGGAGAGCGGCCGGAAGCATCACAAGATCAACTGCCCACCTCATAGCTATATTTGTCTTTATCTTTTATTGTAGTTTCTTTTGTTTCTTTATTGATTTCATGCTTTATTGTGTGTTTTATTTTCTTTGCTTTTCTTTTTAGGTACCTTTCCAGAAACAATGATCGGTCGATGCTAATCACAAAGCCCACAGCAATCCATGAAACTCTTAAAGCTCATCGCCATTATGAGAAAATTTCCCCTCGGTTTGCAATTCTCTCCCTTGAAATGCTTTTATTGTCATATTCATGCATTGAGGACCATGCATATAATAGTAGGGGGGGGAGCATTTCATGTCAAGCATTGCTATGATCATATTTTGAAAAGAACAAATGCATGTCCAATGAAATCTAAGCATCAATCATAGATTTTCTTCAAGATTCCTTTTCACCCTTGGAACCGTGAGTGCTTGTGTATAGGGGTAGGCTCTTAGAGCGCATCTTGAGCTTTCTTAGATAATTACAAAACCATGATTTTGGATTATGTGTATTGAGGTTGTTGGCGAGTGAAAATCGAAGGATTGAAGCACTATAAACCTTGGATGGTAGAAAAAGATAATTGTGTGTTTACCTCCACTCTTCATTAGCCGATCCTACTTATGCATTTTGATTTTCCAGTATGTACTCTTCAAGTCCTAAAGCACAAAGGTTTCCTTTTTGAGGCCACCCAAGCTATTTTTTTTAAATCCATAAGCCATGTTTGCTTTTTATCTCATTTCATCCTAAATTTGATCCTTTCCCAAAGTAGGAACCTATCTCTTCCAATCATATTACCAAGGATATGTCAATTCTCAATTTACACTTGTTTCCCCTATTGCCATCTCCATCATATTTCACTTCATTCAATCATTAGTCCTTACTCATACCATTATCCACTCATACTTGCAATTACCGCACACCAATAAAGACCTTCACTAAGTCATTTTGACCACTTGTTAAAGATACATTCATCATTGCCATATGAAGGGTTGATGAAGGCAATCTGTTTTTCCATGCTCTATGAGTTTTCACAAAAAGAAAGAAAAAAACTAAAAAAAAAGAGGAAAAAAAAGAACAAAAAAAAGAGAGAAGTAGAAGAAGGGATTTATGTGTGGCTCTTTTGAAGGTGCATCCATTGAGGGTCATTATTCACACAATCTTTTGAAAGCCTTCAATGCACTTTGGTGTGTTATCCTCTTGCCATGATCATCTTTCCTGAAATCTTCACTATTACCTCATTTCCATCTCATCATTCTCTTTATTGGGAAGCAACTATCTTCTGTAATATTACCTCCTTCCTATCATCATACCTTCCAAAGCTGTTATATTCTCATTCTTTTGAAGGCCTTCCATCTTTATTTTCTCTCTTTTAACACTTAGATAGCCATCATTGATCTTAGCCTCATCATCCATAATTTTTTTGGGTACTTTATTGATTTTTTGCTTAAAGGAGGAGAAGTGTGTCTCGTTCCTATTTTCGGACAGGAGGGAGAATACTAGAATTTCAAGAGCTAGGTAGCAAATACCCAAAAAGAAAGAGAGCGTCCTTGTTATGAGAGGTCTGAGATCTACCATTTCATGACTTTTGGGGAAAATATTCGGGTTTATAGTGTGATGTAGAATATTTCAAGATGATGACATGCAAGAAGATAATGATGTAGGTATGTAAATATATAGGAGAAATGAATGAGATTTAATAAAATATAGATACTGAAATTATTTATGAAAGATTCCTACAATTAGGGAGGACCTATGAAGTGATATCAGTGAGAATAATGTAGGAGAGGATAGAAAAGATGATGAGAGTGTATAGAATAAGACAGGGAAGACAGAATAGATGATATAGGATAGATAGGATGATAAGAAGAGAAGGATGAATATATAATATAAAATAGAGACGAGAGAAGAGATGAAATAAGAGAGAGGTTGCAAATAGATATAGGGGGTAATAATACAGAGGATAGAATGGTAGGGAGAATGATGAATATGATGAAGGGTTTGATCGCGGAGAGAAGTGATGTGAGTGAGGTGGAAGAATTATGACGGAGAAGATAACGGTGAGAGAATAAGGAAGAGAACAGAGGAAATGATACTTTAAGAAATAGAATAGGTAAGAATATGTGTCTAACGAGGACTTACGACATTAATAGGCGAACTATTAAATACCGTGATGTAGGATATTTTAGAAATGGAAATATGTATGATGATGATGATATGATTGAGAAATAATCCTACAAATGAATGAAGGATCTATGAATGATATCAATATGAAAGATTAGTATTTAAGGAATATATGATAAGGAAGATATGAATAAGGTAGAAGAAGATAGATAGGAGGATGTACAGATAATGAGAATGGTTGGTTTATGAGAGAGGATAATGATAAGGAAGTAATTAGGATGTGAAGAGAAGATAGATAAAAGAGAGAAGAATATATTTGGAGAGTATAGATAGATAATGATCGGGGTTAACCAATATGATAGGAATTTCGGATATGAGATAATAGAATGTAGAGAATAGATTTAAGAGAGAAGAAAGATAAGTGAGAGAGAAAGATAGAAGACGAAAAGAAATAAGACGTGACGGGGAGTTACGGGGATTAATTAATGTGGAGAGGAGAAGAACGAGGAGAGGATAATATAAAATATATACGATAGAAATGATGAATTCGGAGATTAAGGAGATACGGAGGATGGAAGAGCGATGAAGATAGGATGAGAGATAAAGGGAAATAGAGAAACAGGAGAAGTAATGTGGACTTAAGATATATGAGACGAACTTTAACCACTATACTGGATTGAGGAAGATTACCTGATTGGCGAAGAAGCGATACTTCTAGAATTCCTCCTAATGATGAGCGATTTCCTCGATGGATCACTGACTGAAGAATGATGAATAGCGATAGAATAGAGGGAGAGTAGAAGAGGGAGATAGAACTCGGAAGATGAAGAAGATGCGGGAGATGGGTTGATGGAGATACGGAGAAGGACGTAAACACAGGGATAAGTAACCGGTATCCAAGTTTCATTCAAAATACACTGTCTTCTCCGTCTTACAACTCTCCTATTTATAGGATACGGAGACGGGGGAAGAAGACGCGTCGTCGTGATGAGCGATTGCACGAGTTGTGACGGTTGCGCTTATTTGGACATGGGTTTCGCGTCAGCCATTAACTGAGATGCTTTGAATGGGGTGAGATCGTCAGTTGTGGATTCAATAGAGTGATTGGATCTTCTTTGGACGATAGTCAGGATAAGTCTCGGTTGTAGTGTATCGCCCCACTTGTGACGTGAACTCGTCGAAATTCTGTGGAATCCTCGGTTATTGACGAGGAACGTACTGACGTCGACTCGCGTGTCTTGGTGACAGGATGGTTTGCCCGTTCGTCGCTTTGAAGTCTCATTTTGGTCTATAGGTGGCGCGGCGGTCTTTAGTGATGGATTCATGATCGTGAGTTTAAAATGCATGACGCTTGATCCTTCATGGACTCGTAGTGCTTGCGGTCTTCTTGGAAGCGGCTGTTCGGAAGTTTCTTCCGGGCTGGGTGACGCAAAGGCAGAGGCGGCATCGAGAGGCGACCTTGCTCATTAAGCGTTGACTGGGGAATTCTGTAGGTGAGTTCGCAGTTGAACTCTGAGATCTTGCTCCGGCCGAAACTGTTTTGCCATTGAGAAGCTCTTGTTTGCGTTGACTCAAGGTGGAAGTTTCAGAGAGTTCTGGTAATCCGTGCATGAGGCGCTGACGTGGATGAGCTACCGATCTTTCAGTGTCGTGGCTATTCGGGGAAGGGAGAGCGTGGGCTCCTCATTTAATTCTTCGTTGAGATATGTAGAGTCTCTTCTATTCCATGTTGACCTGAGGTATTCGGGTCGGTTTTAATACTTCTTCGTGAATGCCTTCATATTGTCTCCCTGTTCCATATCAACAAAGAGATTCAGGGACTCATTTCATGGATGCCTTCATATTCTTCAGCAACCGTGGAGATCCTTATAGAGGATAGGTAGTTCTCCCAGTAGATCTTTCCTTCAAGCTCTCATAGCTGGCCGTATGATAAGAGATGTAAACTTGTGGATCTTGAGATAATCATCATTTATAAGGCTTCCCTTTGTGTTCTTCATGATGATGATCTTCATATAAATTGTCTTCATAAATGTATGGATTTTACTCATGCATTGGCTTTGTCTTGAAGTAGAACAAGAAGATAATGTAGTTTGATAAGAATAGATCTCTCCTAAAATTCTAACTATAGGTGGTTTATAAAGAAAGAAGGAAATGGAATAACAAAGATGTTCCTATTTTCTTTTATTTTGAGATCATTTATTCACACAAGGTACCTATGATATAGTGGATGTGGTTTGGACAATTAGGAACCTATATCAAAGGTAAAAGTGTGGTTGACTTGGTCCATTCAAGGGATTCTAAGTATCTAAGGATAATGATTCAATGCTTTGACCAAGTCAATTTTCAGATCAGTGTAAACTAGGGGAAGTAGGGAGGATAATTCCCTTAAGATCTACACTCTTTTTCAATTATTTAGAGAGGTCTTCTTCATCCATTTAATAAATGGATAATTTTTCAAGTTGGAGGATAAGGAGGAGGAGGAGGAGGAGGATGATAGGTTCACTTAGAACCCTTGTGTTCATGTTTTGAGAATATTCTCCATCATACCGTGACAGTGGGAGGATGATACCTGGAAAGGGACGGGAAGTGCGATCGTTGGACTTCACGAAGAGACCCATATTACCCTCGGTTTGTGCCGGACTTGAAATGGAAGAAAGCAGAAAGAACGGGGGGAGAAAAGCGGGGGAGGTAGAACTCGGAGAAGAAGAGGATGCGGGAGGGATTGAGAAGATACAGGGAGGAACAAAAACACAAAGGGTAAACGTACCGAGATAGTAACCAATTTCATTCAAAACAACTGCCTTCGTTTCTTCTTACATTTTCATTTTATAGAAATAGGAGAGAGAAGTTATGGTGAATCGTCACGTCGCGGAAGTTGTCGTCGCGGAAGTTACTGTCTGTGTGATGATCATCAAATGATATCTTTGATTTATGATGAATGTGACGGTCTTCCGGGATCGGAACGGTGCGTACGTGGCATCGGATCGGTCAGAGGTTCTCCGAAGTTCTCTAATTATTGGTGTGCTCCGTTATTGTAGCCATAAGATATATATAAAGGACGTTCGCAAGTTTATGGTTGACGGGTTGACTGGACGTCATATCTTGAAGTCTTCGGCGTGAGCAACAGATGACGTGGAGATCTTTTAATCGTGATAGTATCCATTGATGAATCTCGATGTCACGGGAAGCTCTTCGATATCACTATTGTGGTGTTGATATGTTGTGCTGGCGATTGGATTGCTTTGGAACTTTCCTTTTATCCTTTGCCTTCTCGCGATCCTCCGCGGCAACTTAAAGAGAAGTCGGGAGTGATTGGTGACGAAATGACGGTAAAATAAAATTCTTTTGGTATAGTGAAAGAGAGTTGGGATAGGCCATGATCGTGTGACGATAATTGTTTCTCAGTGGATAATGATTCGGTCGAGTCTTTAGGGTTGTCAGAGGACATATGAGCTCGGCTCACGATTTTAAGACAGCCCAATGACTAAAATCCTTCCGTTGGTGCTGATGTTGTATGCCAATATGGCGTCTTCTTTATTGGATATTAGGGTCCTTCCCTCAATTCTGAAACTCATCGATTGTCTTGAGAGTGGCGGAATGGCGTTACAAAAAAGCTTTCTCCAGCTTCGTGGTGACAGCTCTTGCATGAGTATTATCATGCATTCACTCATATGAAGCAACATCAACCATCAAAGAGGCAAAACCTTCTTCACAATGCTAGCCCTTCTATTTGAAGTTATGCCTCGTGGATAAAAGACAACAAGAACAGAATCTACCAGAGGTGTAAATGATAACAGTTGTATCAAAGAAAGACTTCCTGGCTACTGAAGAATGTGAAAGTTTGGTCTGGCTGCTAATCATCAATCGTGAATCAACCGTCCCTCGTGCATTGCTTCCTCGTACCGTCGGAATAGCCATGTGATTCTCCACAGCCTTTCCTTCTGACGTGGAACCGTGAAGAAGCACGAAGACGTCAGCACTCCTTCCAGTCAAAGCCCTATGAGAGAAAAAAAATTAAGTCAACAAAGAGTGATTCAAGATCATCGCCGGCCTTCGGTCAACACTAGGTCGCGACTACCAAAGAATTACACTCGGAGTCACTAATTATTTCAGCAGGTTGTCTTCGTCATCAAACAGCATAAATCACTACAACCATCGAGGATCGTCAACATACCTGAGATTTCACGGTCAAACATTCTACGAAATAGAAGCTCTCTCCACTGTCACCCTCCGTCTCAGCTTATCTTCACCTTCCAGGGAGTTTCTTTTAACGTCAAACGGAACACCAGATATCCGACTTACCTGAGGAACGAAGGGTATCACTGAGCTTCGTTACGGCTACCACAAGACGCACGGAAAATAAGTTACGCACGGAAAACTTCTGACTGTTGAAAAACGATCTCGCTCCTGACGCGTTGTCTCGCTCCTGACGCATTGTCTCGCTCCTGATGCGTCGTCTCTCGACCAGACGGTTATAACCGTCTGGTCTACTACAACGCCTTGTCGCCTCATCCTCCACCTTTAACTTCTTCTTCCTTTAGCACTCACGACTGCTGTAAATACACATGTATCTGCTGCTTCATCGTTACAGAAATATCACTCTCGTTTCTACACTACTCTTTCCTCTCTCTACTGTCTTGCTTTTCTTTACATGGTATCAGAGCCACTGCCAGATACAACTCCGCGACGAATGGCAAATGAAACTTCGTCGATGGCAATCACAGGTCCAGGAGTTAGCAACTTATTTCCGTCAACCGGCAACACGATTGGACTGAATATTCCGATCAAGCTCACTCGGGAAAATTTTCTTCTGTGGAAGACGCAACTATTTCCCATCTTAAATTGCAATGATCTTGCTCACATTCTTACGCAAGATCCACCAGTACCGACGGGTACTAATTCAGCCGATAACATGATAGAGAATCCCGTATATCAGGTATGGCGAAAAAAAGACCAACAGGTACTCTCACTTTTAGTTTCCTCGCTTTCCGAAAATGTCTTGCCATGCGTTGTTGGGAAAACAACCTCAAAAGAGGCATGGGAGGCACTAAACAAACATTGTTCTTCGTCAAACCCGTCGCGGATCATGCACCTTCACAATAAACTTCATAATTCCTCAAAAGGTACACGTTCTATTCCAGAATATGTGCAGGATATTCGAAGAACGTGTGATGAGCTTGCAGCGATAGGCTATCCTGTTCAAGAGAGCGTTTCAGTATATGCTCTTCTACGCGGTCTTGGCCCTACGTATTCCGCCTTCAATGCGGGAATCACCTCGAACCTACATAATCTCACCTTCGAAGACATTGTCGCTCAGATCAACTCGCATGATGAGCTTCTCAGTTTCCTTAATCCTTCTTCTAAAGAAAACACTGCATCGGATTTTCCTCCAATGGCTAATCAAGCACAAGTTTCGGGATCTGATCGAGGTAGAGGACGGAATAGTGGACGAAATAATCGTGGTAGAGGGCGAAATGGTGGGAGATATACACCACGATGCCAGATTTGTGGACAATTTGGTCATAGAGCACAAGAATGCAGAGAGAGATTTAACCGAAACTTCTACGGTTGGCAGAATTCCTCGGCATCATCCTATGGTCAACACGGTTCCCCGGCAAATCCGCAACCAAGTCCGCATGCTTATAATTTATCTCTACCACCTATGACAGGATCATCAGACCTCAATGTCTGGTATCCAGACAGCGGAGCAACCCACCATGTCACAAACGATCATCAAGCATTAATTGACCCAACTATGTATCAAGGAGCCGAACAACTGCAGATTGGAAATGGCACAGGTCTGTTTATCCAATCTACCGGTTCCTCTTCAATTCCTTCCCGGTCATTTCCTTTGAAACTTCAATATATCCTTCATGTGCCAGCTATCAAGAAAAATCTATTATCAATCTATCGATTAACTAATGATAATTATGTCTATGTTGAATTTCATGCTGATCACTGCATCATAAAGGAAGAGGGCACCTGGAGACCCCTCCTCAAGGGAACAGTTAGAGATGGACTCTACCTGTTGACCCGCGATAATCAATCACCTGTCGCCTATGCTGCGGAGAAGGTTGCAATGGATCAATGGCATCAACGACTGGGTCACCCCCATTTTAACGTACTTCATCGTATTGTTTCAACCTATGGTCTTCCTACTTTTTCTTACAATAAAATCGCATCGTGTGACGCGTGTCTGTCGTCCAAATCACACAGATTACCATATGCCATTCCTCAACACTCCACACGCAGACCGCTTGAATTAATTCACTCGGATCTTTTGGGACCCTCCCCAGTCCTATCGCATCTTGGACACAAGTATTACGTAATCTTCATTGATGATTTTACTCGGTATACATGGTTGTATCCTCTTAAACTCAAGAGCGACGTACTGAACATCTTCACGAATTTCCATCAAAAGGTAGAAAGACAATTCAACTTAAAACTACTGCAATTTCAATCAGATTGGGGCGGAGAATTTCAGGCTTTAAGCAAGTATCTTACCGATTGTGGCATTCATCATCGTCTATCTTGCCCTCATACCCCGGCTCAAAACGGAACCGCAGAGAGAAAAACACGGACATATTATCGAAACTGCCCTCTCACTTTGCTAAAAGCAAGCTTCAATGCCTCATAAATTCGGGATGAGGCAGCTAGCACCGCAGCATATTTAATCAATCGCATGCCTACTCCTCTTTTAAAGTTCAAATCGCCGTATCAGCTCCTCTTCAAGCAAGATCCCGACTATAGCTTCCTTCGCACTTTTGGATGTATCGTGTTATCAGTATCTCCGTCCTTATGCAGCCACCAAGTTGGATTCTCGATCCGAATGTTGTACCTTCTTAGGATACAGTGCATTTCATCGGGGATATCGCTGTATCTCTATGACTTCGGGTCGGATTTACATATCCCGCGACGTTATCTTTTCCGAAACAACCTATCCGTTTGCTGCCCAATCCATGGACAAGTCTTATTTCACAAACCTTCCCCAGTCACAGCAAAGCATCCTTGGGTCGTCACCACATGACGGACCTCGTCAACTCCTCACAACTGAACCACTTAAATCTCATCAACCATCCACTAACATTCCTACTGCTCCTCCCTTTCATACCGAATCCTCCCTAGCCTTGCCCCTCATGATACACTCGAATTCTCCTGACCCTCCTGACTCTCCCAATCAAGGTTCCACTTTGAATTCACCATCCGGACACATACCTTCGTCCAATCCTTTATCCCCTACCAATCTTGATCATCAGACATCACCCTCTCATACATGCACTAAATCCCTCTCAGCAATTATTCAATCGTTGGATAATCCGCCATCGACACATCTCATTAGACATCCTCTACCTAAATGCTACTCCGTCACGTCTAACCCTCTCCTAGAACCACAAACTTATCACTCTGCATCTAAACACTCACATTGGGTTAAAGCCATGCAGGAAGAGTACTCTGCTCTCCGCCGGAATCAGACATGGTCGTTGGTTCCTCGCCCCTCAAATCGCCCTGTCATCGGTTGTCGGTGGATATATAAGACCAAATTTCTCCCCAATGGACAGGTTGATCGCTTCAAAGCTCGTTTAGTTGCCAAAGGTTATCATCAGGAAGGAGGTATCGACTATCATGAAACATTTAGTCCGGCGATCAAGGCAACGACCATTCGCCTCCTTCTCTCTCTCGCCATCAGTAAAAATTGGCAAATTCGCCAGCTCGATATTTCAAATGCGTTTCTCCACGGCGATTTAAACGAGTTAATCTATATGGAGCAGCCTCAAGGTTTTCAAGACATCGCCTTCCCACATCATGTCTGTCGTCTCCGAAAATCATTGTACGGTCTTAAGCAAGCACCGCAAGAATGGTATCATAAACTCTCCGGTCAACTCCTTCGCCTCGGTTTCACTGGTTCAAAGACTGACACGTCCTTATTCTTTCTCACTTCTGGTCCAATTTATATTCTCATTTACGTGGACGACATCCTAATCCTCGGACCGTCATCTACACAAATCAGTGCACTCGTCAAGTCTCTTAGTGAGCTCTTCACTCTTCGAGATCTTGGCACAGCATCACACTTTCTTGGAGTTGAAGTTCGGTCCTGCCCCACTGGTTATTTCCTTACTCAAGGACATTACATAGCCTCTATCCTACAACGCATGAATATGTCTCACTGTAAACCGGTAGCTACTCCCTCTCCGGTTGCCACTCCTAACTCCAAGTCCGAGACGTATGATGATCCATCCACCTACCGGAGTATCGTCGGTGCGCTACAATATCTCAATATGACTTGTCCGGACATTGCATTTGCAGTTAATCAGGCATGCCGGTCGATGCACTCCCCACAACCTACCGACTGGATGAGGCTTAAACATCTTCTACGATACTTAAAAGGCACAATTGACAACGGACTCCACTTCAAACGTGACTCCGATATATCGCTCACTGCATATAGTGATGCCGATTGGGCCGGCAATTCATTTGATCGTCGGTCTCCTGGCGGATTCCTTGTATTTCTCGGCAGCAATCTCATCTCCTGGAGTTCAAAAAAAAACAGCCGACTGTGGCACGTTCGAGCATAGAGGCCGAATACAAAGCTGTGGCTAATGCATCATCCGAACTTATCTGGATTAATTCCCTCCTCCGTGAATTGAATATCTCCTTACCCGCTCCCATTCTATGGTGCGACAACATCGGGGCAACATACCTATCAGCTAATCCCATGTTTCATGCTCGGATGAAACATATTGAGATTGATTTCCATTTTGTTCGTGAACAAGTCGCTGCACGCCGACTGCGCGTATGCATCATTTCCAGTCACGACCAAACCGCCGATCTTCTCACCGAGGCCCTACCGAAACAGCATTTTCAGCTCCTACGGTCCAAGCTCAACGTCTTACCAACGTTTCACTTGCAGGAGGGTGTTGAAAAACGATCTTGCTCCTGACGCGTCGTCTCGCTCCTGACGCATCGTCTCGCTCCTGACGCGTCGTCTCTCGACCAGACGGTTATAACCGTCTGGTCTACTACAACGCCTTGTCGCCTCATCCTCCACCTTTAACTTCTTCTTCCTTTAGCACTCACGACTGCTATAAATACACATGTATCTGCTGCTTCATCGTTACGGAAATATCACTCTCGTTTCTACACTACTCTTTCCTCTCTCTACTGTCTTGCTTTTCTTTACACTGACAGCGCTCGAAAAGGATAACTGTCTCACACACACCTCTGCGTTTCACGATCTCTACCAACGATCGACGAAAAGTACAAAGTATCCCACGTAACTTCACTAACGTGACGACCCACCAAAGAAGAAACATGAAACAAACTTACGAGAAGGTAAAGAAACCGCGACAACTTCCGCTCTATCCGCGACACGTCTCTTCATTTTAAATTTCTATCCTCTTCGCCTATAAAAGGGAATCGATTGTAAGGAAAAGACGTTTGTTTTTGAATGAATCTCTTCCTGTTGGAAATCGTGTGTGCTCATGTGCTTCCTATATCTCCATCATTCCTTCCTCCACTTCACTTCTTCTCTGCGTTCTACCCCCCTTTCTATTCTCCCTCCCATTCTTTCGCTTTCATACACCTCTTGTCAGAGATTGCCCGAGGAGACATTAAATCATTCGATGGATCCCGAAGCATAGACTTCACCGCCTCCATCAGGTATCGTCCTCTGCCTCAAGCTGTGACAATAGTTTCAATCCTAGATCTATAAGTCCATCATTAGATCTATTTCTCTATCTAAAACCTTCACTCTTTCTCTGTCATTTTCTCTCCTTCTCTCCATCATCCGCAACTTTATAGTATATAACATAATATCCTCACTTCGTCCCTCTCCTTTATACTCATTATTATCTACTCCCCAATCATTATCCTATTATTCTATTACCCTACTTCTCTCTCTTATATTTATATTCATATTTATATCACTATCATCTGTCATAATATCATCTCTATTCTCCTCACATTTCTGAACTATCCTACTCTGCTTTTTCATTGATTTAATCATCTACATAACAGTGATATCATTTCATAGATCCCTCAATTATCTGTAGGATTATCTCTTAAATATTTTCATCATCCTCTTCTCATCATAATTTGAATTATCCTACATCATAGAAGGTGGTTGACTTGGTCCATTCAAGGAATTCTAGGTTTCTAAAGATATAAGGTTTATTTTCTTTTGACCAAGTCAATCTTTGGATTAGTGTAAAATAAAGGAAGGAGGGAAGATAATTCCTTTAAGATCTACACTCTCTTTCAATTATTTAGAGAGGATTTCTTCATTCACTTAATGGATGGTGAGTTTCTCAAACTCATAAGTAAGGAGGAGTATAGGTTCACTTCGAACCCTTGTGTTCATGTTTTGGAATAATTTTCCATCATAGTGTCATATCTGGAGAGAAGTAGCATCATTTTTTTCATCTTCAGTGGCTCTTCGGAGTCCTTTTCATATGCTCGGAAGGGACGTGTGTCTGGATTGTCATGATGGAGTAGTCACGCTAAGCATGTGAGGGATATTGTTAAAAGACTTCATGCACAAGGGTTCATGGTTCCATTAGTAATGAGGTTTCTTGAATAAGATTCTAAGGACATTTCTAAGGGACTAGCAATGGTTTGAGTTGGGGATATGATAACATGCAATTTTATGCATTAATATGATACATTTTATGAACTTTTTACTAAAATTCTAATCAGAAATGAATGTTATCATGATTTAAAATGAATAAAATGATAATTCTTATATTTTAGAGAATATTCTTGATTTGTCATAAATTATAATATTTTATGAGCATTTTATGATATTGATTTAACAAGAATATTGATTTTCTGATATTATGAGCATTTTGTTTTCAAGATTTTATAGAATTTTTAAGAAATTTTAGAAATTAAAATTGAAATGAAAATCCTCCTCTTTCTCTCTCCCGCACCTTTATCCTCTCTCTCTGTCGCACCACTTCTCTCTCGCGACGTCTCCTCCCCCTCTTTCTCATCTCTCTCATTCTCTCCCTTTCCTTCTTTCTCTCCCGTAACCTCTTTTCTCTCTCTCTCTCTCTCTCTCTCTCTCTCTCTCTCGTGTTCTCCCTCTGTTTCTCTCTTTCCGGAATCTCCTTCTCTCCCCTTTCTTCCTCGCCCGCGCATCTCTTATTCTCTTCTCTCTCTTCTCTCCCTCTCTTTCTCTCTTCTCTCCCTTCTCTCCCTCTCTTTTTCTCTTCTTTTCCTCACTCTCTTCTCTCTCTCTTGCGCGCATGCGCGCGTGAGACAGTGGAGCTCTCTCCGCTTCTCCTCTCCCAGTTTTCTCTCTCCCCCTCTCCTTCCGATCTTTTCTCCCTCTTCCTCCATTTCTCTCTCTTCCCCTCGCTCTCTCTCTCGCGACGGAATTTCCATCGCGAGGAGAGGCAGGAGGAAAAGTCTCCCTCTTTTTCTCTCTTCTTTCTCTCTTTTTTGGAAATTATACCTCTCTCTTTTCCCTCTCTTTCCTCTCTCTCCAGCGCTCCCTTCTCTCGCGACGGAAATTTTTCTGTCGCGAGAGGAGTCTCTCTCCTTCCTTTCTTCCGCTTTCTCTCTCTCTCTCTCCCACATTCTCTTTCTTCTCCTCTGCTTCTCTCCTTCTCTCTCCTCGCGTCTCCCGGTGATGGAAATTACTTCCGTCGTGAGGGAACCGCAAGGAGAACTTGATGTAGGATATTTTAGAAAACAATGACGATGAGAAGATGATTATTAATGAGATAAAATGATGTGATTGAGTTATATGGAGATTGGAATAGTTTACTGATTTCTAATTAAATCCTACAATCTATTGGAGGACCTATGAAATGATATCAGTGAGGAATTAATATATAATTAAGAGAGAATAATGTATTGGGTAATTCAGAAATATGGATGTAAGGAAAATAATAATGACTGTGTTGCAGGAGGAGGATAATAATAATACGATAGATTAGAGTGACCTAAATATGAGAATATATATATGAGGAAGAAGTAGACGAATAGAAGAATAGGATGATGATTTAGAAGTAGATATTACTGAGTATGAGGGAGAGGAATTCTCAGATAGTAATGAAGCGGAGAATATAAAGAAGAAAGAGAAAAGCGATAGTGACAGGGAATATTTTAGGAGTGACATTGATTCAAAAAACAGAGAATATATGAACAGATAGGAAGATAAGAAGATGGATCTTTAGATGGTTTAGGAATATATATATAAGTGGGTATATGAGAAGTAATAGTGTGGATAGATGACAGAAGGAAGGACGGTATGAGTGTAAGACAATGAACGGAAAATGGAGGAACTGATGATACGATTTCCGTGAAGAGGGATAAGAGCAAAGAAAGGGTTATTAAGAAATGATAGAAGGGTGGTTGACAGAGAGGTGATTTAGAAGGGAGATTATTAAGACGGGAGGTTATCTTAGAGGATTCGGATATTAGATAAAGAAGGAGAATAGAAGGAAGGGAGATAGCGTTGGACTCACGGATTTTTTTAGCGAACTATCAAACACATTGACGGGAGAGGATGATACCTGTAAGACGGCAAAGACGATGCTTCCAGAGTTACTGATCGATCCAGATTTTCCGTCGCTTGAGGTTTGCTTTGAAGTGGATGAAAGAGGACAGAACGGGAGGGAGAAAAGAAAAGGGAGATAGAACTCAGGATGGAGAGATTGCGGGAGAGACACAGGGATGAACACAAACATAGAGGTAAAAAGTAACCAAAGTAACCAATGTAACCAAATTTTCATTAAAAAAAACTTTTGTGTTTTCTTACAAATCTCCCTTTTATAGAACAAGGGAAAGAGGGGAGATTATGAAAGGACGCGTCACTTTAGTTTCCGCGTGCAAGCAGTTACCTAAATCGCAGAAGTTTCTTTATTTCTGTCAATTTCCGCGATGGCCACCGAATGATAATTTTACTTTCTTTAATCTGGGATGAAGTTGACGGGGATGGCGTTGTAGGGTGCATACGTGGAATTTGATAGATCAGAGGTGTTGTAGAATTATTTTATCATCGGTGCGTAGGGCGTTGTAGATCAACGGCAAGATTGGCGCTCCTTCTTCGTGAACGTGTAGCTCTTGAGGAATTTCTGCCGGCACGTGAACTCCTCCAGTACCGGCCGCGGGAACTCTTCCCTTCCGTTCCTGAGCCTCAAGAACCTTTCCCTGCGAAATCCCGAAGCTTCCGCCAATTTCTCGGTCTACACATTCACTGCCATTAACGAATCCTGGATCCTGCTCGAGCTCTCCACGAGAATAATTTGATCTCCCTTCAATGCTCTCCAGCGTGTCTCTAGCCGCCTTCGCTGACTTTTTCAGTTTCGTTGACTAATCTCTTTGTGTCCCATTTGAATGCTCTTGCCTGGAGCTGATGACACAAGGAATTGATGTGGATGAAGAACTGGAGGAAAATCTCGTGCTCAAAGTCACTGAGCTTCTTCTTGGCGGTCTTTCATAGCAGATCAAGGAGAGCCAAAAGGAATGGTTTGCCTTCCGGAGTCTCTGATGACGAAGTCGCTGATTTGCCAGGCGAGTCTGGAGTGCCTCTCCTCGTTGAACATGATCTCCGAGCAATTGGAGAAGAGATCACGATAAGCTTCCTGCCAGCAGGAGTTTAGGGTTTTGATCTTGGCGGTTGCTTCCTCAACAGCCTTCTTCCCATTCATGTCGGTGAAGGACTCGATGGAGAATTTTCTTTAATAGTAGTCCTCTTCAGCATAATTGACAATATAGGATTGCTACTTATGATTCTTGCATGCTTCCATGGTGATCCTTCAATATGTAACTTCAGTAGAAGGGCAATGCGTGGATTCTTTTCCTGCTGAATTATCTTCATACGCTGTAGGACTATCGTTCATGTAGGATTCATGGATCTCCACTCCACATGGAAGTTCATGACAATAAATTCGTGAAGGTCTTGTAAGCTCTTCATGGTTTACTATAGTCATCTTCTTTGCTTGATTAGAAGTGATCGATCCAAGCTTTCTTTATCTTCTTCAATTGTGGGGCTTCTTTGATGTTAGTCATGACTGTCTTCATGGGCTTTGATGATGGCTGATGACTGAGGTGGGAATTATCTTGAGAGTCTTCAGTAGATAACAAACCACATCTTCATCTTCCTCTTTAACCATGAGGTTCTTGCTTGGATAGGAAATAGTAGGAAGAAAGAACTTCTGGACTATCTTCTTTAATGGTAGATCTTCCTTGCTGATTATCAACATTAAGTCTTTGTCTTGAGATAGAATCCATAGATATTAATATCACTTAGATCTCCCCTATAATTCTAACTATAGGTGGTCTTGAAAGAGAGAAGGAAATATCACACAAAGATGTTCCTACTGATTTTCTTTCTTGAGATCATTACTTATAATTATATAAGGTACCTATGATATAATGGATATGTTTTGGAAATTAGGAACCTATATCAAGGTAGCAGGTGGTAAACTTGGTCCATTCAAGGAATTCTAAGTACCTAAGGATAAAGATTAAATTTCTTTTGACCTAGTCAATCTTTAGATCATTGTATAATAGAAGGAGGAGGGAAGATAATTCCCATAGGATCTACACTCTCTTTCAATGTTTTAGAGAGGTCTTCTTCATTCATTTAATGAATGGTGAGTTTCTCAAACTCATGAGTAAGGAGGAGTATAGTATTTTGTGGTAATTGAGAGTAATTTCTCTTCCTTGGTGCATATCTAGGTTCACTTGGAACCTTTGTGTTCATGTTTTGGGATAATTCTCCATCAGAACTCCTCTCATCTCTCTTCGTCCTCTCCCTCTTCTCACGCCCCTCTTCCGCGCGCGAGAGGGAGAAATAATGGCGACGGAAAATAATTCCGTCGCCTCTCTCCTTCTCGCGACGGAGAGGGGAACCTCTCCCTCTCTTTCTTCTTTTCTTCTCTCTCCGGCTCTCTCTCTCTTCATCTCTTCCTCTCCATGTTCTCTCTCTCCTTCTCTCCTTGCTTCTTCCTCTTTCTCGCACGACGAAAATTTTCTGTCGCACGTAAGCTTTTTCTGTCGCCCCTCTCTTTCTCTCTCTCATCCATTTCCTTTCTTTCGCTGCCTCCCTTCTCGCTTCTCGCTCGTTGTTTATCGCTTCTTCCACCACCCTTCTTGGTTTATCGCGTGGAGGATAGCTCTTTGGTGTTCTTCGCGACCAAGAGAGAGAGGAAAGAAGGGATATGAGAGAGAACGAGATCGAAAATTTTTTTCTACAAGCAATTTTGCAGGTGTGACCCGCGGTTTTACCGGAGCGATTTTTGCCGGAGCGGTTTGACCGGGATACTTAAAGAGAGAGGACATCAGATCAACGGCCAGAAATGCTCTAGACTAAAATTTTGATATCTTCCGATCCTGATGGAGTTACGGGTTGAAATTTCGTGGGCATGATTGTCATTTCAAGCTCCACGAATCTGCTAGGGCTGATTAAAGTTCTGAGATGAAAAAATTAGGGTTATCAATGCTTTGTTGTTTGCTTCTAGCATTGGCTAGCAAGAAGGAAAGAAAGCATTGATGGATCATTGTTCATGTGTTGAACTTCATTCTCAGTGAGTTTCTTCCCTTTTCTGTTCATTCTTCGTGTTGGATGCAAGACGCCAAGTTCGGGCGAAATATACGGCTCTTGAAGATATGTTTTGATTAGGGAGCATCACTAGATTGTATTCTCATCATAAATCTTAGATTAGAACTATCTTCTATCCTTTTCTTCTATTTTCCTCATTTGTTTATCAACATTTTCTCAATTATAAACCCTAAAAATCACTTTTCCACCATCGAGCAAGGGTTTCCAATATCTGAAAAGAGTTTGGAAGCACTTGTTTGGTTCATTTCATCTCCACGCACATTTTCTTCCTTTCATCGATCATTTTCGGTTTCTAAATCTAAAAATACCAACAAAATAGCTTCTGATTTCAATCTTTTAACCTTCCTCTATGTGGATTCGACCACAACTTGCCACTATTCTAATTTAAAAATCAGATTTGAAAAGTTGAGTATAAATTTTGTTTGATACGTAAAATCACGCATTCAATGACCGCATTTTTACGCATATTAATCTACCAGATCGATTCGCGCCTATTCGCGCGCTTAATCCGACGTCGCTTGGAAAACATAGAGACACATTTAGTCCCACATGGTAGAAAAATAAGAAGTGTGGCAGCTTTATTAGGGGGAACCCCGTATTCAATTCGCATTTCCCACCAGACCTATGATGCCCCCACTCTCCCTCTCTCTCTACCCAATGCTCGGGCTCACTATGCCCGTGGGCCCAATAAGCCACTTAGCCTCCACGCCACATAGGCATCCGCGTGGGTTTGTGCTAGCCTAGTTGGCACTGCCATGTGTCTGTGTCACCACATCACCACCGCAAGGATCCCCTGCCAAATAAAATCCTTTTTTATTTTATTTTTGGCCTTTAAAAATCCTAAAAAGTCAAAATAATTTCCAGAAAATTATGTAAACTTAAGAAATTCATAAATTTAAATTTAAAAGGCCTTTTTGACTCAAATTTTCTCCATGCCACTTGAAATATAAATGTTAGCAAGAAAATATGATGAACAAAAGTAATTCTAACTTGACTTTAAAAGCCAAATTAAGTCAACCCCCCTAAAGTTTACTTTTGATTCTTCCCATCATTCTCTTCTTCAAATCTCTTCTTTTAATTATCCACTAAAGTCCTAAAAATTCAACTAAAGGAAAATGGTTAATTTCAAGTTGTTTGACCTTGAAAAAAATCAAACATTGATAACATGCAATCTTAACATGATAAAACATGATTATTGATGCAATTTAAGGCATAAAACATTACATTTATGTGCATGTTATCATACTTTGAGTGCATTTCTATCAGTCTATGCATATTTATGTCATAATCTCAAAATGCACTAAATTAGGGTTAATTATGATAAATTAATAATAAATGATTTTATAACCCATCTTTACTCGAGATTATGAATGATTTTAAAGTTAAATAATGAGAGAACTCATATTTATGAACATTCATTTAATTTTCTAAAGTTACAATCTTAAAGAAATGAATGTATTTTTGAAATATAAATTAAATCTATTGTTATTTAAATATTTTGAATTTTTAGAATGATAGATAATTAAATTTCAGATCCAATGAAAGAAATTTGGATTAATTTGGAGTTGTATTTTAAAAGATATGATTTTTACAATTTTTAGGGATTTTTCTGTATTTTTCTGGATTTTCTATGATTTTATTTTCTATTTAAAACATTAAAAAATAATATAAAAAAAGGGCGCGAGACCCGCGTGGATGCGACGTGGCACGCAAGGCCACGTGGCAACGCCACGCGGACCCGCGCAGCGCCTACGTGGCGCGTATATACTAAATTATTTTATTATTACTATATATAATAATAGAGTTCTTCAACCTCGCCTAGATGGGGAGGGTATTAACCCTCTTAAATGTCGGGTATTATATACCTGACATTCTCCTTTCTTTTTCTCCGTGTGGGACTAATCCCCACACCTTTCTTACCTTGCAGGTGACGTGGCGCGACGATAGGCGTCGGATCGACGGCGCGCGTTGATCTCACGCGTCGATCGCGTGAGCTCGGACCATTGATCGCGATCAAGAACACGTGCTTAATTAGAGATATTATAACGGCTGTGATTGACGCGACGTGGCGGCATCACGCGCGCCGATCGCGTGGAGCGCGGACCACAGGAGATCGATCAAGACACGTGCTGTAAATCAGGGCGTTATAATGGCCCAGATTAAAAGCCAGCGGGAGAATCTTGACCGTTAGATCAAGAATAAACGGGCGCGATCGGAGCATTTCTTATAAGTGTTTCGTTCGATTAAATCGTGGCCGTCCATCACGATCTGACGGCCACGACTTAATCGAAACGGTCCATCGTGGACCGTTTCATCGTAACCGTCGATCAAAACGATCAGACGGTTACGCCCAAATTTAGTTTAAATAGAGATGTTCTTCGTCGTTCTATGTATTCGAGTGAGAATTCAATAAAATTGACTATCTAGACACCTCTCTCACTCGTTTCTCTCGATTCCTCCTCCTCTCTCAATTCCGCATCCATGGAGGGGTAGAAGTCGAGATTTGGTGAAAAATCGAGGGAGAAATCGACGTTTGAAGCTCGGCGTGATGATCTTGACGTTTTCGGTGATTAATCGGCTTAATCACCTCGTTTTGATCGCTAAACGGGTTTAGTGGAAGCGGTTTTACCTCAATTAGCCTCCTATTATCTTTAATTTTCGTTTAGATTAGGTTTTAGATTTCAATTTCATAAATTTTCATTCTAAATCACGATTTCAACGTCCGAAAAATTCTCTCCACTTCAAATTTTGATTTCTCCGCGAAATTAAGTCCAAATTCATCGATTCTTGATTCCGTGGAATCGATTTGAAGTCTTCTTTCTAAATCGGATTTTGACTTGGTCAACATCGGATTTTTCTTTTATTTCTTGAAATTAACTCGCATCGATCATAATTTGAGTGATCCGAAGTGAATTCTATCTTCGTGATCCTTAATTCGACGAGAATAAGTGAATTCGACCCCTTCTCTACGGAATACGGGCGATCATTTTTCAAAATCGCGTTAAGAAATTATAAACGCTCACGGATACCGACACCTAGGTGTGATCTTTGCCATTATTTGATAAATTAGTAGTATATAGTTATTTTCATGAAATGTCATTCATTTAGAAAACATGTTTAATGCCTTCCGAAGATGAAATCTATCTTAAATGATCCTCAACTCAAAGCCATCTTGAGTAATTTTCCCTCTTCTAAGGATTACGGTCTATTGCTCACATGTATCGTTTTGAGAGGGCCAAGCTCTCACGGAATCACGCATGACTTGATTTTCTAAATCATTGTTGAAATTTTTATTTTATTGAAATTCACGATTCTATACGAAAAAGCCTGTTGTACTAGGGTTATTAGAGTTTCTCGTCGTCCTAGGCCGCATCGAAGCCATGCTCTGCGTAGACTTAGGCCATGATAGATTCAAAATGATCTGAATTTCAACCGCTCTATCGATAGAAAATTTTTCTCGAAAACAAAATATATCTATATCTCTATATTTATATCTATAGTATAATATATCTATAATATATTATCTCCACTAATTTGTGATTACATGAATCTGATTTGATGATATGACTTGAATTTCATGCATAAAATTCTTAATTTCACTTTCAAACCATGGAGTATAATGATTTATTATTCATAAAAAGGATAATTATGGTTTGGATCTTGAGGAAATTTCTTATCATGCATCAAGTTTTATTTCAAAATAATCACATCAATTTTTGGAGAATATGAGCTTAAACGAGTCTGGCTAAAGACGGTAAACTTAGCGCTTATTGGGAGGCAGCCCAAAGTTATCATTTTTGTGTTTTTCCTTTAGTTTTTCTTAGAATGAATACATTGGCGAAGAACTATATAATGAAGGGCGCGCAAGCACGAGAAATCCCGTGAACAAGCATCAAAAAGCCCAAATGAGTTTTTCTAAACCCTTTTCTCCTTACCACATTTATTATCATTTTCATGCCATGATCATTATTATTGCTATCTTTCATCATGAGCATAGTAATTTCATTGAGGACATTGAAGAGTTTAAGTTGGGGGGTGAGGACTTAGAAAAATTCAACAATTTTTTCAAAAATTTTAAAAATCTAAATTCTAAAAACTCCTATTTTCCAAATTTTTACCACTCTTCTCCACCTTAGAAGTCTTGAAAGCTTGAGATCTTATCTACTAGAGATGTAGAAATGAGGGCCTAATAGCCCATATGATTATATTTTGAGTAATAAAACCAAGTGATCTAGATAGATCATGGGAATATTCGTAATGGTTGACTTCTTTGGGGTTGGGTATCTAACAAGGCACCGAGGAAAAATGAGTAATCAGAAGGTTGAAGTGCTATGGATTTGAAATGGAGAGATTTTGAGTGAAGTTCAAGCAAAATTCTTATCCCCTACCTTACATCAGCCGAACCTGCTTAGTGTGGGAATTCCTCCATACCGAACTTTCCCTTAAAAGAGTGCAATGATCCATCAATTTTTGAAATACCTATCTTTTCCTTATAGGCATTTAGTTTATCTCTTCCAAATCAGTCAAGTAGTTACACCACTTTGTTTTAAACCTCACTTATGATAATCTCACTCCCAAGTGACTCACACATCCATCACATCTCCTCCACATTCCTCTCACATGTACACATTCCTTCAAACATTACAAACTCTCTTCAAACCTCCACGAAACAACTCCTCCATATCCTTATTTCATGTAAACTCTTTTGAAATTTTGGAGTATGTTACAAAATCAAAACAAAAGAGAAAAAGAAAAAAAGCAAGGAAAAAGGAAGGAGAAAAAGAAAGAAAAAGAGAGAAATAGAAGAAGTGAAAAGAAGGAGAATAAGTTAGAGGAATATCTTCTCTTCTCAACACCACCATCTCTATCATTTCCATCTATCCCTATCATCCATCACCATCCACATCATTTGGGAGCTAAAATTATCATAAGTGGTACCACCTTTGTTTAAAAATCCATTTTGTTTACACACATGTTTGCTTTTAACCACATCATTCCTTTAGAAATAGTGTCTTTAAATTTCTTTCAACCACCTCAAACGCTGCATCCAAAGATAGGAATACCTTTGCAATTGCACTCTTTTTAGGAGGAAGGAAAGTTGAAGGGAATTCTAATACATTAAGTAGCCTCCATTTTGAGGGAAGGAGTGATGAATCTATGGAGAGGGTAAGGATTACATCTGCTCATGAGAGTGTGAGGATCTTTTCATCCCCATAGCATTAAACCTTAGATATGCTCACCTCGATCACAATTGAGAATTAGACTCGAGCATCAGCCGATGAGCACTACCCTAATATGCACTAAAGAAGTCAACCTAGAAATAGAATCTAGATCACTATGGTCCACACTATGAGGAAAAGTAATCATACTTATATACATTTCACCTCTTTAGTAGTAGGATTGAGAAGTAGAAAGGACTTTCTAGGGAGATTCTATAGGAAATTGCTAAGAGACTAGCAATTATTTAAGTTGGGGGGTGTGATAACATGCAATCTTAACATGATAAAACATGATTATTGATGCAATTTAAGGCATAAAACATTACATTTATGTGCATGTTATCATACTTTGAGTGCATTTCTATCATTCTATGCATATTTATGTCATAATCTCAAAATGCACTAAATTAGGGTTAATTATGATAAATTAATAATAAATGATTTTATAACCCATCTTTACTTGAGATTATGAATGATTTTAAAGTTAAATAATGAGAGAACTCATATTTATGAACATTCATTTAATTTTCTAAAGTTAAAATCTTAAAGAAATGAATGTATTTTTGAAATATAAATTAAATCTCTTGTTATTTAAATATTTTGAATTTTTAGAATGACAGATAATTAAATTTCATATCCAATGAAAAAAATTTGGATTAATTTGGAGTTGTATTTTAAAAGATATGATTTTTACAATTTTTAGGGATTTTTCTGTATTTTTCCGGATTTTCTATGATTTTATTTTCTATTTAAAACATTAAAAAAAAAAAAAAAAAAAAAAAAAAAAAAAGGGCGCGAGACTCGCGTGGATGCGACATGGCACGCAAGGCCACGTGGCAACGCCACGCGGACCCGCGCAGCGCCTACGTGGCGCGTATATACTAAATTATTTTATTATTACTATATATAATAATAGAGTTCTTCAACCTCGCCTAGATGGGGAGGGTATTAACCCTCTTAAATGTCGGGTATTATATACCTGACATTCTCCTTTCTTTTTCTCCGTGTGGGACTAATCCCCACACCTTTCTTACCTTGCAGGTGACGTGGCGCGACGATAGGCGTCGGATCGACGGCGCGAGTTGATCTCACGCGTCGATCGTGTGAGCTCGGACCATTGATCGCGATCAAGAACACGTGCTTAATTAGAGATATTATAACGGCTGTGATTGACGCGACGTGGCGGCATCACGCGCGCCGATCGCGTGGAGCGCGGACCACAGGAGATCGATCAAGACACGTGCTGTAAATCAGGGCGTTATAACGGCCCAGATTAAAAGCCAGCGGGAGAATCTTGACCGTTAGATCAAGAATAAACGGGCGCGATCGGAGCGTTTCTTATAAGTGTTTCGTTCGATTAAATCGTGGCCGTCCATCACGATCTGACGGCCACGACTTAATCGAAACGGTCCATCGTGGACCGTTTCATCGTAACCGTCGATCAAAACGATCAGACGGTTACGCCCAAATTTAGTTTAAATAGAGATGTTCTTCGTCGTTCTATGTATTCGAGTGAGAATTCAATAAAATTGACTGTCTAGACACCTCTCTCACTCGTTTCTCTCGATTCCTCCTCCTCTCTCAATTCCGCATCCATGGAGGGGTAGAAGTCGAGATTTGGTGAAAAAACGAGGGAGAAATCGACACTTGAAGCTCGGCGTGACGATCTTGACGTTTTCGGTGATTAATCGGCTTAATCACCTCGTTTTGATCGCTAAACGGGTTTAGTGGAAGCGGTTTTACCTCAATTAGCCTCCTATTATCTTTAATTTTCGTTTAGATTAGGTTTTAGATTTCAATTTCATAAATTTTCATTCTAAATCACGATTTCAACGTCCGAAAAATTCTCTCCACTTCAAATTTCGATTTCTCCGCGAAATTATGTCCAAATTCATCGATTCTTGATTCCGTGGAATCGATTTGAAGTCTTCTTTCTAAAAATACCATTTTCCCTAATTTCTCACCTCAATTCATCGTCCAATTTGACCAAATTCCAAAAGATATCTCGAAAATACCTAAATTCCCTGTGGATTCGACCCGTATTTACCATTATACCCCTCAATTCTCTCTTAATTCGCCAAATTGGTAAGTTCGGTATTATTTTTGACACGAGACCGTGTGAAATCGACGACCTCGCGGTCTCGTCTCGTCAAACATCAATAAAGAACATAATTAACCTAATAGTGCAAAAATGTGGACTTTAGTGAAATGGCATGCCAATGGTAAAAATGTCATAAAACTATGATAACATGCATCATAATTACATAAATTATGGATTAATATCAGTTAATTATGATAAACATACGAGTTAAATATGCATTTTATGAGCTGCCATGTGGCAACGTATGGAAATGCCATGTGGCAGCGTGTAGGTGTTCACACATGTGTATACGTGTGTGTGTCTGCGTGTGTCCGCACTTGTCCAGAGAGAAACAAGCTTCGTTTTTTAATAATCATATAACTTCATGTATAAATAGCATGTTATCAGCGACAAAACCATTCGGAAGAAGTGCAATGCCGAAAGGAGGATTAATCGATGCAAAGTCAGTAGAGACGGGCATGCTCCTAGAGAAGACTGACAAGATGGCAGAGGTCTAGAACCTTCTATTGGATTGGTTCCACATCTACAACGGATCTGAAGGACTTGCACCCGTCGCTCTACAAGAAGCGTCCCCAAGCGCCCATTGCTCACACCTCGATCATGTCGAGATGGATTGTCCAATCATGGCAATTCAAGGGCAGGGCATGTTTAGACAAGGCCCACCAGGAGGGCAAATTCAATAGGGAAAATTGAATTATCAAGGTACATTCCCAAACTATTTTAATAACCCTGTTTATAACAGTCCTATGCAGCAGCAAAGATTTAGGAGGAACACTGATGGAGAATTATCCCAAAACATGAACACAAAGGTTCCAGGTGAACCTAGATATAACTTAAGGAAGAGATCTTGGTCTCAACAACAACAATACACTATCCTCCTCCTTATTCATCAATTTGAGAGATTATCCATTCATTAGATGAATGAAGAAAGCCTCTCTAAGTAATTGAAAGAGAGTGTAGATCTTAAGGGAATTATCTTCCCTCCTCCTATTTTACACTGATCCAAAGATTGACTTGGTCAAAAGAAATTAAAACCTTCCTCCTTAGAACACTTAGAATTCTTTGAATAGACCAAGTCAACCACCCTTACTTTAGTATAGGTTCCTTAAATTCCAAAACACATCCACTATATCATAGGTACCTTGTATAAATCCATGATCTCAAGAAAATCAATAGGAATCCTGATGTAAGATATTTCAAGATGATGACATGCAAGAAGATAATGATGTAGGTATGTAAATATATAGGAGAAATGAATGAGATTTAATAAAATATAGATACTGAAATTATTTATGAAATATTCCTACAATTAGGGAGGACCTATGAAGTGATATCAGTGAGAATAATGTAGGAGAGGATAGAAAAGATGATAAGAGTGTATAGAATAAGATAGGGAAGATAGAATAGATGATATAGGATAGATAGGATGATAAGAAGAGAAGGATGAATATATAATATAAAATAGAGACGAGAGAAGAGATGAAATAAGAGAGAGGTTGCAAATAGGTATAGGGGTAATAATACAGAGGATAGAATGGTAGGGAGAATGATGAATATGATGAAGGGTTTGATCGCGGAGAGAAGTGATGTGAGTGAGGTGGAAGAATTATGACGGAGAAGATAACGGTGAGAGAATAAGGAAGAGAACAGAGGAAATGATACTTTAAGAAATAGAATAGGTGATGTAGGATAATTTCAGAAATGATAATGTGTATGAAGATAATGATATGGTTAAAGAAATAATCCTACAAGTGAAGGAGGATCTATGAAATGATATCAGTAGGAATTATAGCTATAGATCAGTGAAGGTATAATTGGGTTATTATTGTAGGATTAATATTTTCTATAAGAGAGAATAGAGAAGAAGATAGTGATAAGAGTCTGAAGTGTGGGGAGAAGAGAGAGATAACAAGAGTCTAATTGATGAGGAGGGAATGAAATAGGCTTTGGTTATGAGAGAGTAGATGATATTAGTTATAGAGGGAGAATATAGGTGGAATGAGGGAGATCGTTGGTGAGGAGAGTAGAAAGTGAAATAGATGGAAAGAAGACACGAAGGTGATAGCGGGGAGAAGATGTTGAGAAATATTAAAATATAATAAATAGAGAGAGAAACGATAACATATTCTATACTGTAGAGGATAAGAGTGGGTGACGGAGCGTCAGAAAAGGATAGAGTGGCGGGAAGGATTAAAGGAGAGTGGAGGTTCTAATGTAGGACTTTTAGATTTAATATTGAACTATTAATCATGGAATGGAGAGAATGATTACCTGATCGGAAGAGGAAGACGATGCTTCGGAATCGCTCCAATGACATAGATAATCCTCGGATATTCTCTGACAGTTAAATGAGTGAAAGCGAAAGAATGGAGGGAGAAAAGAGGGTGGGAGATAGAACTCGGAAGATGAAGAGGAGGCGGAAGAGGTGATGGAGATACGGGAGAGGCACAGGGAAGAACACGAACACAAAGTATACGAACCGGTAACCCATTTTCTATTAAAAAACAACATCGTTTTTCTTCGTTTGCATCCTTCCGTTTTATAGAAATTTAGAGAAGATAAGTTACGGTAAAAACGTCGCTTCGCGCCCGTTAAGCATCGGTTGACTATTTGACCAGTTTTGGCGTCCTTTAATATTCAATCGGTGAAGGGATGAGAAGACGTTGGCAGTCCATGTCGACGATTCCCGCATTACGTCAACCTCGCGACACTGTCTTCTCGTTGGTGAGACGCGGCAGATTAGCTACCGTCGCGACTCACTCCTTCAGACTCGGTTAGGCCTGGTGATATCCCGTTGTCTGAATTGTTGGGTGATTGTAGTGATGTAGAGAGAAGCCAGGACATAGGACGGTTATCGCGAGATTTCCGCGATCGCTTGGAGAGCTGATAGCCACATAAGCGGTGTGTTGATGGTACGCTTTCGACATTCAAAGATTCCGGGGTGACGAAACAATCGAGGCGGACGTCGGGAAGCCTCCATACGCGTTGGCCGTTGACTGGAGATGTGGTAGACAAGCTCGCATGTGGACCATGCAGACATTATTTCGGTAAAGTCCCCCGCGTCCGAACTTGATGATCCGCCGAGTCGTCTTGCTCTGACGTTTGCTTCCGTCGGTTCTTTTCTCTTGGCTCGCTGGAGATGAAAAGCTTCCGAAGAAAAAACACTAGGTTGTAGATGATATCGCCGTCCTGATTGGAGACTCTTCGTGGTCTTCGGGATCTTCGCGTAGCTCAGATGACGTCATTTCTTCTTCAGGGCCGTCAGAAGTTGTAGGAGTTCTACTCTCGGTTCCGTCGCGTTCAGCTTCTTCAACAGCCGATTTTCTAGTTTCTCCATCAGTTTCCTCGCCTCTGAATTTGACTGGCGAGTACAACGACAACCCCATGGATAGAACTATCCTGGGAAATGTCATCAAGCCCTCCTTCTATTTTCTTGAGTGCATCATGGCTTGATTGTCATTTACGAGGTTTCTTTGAGTGAATAGAAAAGTACTTCCTACTGATTATCTTCATAAAGGCTTGTCAGGAGCTTTGACATCGTGGAGCTGAGAAGGCAATCTTCATGACTGAGTTTAATTAGTCTCTTTGCTCTCATAATGGCAAGAAGATCACATTTCATTTTCTCTTCAATTATGCTTGGCTTGAAAGAGAATTCGATGGCCATGCTTTCATAAATAGTAATAGTTTAGATCTCTCCTAAATTGCTAACTATAGGTGGTTTTCAAAGAGAAAAGGAATTGGAGTAACAAAGGTGTTCCTATTTTCTTTTCTTTTGAGACCTTTAGTCATAATTTATATGGTACCTATGATATGGTGGATATGGTTTGGAAAATAAGGAACCTATATCAAGGTAGAAGGTGGTTGACTTGGTCCACTCAAGGAATTCTAGGTTTCTAAAGATAAGGATTAAAGGCTTTGACCAAGTCAATCTTTAGATCAGTATAAAATAGGAGAAGGAAGGAAAATAATTCCCTTAAGATCTACTCTCTCTTTAATTATTTAGAGAGGTCTTCTTCATCCATTTAAGGAATGGATAATTTCTCAAATAGGTAGATAAAGAGGAGGAGGAGGAGGAGGATAGGTTCACTTAGAACCCTTGTGTTCATGTTTCAAAATAATTCTCCATCAACAGGTAAGAATATGGACTTACGACATTAATAGGCAAACTATTAAATACCGTGACAGTGGGACGATGATACTTGGAAATGGACGGGAAGTGCGATCGTTGGACTTCATGAAGAGACCCATATTACCCTCGGTTTGCGCCGGACTTGAAATGGAAGAAAGCGGAAAGAACGGGGGGAGAAAAGCGGGGGAGGTAGAACTCGGAGAAGAAGAGGATGTGGGAGGGATTGAGAAGATACGGGGAGGAACGATGAACACAAAGGGTAAACGTACCTAGATAGTAACTAATTTCATTCAAAACAACTGCCTTTGTTTCTTCTTACATTTTTGTTTTATAGAAATAGAAGAGAGAAGTTATGGTGAATCGTCACGTCGCGGAAGTTGTCGTGGCGGAAGTTACTGTCCCTGTGATGATCATCAAATGATATCTTTGATTTATGATGAATGTGACGGTCCTCAGGGATCGGGACGGTGTGTACGTGGCATCGGATCGGTCAGAGGTTCTCCGAAGTTCTCTCATTATTGGTGCGCTCCGTTATGGTAGCCGTAAGATATATATAAAGGACGTTCGCAAGTTTATGGTTGACGGGTTGACTAGACGTCATATCTGGAAGTCTTTGGCGTGAGCAACAGATGACGTGGAGATCTTTTAATCATGATAGTATCCGTTGATGAATCTCGATGTCACGGGAAGCTCTTCGATATCACTATTGTGGTGTTGATATGTTGTGCTGGCGATTGGATTGCTTTGGAACTTTCCTTTTATCCTTTGCCTTCTCGCGATCCTCAGCGGCAACTTAAAGAGAAGTCGGGAGTGATTGGTGAAGAAATGACGGTAAAATAAAATTCTTTTGGTATAGTGAAAGAGAGTTGGGATAGGCGATCATCGTGTGACGATAATTGTTTCTCAGTGGATAATGATTCGGTCAAGTCTTTAGGGTCGTCAGACGTCGTATGAGCTCGGCTCACGATTTTAAGACAGTCCGATGACTAAAATTCTTCCGTTGGTGCTGATGTTGTATGCCGATCTGGCGTCTTCTTTATAAATTATCGTCAGAAGATTGATCGAACCTCACTACTAACCCGATTTCTGCGAAGACATGACTTCAATTCACGCGGATTGAAGAGTATTGGCTTGATTTCTTCCTCAGCGGACGTTCGGCGTTCAAGGGGAAACTTGATCACATCCGACGATTGATCACGACGAATCCTGCATTAATCCGATCCCAATCAAGTCTAAATGTAGGGAAATCGTGATGAACTCAAGATTTTCCTTCAAATTCGCTTAATTGCTTCACGAATCGATCAAAAGTTAAGAAAAGAAGAGAAGACCATCGATTTTTCAAGGGAAATTCTCGCGATGAATACGAGCCGTCCATTTTGCGATGTGATCTGCGCCGTTCGATTGCGCGAAGCCGTAGGAATCGTGGTCCACCACGCGGTCCACGTTCTCCTTAAATGAGAGCCGTCTGATGAAGATCGAAGGCTCATCATGCGTCCACGTCCACGTGGATTTCCGCTGATCTCACGATCGTGAGCCACGATCTCGCGATCATTGGGTTTCCGCCGTCCGATCGCCATCGCCGCGTTGAGGTGAGGCCACGTGTCATCTTGAACGTCGTTGATCATTTCACTTAAAATTCCTGTAGCGCACATGCCCTGATGATGATCGCATGGACTTGGGTCCACGCGATCTACGCCCCGCGATCGTATCTGACGCGCCACACCGCGCCACGTCACCTGCATTTAAAAATTAAATGGGACATAGTCCAACACGGTGAAAAACAAAGAAATCGGTGGATATAAAATGTAGAAGGGCGTAACGCATTTGCGTTACCGCCCCAAACTGTCACCAGGGGCCAACTAACACGTGGGCCCTTCACCTGTCAGCCCCCCTGCCACGTGTCCGCGTGGACTCTCGTCGCTTGCCACGCGTCCGCGCTACCTGTGCGCCACCTGCGCACCGCATGGGCTCGCGCGGCTCTGCCACATGGCCTTGCGTCCCGCGTCACATCCATGCGGGTCCCGTGCGCCACGTGTCCTCCGCGGGTCTTGCGGAAAATCAACTCCTTTTTGCGATTTTAATTAAAGAATAAAATCAATAGAAATTTTATAAAAATTCAAATTAAAATCCAGAAAAATCTAAAATGTTCAGAAATCCATAACTCTTAAAATAGAACTCCTTTTAATCTCAAATTTTCTCCATTGGATCATAATTCTCTTTCTTTTAATATCATAACAATTAAAATATAATTTCAAAGATGAATATAAAATGAATTAAAATAACATTAAGACATTCATTTAGATCTTTTAATCATTCAATCATTCTTTAAATAGAATTAATCCTTTAAATCTTCTATTAAAGTCAAAGTAAGGTAATTAATTTCTATTTATTTAACCTTGCAAAAGATTAAACATTCGTAAAGCACATAATTAACCCTAAATTATGCATAAATATGAACTTTAGTAGAATAGCATATGATGGAGTGACAAACCCTACCCAGGGTTGAGAGGAGAAAACCAAATAATCACAATAATATAACACGGAATACATAGGAGGGATATATACCCTAGAGGAGTGAGAAAGAGAGAAATGACTAAAAAGGGTTTATAGGACCCTTTTTAGTCATATACAAAGATAGGAGAAAGAGCGGAAAACACCCCCATGCGAAGTATGGATGCCATCCATGCCAAGCTTGGACAAAGCACGAGATAAGAGCGGATTAGACAGCCCTTTGGTGAAAACATCTGCAGCCTGCTCCGATGACAGGACGAACTCGAGATCAAATAGGCCATCATCCATGCGTTCCTTGAAGAAGAAACGGTCACGCTCCATGTGCTTGATTCGACCCATTTGACCAGGATTCTTGGCCAAAGCAATAGTAGATTTATTGTCGCAGAAGAAGTGGATCGGACCAAGATACTAGACACGCAAGTCAGAGAGAACGCCATGGAGCCATTGAGCCTCAGATGCCCCATCAGCAAGGGCACGATACTCCGCCTCGGCGCTAGAACGAGACACGCGGTCATGTTTGCTGCTTTTCCAGATCACCAAGCTGCCAAAAACAAAAGTGCAATATCTAATGGTTGAGCGACAATCCACAATCGAGCCAGCAAAGTCGGCATCTGTGTACACCTTCACAGTCTCATCTGCACTTCGGGGAAAGAGCAGACCCTTCCCCGAACAGCCTTTCAGGTAAGCAAGTACCCGATGAGCTGCTTGGCGATGGATCTCATGAGGAGCATGCATGAATTGGCTGAGAAGATGGACAGCAAAGCTGATATCAGGACGATTATGCGTGAGATAAATAAGCTTCCCCACAACCTGCTGATATTGATAATGGTTAACAGGAGGCGAGTCACCCCCGTCCCCCAACTTAACGTTGGGATCAATAGGAGTGCGCACGGGCGCGCAATCAGTCATACCATTCAGCATTAGGAGATCCACGGTATAGTGTTCCTGTGAGAGGAAGATGCCACGAGGGGAGTAGGCTACCTCAAGACTGAGAAAGTATCAAAGAGGCCCCAAAGCCTTAATCTCGAACGCGCAAGCCAAAGCAGCACTGAGTCGACTAGCCTCCGTCACATCGGACCCCGTGATAAGAATATCGTCGACGTAAACCACAAGTATGGAAACCCCAGCTGGACAATGACGAACGAAGAGAGAAGAATCCCCATTACTATGGACATATCCCTCGGCCTTCATAACGGAAGAGAAGCGGCTGAACCCAATCCGCGGAGACTGCTTCAGTCCAGAAAGAGACTTCCGCAATCTGCAGACGATGCCCAGGGGTCCGAGAGAATACCCCGGAGGATGCTGCATGTACACCTCCTCTGTCAGATCACCGTGAAGAAACGCGTTCTTCACATCAAACTGTCGAATAACCCACTAGAAGTGCACTGCAAGAGCCAATAGAAGACGGACAGTCTCCATCTTCGCCAGGGGTGCAAAGGTCTCGAAGTAGTCAATGCCATAAGACTGCGTAAACCCCCGAGCTACGAGACGAGACTTGTAGCGTTCGAGAGTACCATCCGCATGGTGCTTTTTGGTATGGACCCATTTACAGCCCACTGTCGTCTTGCCGAACGGCAACGGAACGACATCCCAGGTATGATTCTTGAGCAAGGAATGCATCTCCTCGTCCATCGCCGCTTTCCAATGGGGAGAAGCGATAGCATCAGCTAAGCGGCGAGGAATCGGGTCCAACTCGATCCGAGTAAGGAACAGCTGGTAGGGAGCAGCTAGCTGATCGAAGGAAAGATAATGAGAGAGAGGGTAACAGGGAGTGCGAGTGCACTGACGAACCCCTTTTCGAAGGGCAATAGGCCAGTGTAAATCATCATCATCGTCCGCAGGAGATGGGGAAGAGTGAGGAGGAGAAACATCAGATATAGGTCCCGGGACGGAGGACGAGTCGCTAGATGAGGAGGGGGGGATCCACAGGAGGAGAAGTCAACAAGTCACCAGACGAGGATGAGGGTAAGTCACCAGACGGAGGAGAAGCCAACTCATCGGAAGGAAGCAAAGAAGGGATAGAAGGCGGAGGATCAACACAATGCTCGACAACCGGCTCAAGGGAGGAGACGAAGTCGGTGGCGTCGAGGAGGACGATGGCTCAGGAGAACCCAGAGGCGAGAGTGGCACCAAGGGAGAAGTCAAAGGAACCTCATCAAGCGGGAGACGCGACGATGTGGAATAAACTCCAAAAAAGGGCTCATACTCGGCAAAGGTGGCATTGGCCGAAACAAAGAACCGTTGAGAGGACGAGTGATAGCATTTATACCCTTTTTGGAGTGAAGAATAGCCGACAAACACACACCGAAGTGCACGTGCATCGAGGTTCGTCTGAGGAGCCGACGAGTCATGTACGTATGTTGTACAACCGAAGATGCGGGGAAGGAGACCAGTCCGGAGAGATATACCTAGAAAGGCTGCATGAAGACGATCAATAGGGCTTGTGAATGCCAAAGTCTCTAAGGGAAGCCGGTTGACAAGGTAGGTACTAGTCAAGATAGCCTCGCCCCAATAAGACCACGGAACATGGTAGTTTAATAAAAGAGTGTGAGCCGTCGAGGTCACATATCCGATGCGTCGTTCGGCCATACCATTCTGCTCCTGGGTAGCAACGCAGGAGGTCTCATGAAGAATTCCTTGATCTGCAAAGAACTAAGCAAGTTCCGCATTCACAAAATCACGGGCATTGTCAGACCGGAACCGCTGAATGCCACGTCCAAATTGAGTGTTAACCATAGTGCAGAAATGACGCACGGTCGAGGTAACCCCAGACTTGGCCGCTAATAGATAAGTCCAAGTATAGCGACTAGCCTCATCCACAAAGATCACAAAATACCGGTGTCCCTTCAAGCTAGACTAAGGTGTCGGACCCCATACATCGCTATGAATACGATAGAGGGGAGTCAACGTATGAGACATAGACGGACGAAAAGATGAGCGACAATGTTTAGCCAACTGACATGCCTCATAGAAAATAGTTTGAAGGTCTAATCTAGTACATAGCAAAGAGAATAAGCGCCGAAGAGTCAAAAAAGGAGGGTGGCCCAGCCGGTGATGAGTCAACATGAGGCGACCCTACCGCTGCTCGTCCATAAAATGAAGGTTGCGCTGCACCATGAAGCACTGGGACCGGCCGCCGTCATCCAACAACAGGAACTCGTGTTCCCGCCTAATCGGTGTAGTCCTCCCCACCTTATCAAACAGAAACATACTGTCAGGTTGGAGATGAAAGGAGCAGAAAACAAAATCAACAGGCGCTATGGCGAAAAGAGTATGGCGCGAAGCGCAGGAACATGGAGAACATGCTGAACAACGCCAAGGCCAGCAACATAAACAGCCCCAATACCCGCCACAGGTAGTCGACCCCCACCGGCCGTGAGGACAGAACAACCCCCAAGGTATCTTTGGTAGGAGACAAATCGAGAGTTGAGCGGAGTCATATGTTCTGTCGCTCCCGAATCAAGAACCCAGGTAGTATCCGATACCAAAGGAGAATGAAGAGCCGTCTGTCCACAATACCAAGTGTCGGAAGGGATAGAGGTACACGCACCAAATAAGGAGTAGAGGCCGGAAGATTGAGTGGGCACATTAGATGACAAAGGCTACAAGGCAAACATCTGAGAGCTAAGCCGAATAAGATCTGCTTGAAGCTGCTCCAGGGTCACTACAGGCGGGCTGGCAGCTGGAGCAGGTGGGTCGGACTGAGTCATCAGGGCCCTAGGCTGACCCTTCTTCTTCCGAAGCAATTCGGGATGAAGCTTGAAACAACGATCACGGGTATGCCCCGTCCGATGACAATAGGAGCACACCAGATCTGTAGCACCCGAGGCCTTGGAAATAACTGGAGCAATGGGAGCCTTGGAAGAACTCGTCGGAGGTTGTCCATGTAGTCCCGCAGAAGCAGCCTGGGTGAGAAGGGCAGACGAGTCCCGAGCGATGTCGGTGACCGAAGCACCATGAAGGAGAGAATGACTCTCTTCCTCCTTGAGCTCCTTCACTAAACTCGCAAAGGTGGGCAGTCCTTCCTTGCAGCGAAGTGCACGTTTACGAATCTTAGCATACTCCCGGTTCAGTCCATTAAGGAAGGTGAGAAGGCGCATCTTCAGAAAGTTGCGATAGGATAAGCACGTCGGATCATCAATCGGCATAGAGTAGTCAACCTCGTCCCAGTGAGCTTGATAAGTAATGGAGTAGTCAGATATTGTCAGAGTTCCCTGACATAAGGCCAAGGCGCGAGAGATACAGCCTAAACAACCGCCAATTGTCGTCTTGAGACCGCGAATGCCCGTGCTTGATCCCGAAGCATTTGACGATCTTTTGATGTGGAAAACGATCATGGAACTCAGCGTAAGAGTGTGGGTCACGAGCCAACCCAAGATAATCTGCTCCTCCGCATCTCGGCAGCATAGTGAGCATGAGTGACAGAAAGCGAAGGAGGTGCGGTACAATGCTTGAATAGTTGACAGACGCGCAGTGGTTTCCACAAATCGCCTTCCACTTTCGAAAAATTCGCCCGCTGAGACGGGCTGGGTCCGGGGCTGGCGGAAGTGGATGAGTCACCTTGTGAGAGAGGGGCTTCTCCACAAAGTCAGCATCGGTGAAGACGACAATAGGAACGGTATCCGGAAGAACGGTAGAAGAGAGGCTAGTAGAATGCGAATCTGCCATGGCACAGGAGGAAGAGACAGCAGAGCGCGGCGCGGAGACAGACAAAATCCGAAGCAGAACATAGAGGGCGCTCTTAGGGCCAGAGTGCAGAAGAAAGAAGGAAGACGCTTAGGAGAAGAATGAGAGGGGAGAGGAGTGAAGAGGCGAACTGAGATCACCGCGGAGAATAAAACGACCACAGGTCACAGTCAATGAAACTCGCCTAGGAGAATAAGATAGCGGAGAGGAGTGACAGCAAGGGGCTCAGAAGAGAGAAGAAAGGGGATTGCGCGGAACAAAGAAGAGACAAAAAAAAAGAAGTGCGGTCAAAGGTCAGAAGAAGACAAGAGCGCACGAAATACGACAAGATCGCGCGGAAGATGACAAGATGGCGCGGAAGAGGAAATCGCGCGGAAGAGGAAACCGCACGGAAGATGACAAGATGGCGCGTAAGAGGAAATCGCGCGGAACAAAAAAATCACACGGAAGAATTTCGCGCGATTAAAGATCGCACAGCAGGAGAATGTGGCGATGTCGACAGCGATCTCATGAGCGGAAGCAAAGGAATGGATCAGAATCGCTCTGATACCATGACAAACCCTACCCAGGGTTGAGAGGAGAAAACCAAATAATCACAATAATATAACACGGAATAAGACAAGATCGCGTAGAAGAAGACAACCGTGTGAAAGAAGGAAAAAAAAATCGCGCGGTCATAGGTCAGAAGAAGACAAGAGCGCGCGAAATAGGACAAGATCGCGCGGAAGATGACAAGATGGCGCGGAAGAGGAAATCGCGCAGAAGAGGAAATCGCGCGGAAGATGACAAGATGGCGCGTAAGAGGAAATCGCGCGGAAGAAAAAAATCGCACGGAAGAATTTCGCGCAATTAAAGATCGCACGACAGGAGAATGTGGCGATGTCGACAGTGATCTCACGAGCAGAAGCAAAGGAATGGATCAGAATCGCTCTGATACCATGACAAACCCTACCCAGGGTTGAGAGGAGAAAACCAAATAATCACAATAATATAACACGGAATACAGAGGAGGGATATATACCCTAGAGGAGTGAGAAAGAGAGAAATGACTAAAAAGGGTTTATAGGACCCTTGGTCATATACAAAGATAGGAGAAAGATATATCACTAACATGGAGAATTATTTCGAAACATGAACACAAGGGTTCTAAGTGAACCTATCTTCCTCCTCCTCCTCCTTATCCACCAACTTGAGAAATTATCCATTTATTAGATGGATGAAGATGACCTCTCTAAATAACTGGAAGAGAGTGTAGATCTTAAGGGAATTATCTTCCCTCCTTTCCCTATTTTATACTGATTTAAAGATTGACTTGGTCAAAAGAAATTAGCCTTATCCTTAGATCATTAGAATCCCTTGAATGGACCAAGTCAACCACCCTTTTACCTTTGATATAGGTTCCTAATTGTCCAAACCATAACCACCATATCATAGGTACCTAGTATAGTTATGAATAATGATCTTAAGAAACATCAATAGGAACATACTTGATTATCCCATTCCTTCTCTCTTTGAAAGCCACCCCTAAGTAGAAAGTTTTAGAAGAGATCTATATGCGATAACTTATGGAAGTAATTATCCAAGACTTAGAAAACATCTCAAGACCGACGAGCCTACATATCTTATCCTACAGCCATTATGAGAGCAGAGAAGCTTCATGATTATAGAGCTTCAAGATTATAATTTATTCAAGACAAATATGAAGACATCTGCATCAAAAGGTCCTCACGACCTCTACAGGACAGCAAGGCCTCCAAGAACATTAGGAGAACGATAAAAGTCCACATGAAGCAAGATCATCAAAAGAATAAGGAAGCCACTACTTCATGCAGAGTTCTTGGTTTCTAAGAGTCACGAAGAGTAAAGCTAGTAGCTAAAGACAATGACAAAACAGGATTAATGTCAAGCCCAAGCTTGACTAGTTCTCTCCTCCCAGCCGTTGGTCATCAGAGAAAACCGAGGACTTCACGTGAAGTTGAAGACTATGTATTCTCCTCCTCTCTTCGCGTCATGTATACGAGAGAAGGCCCGTCATTCAAACGTGAACCTGCCGCGACTTCCAGAAACGTCCATGACGCCCCTGGCGTCACCGATCGTGACAACAGTTATGTCGCAAGCTCAGCATCGATCGACAGTCAAAGCCAAAAGAGAAGACAACAAGAGAAGGATGAAGAGACGAAGAAAAGGGCACGCGAGGAGTCCCGTGAGCGCTGCTTCCCCCTGTCAAGGAAGCGCCTTGATGTAGGATATTTTTAGAAGAGGTATCTAAATCCTACCATATGGGGAGGATCTATGAATGATATCAAGAGGAATATGCAAGTTAATTCAGAGATGATGTAGTAGAGAATAATTCAGAAATAGAAAGATATATAATGGTTTAATAAGGATGATAAGATAATTAATAAGAGAAGAGAATAATGTTATGACTGAGAATAGAGGAGAGGATAGTGAGATTTTTGGAATAGTGATAAGGGTTATAGTTATAACAGGGAAGAATACTAAGTGGGGAAGAAGTAGAGAACGGGTATGATGATAAGAAGAGAAGAATGGATTGGAAAATAAGGGAAAATAAGAGAATGAATGAAGAGGACGGTAATACGGATAATATTTTATTATTATATTGAGGAGATAAAAGAAATATTTAGACAAGTTCTCTGACGATATTCACGCGACGAAGAGGAGATTAAATCTAGGAATGTCAGCCTTGGACTTATGATTTTAAGGAGTAAAGATTGAGGATGAATACATGATGGAAGGAAGAAGCGATGCTCCCGAATCGCTTCACTGAGCAGGATATTCCTCGACAGGCTTCGGACGTGAAGTGGATGAAAAACGACAAAAGAGGGGGAGAATAGAGAGGGAGATAGAATCGGAAGATGAAGGAGATGCGGGAGGAGTGGTGGAGGCACAAGAGAACACGATGAACACATAGGTAAAAACGGAACCAATAGTAACCAAGTTTTATCAAATTCAACACCATTCTTTCGTTTTCCTACAGTTCTCTATTTATAGAATATGGAGAGGGAGAATGACACGGAGAAGATGCGTCGCTTCACAGTCTTCGTGCGGACTGTTAACCCGTTCACGGACGCCCTTGGCTTTCCGTCGATTTCCGCGATGGTTACAATTGATAATTGATGGCATATCCGAGGTTTCCAAATTATGATGTCTTCCGTGCGTCCTTCGGAAGTCAACGCCTACGACCAGGTAATATCGTTCTTTTCTGTCGTCTTTTGTTACGTTTCTCGCAGAGCGGTCGGGGAAGATAATTGGCTGCAGGAAATGGGATATTCGTCACTAGTCGGGGACGACTGGAGAGTCTTCGTCGACGTGAAGTCTGCTCTCGGTTGACAGAGAGCTCTCGGATGACAAAGAACATCCATTCTCGGACGTGGGATGACAGAGAGGCTTCCGCTCCAAGCTGCCTCTCCCAATATGTACCTTTTATGACCGCGCGTTGGTGGAGCAGGATTCTTCGTGCGCTACCCCGCTGTACAGGTACAAGCGAATTCATTCCTCCTCATATTATTTCAGACGGGTGAGAATAAATCTTTGATGTTGACTTTCGGTTGCGGTTCTTCGGCGGAGAAGGTAATGATAAATTCTCTTTCTCACCACGTGTAATCCCACGTGGATTCGTTATCTTCAGGAGAAGTAGATTCTCTCGGGTAACGATCTGGTGACGTTGATAGGGTCAATCGGGTGATCATCGGGGAGTTAGAACTCCTTCATAAATTAGGTCTGAGTTGGTTTCCGACGTAGAGTGTTGGTCGAACTCATGGAGAGTTTGATCCCGGCGCAAGATGAGCTTGTGTTAGACTTCATGACTCTTAGAAACCTCGAAGCTTGGATTCCATATCAGTAAAGAGAGCTGAAACCGTGGAGATAGTCCATGATGCAGTTGTTCTGTATGCATGAAGTTGATTTCCTGTGACTGCAAAGGTCTTCATAAGTCACCGAGGTGATGTTTATGTATAAATTTTTTGCATTGAACGAATCCTGGAGGTCTTTGGAAACTAGGTGGAAGATCCTCGTGACTGTCTTTACTACTGTCAGCTATCTTACTACTGCCAGTTGTCAATAATGCTTGGTTGTTTGATGGAACTCAGTCAATGGCTTCTTATGTTCATAAGAGCTTTGATCAGTCTTCATTGTTTTCTCATGACGGTCTTTAGAATAATAGGTATAAACTTGTTGAGTTTCTCTCCATATTTCAGCTTGGATCTTCCTTTTCTTCTATGAAGCTTCTCTTAGACTCTTGTGAGGATCATGGTAGTTAGGAGAATAGCCTTTATGACCTAACAGTAATTTTCCTCTTGCTGTTTACCTTCATAAAGTCTTTGTCTTGAGATGGAATTCAAGGGTAATATCAAGTGGATCTCTCCTATAATTCTAACTAAAGGTGGTATTCAAAGGAGAAGGAAATGGGATAACAAAGATGTTCCTATTATTCTTTTCTTTTGAGATCATTTATTCACACAAGGTACCTATGATATGGTGGTATGGTTTGGATAATTAGGAACCTATATCAAAGGTAAAAAGGGTGGTTGACTTGGTCCACTCAAGGAATTCTAGGTTTCTAAAGATAAGGATTAAATTCTTTGACCAAGTCAATCTTTAGATCAGTGTAAAATAGGAGGGAGAGAAGATAATTCCCTTAAGATCTACACTCTCTTTATTTATTTAGAGAGGTCTTCTTCATCCATTTAATGAATGGATAATTTTTCAAATTGGTAGATAAGGAGGAGAAGGAGGAGGAGGAGGAGGATAGGTTCACTTAGAACCCTTGTGTTCATGTTTCAAAATAATTCTCCATCTCGCCCTTTCAAGGAGTTCCGTGCCGCCTGCAAACGTCGCTCCCGCCATCACATAATCTCAGACGGTCACCACTGCTAAAAGCCTTCAAGAAATCAAGGAATAAATCCCTTTTTCCTTGAACTATTCCACAATGAAACCGAGCCAACCTGTTGACTACGCAATCGTGAAATAAAGTCAAAATAACTCGGACGCTCCGGCGAAATGGGAAGAGTCAAAATACCTCAGACATGGTCAGATCCTCGCATGCATCGTGGCATTCCAACAACCACCGATAGTTCTATGAGACAACAAAAGAACGTTTCTCATTCGTCGGATAACAAAGGACGCGGAAGTTGCAAGGACGCGTCGTTTCACCGAAGCATCCCTCTACTTCTATAAAACGTAAACTTGTAAGAGAGGAAACTCAGTTTTTTTTATGAAATATTGGTTACCTTGGTTACGTTTTTACCCATGTGTTCGTGTTCATCCCCGTGTCTCCATCACCCTCTCCCGCATCCTCTTCATCTCCACGTTCTATCTCCCTTCCTCTTCTCCCCCATTTCTGTCCTCTTTCATTCACCTCAAAACAAGAATCAAACGGCAGAAACTTTGGATCGACGGTAACTCTAGGAGCATCATCTTCACGTCGCGAGGCAAGTATCATGCTCTCGCTTCTCTTTCCGTAATATAGTTCCTATTTCCAATATCTGTAAGTCCAACTTTCTCATCTCTATTTGCCTCCGCCTTCTTTCTCTCTACCTATCATCTGATATCTTATATTACGTAATGTAATTTCTGATAAGAACATAAAATATATTTATAAGCACCTATGAATTGCTCTTATGTAACTCTATTAAACCCTTGAACACAACATCTCCTCTATTATCTCACAACTTGAAGTTTCTAGAATATTAGTGTACTAAGAGGAATTTATTTTACATGAATTCTGTCTTTTCATTTTCAGGAAGTTCTCAAGAATAATGGCAGCAAGATCCTCTAATAGAAGTGTTTAAAGGGCTTAGTGGGCTGTCCAAGTCAAAGAATTTCAAGCCCGGTCAAACAATGTGAGCCCAGCCATGTGGAGATTAGGGAGAATAAAAAGGGAAAATGCTGTTTCGGGAGAGTCTCTTCTTCTTCTTTTTGTTAGCTTCTCCCCGACTCTCCTTCTTCTTCCTTTTTTTCAGTTGTTTTTTCTCTCTCCTAGGTTTTAGATTTCCTCCGGCGTTCTTCCCGTCGGAATGTGGTGTAAAACAAAGAACAAAGTATTTCTTTAATTTTAATCTTGTTCTCCTTCTTTACCTTCTTAGCAATAGTTCCTTTCCCAATCTCTGTTTCTGTCATTTCCTTACCCTCTGTTTTTGTCATCTTCCTCGTCGATCTCTAACTCTCTTCTATCCTATCTTCCGCGAACCTATTCTCTCGATTTCTTTCTTTCGTTTTCTTTCCCAAGTCGTCTCTTCTTCTTCGTTGTCGCTTTCTGCTTCTTTTCCTCTTACGTTTCACTCTCTTCTCTTCTTCTCTCTTACGTTTCACGCTATCGATCGTTCTCTCTTTTGTATTTCATCGGCAATCTAAATCTCTACTTCGAATTCATTAGTCTGTTCTCCAGCCTTCTTTTTCTCGATCACCGCATCTCTCTCTCTCCCGTGACCACGCGTTCCCCCTATTTCTTTCCTTTCTTCTGCATTTCCACCTCTCCTTCTCTCGGAGTTCCCTCCTACTCTCCCCGATTTCATCCTCCATCAACCACTTTCGTGAAATTTCTTTCTTCCTAGTATGATTTTCGTGAAATCTCTCTCTTCCCTGTACTTCCCGGTATTCTCTTCCCACTGGCAGCTTTCTCCTTCCCCCTTTCTTCATTTCTCCCTTCCGTCTCTTCTAACTCTTGGTGACGGTATTTTTTTTCTCCTCTAGCTCCTCCTTAGAATCTCTCGTGCCCTCCTTCTTAATCGCGAATCTTCCCCGAATTTGTTTTTTTCATTTCGATTTCACGTTCTATCTCTTCCGCCATTCAAGTTGATTCTTCTCTCTTCTTCCGGTGCTCTCTCTCTCTTTCTTCCGGTGCTCTCTCTCTCTCTCTCTCTCTCGCTCTCGCTCTCTCTCTCGCTTTATCTTCCCCAAAATTTCTCTTTCTCTCTCTCTCATTTCTTCGGTAATCCCTCGCCCGTTCCCTCTAATTTCAATCTTCATTCCGTCATTTCCGAATTTTCCTCATTCTCCCGTTCATCTTCTCATTTCCGTCTCGGCCTTCCGCAAAATCTCTTTCTCGCAATCATTTCTCCTTCTTCTCTCTCACACGATCTTTCACTTCCTCTCTCGGTTTCTTACAGTTTTTTTCTTTTCTCTCTCCCTCAGTTTTTCTTTCTCTCTCACACGACTCGCTCCCGTCTTCACGTATTCTCTCTCACCTACCCCCCTTTCTTCACGTCTTCCGTCTTCTCCCTTTTTCCGTTTTCTGTTTTGTTCTCTCCCGTCATCGCATGATACCTCTCCAACATCTCTCACATCCCTCTCTCTCCATCTCTTGCTTTCCCTCTCTCTCCGTCTCCTTCTAATTTTTCTCTCTTACTCTTTATCTTTTTTATTTTTTATTTTTATCTATTTTGTTACTCCTCTCCATTTATTTCCCCTGAAAAAAAAAACTCCCCTCTCTAGCTTTTTATTCTCTCCATTTCACTCTCCCTCTTACTATCTTTCTCTCCCAATTGCCCAACGTCTCATCTCATTCTCTCTTTCTTTTACCCCTCTGACTTCTTTCCTTTCTACGTAATTTAGATTTCTGAAGTTATCCATTCTAATACTTTCTTGTACTCTGAATTTAGCATCTTTGTATCTATAGGTTTACCTTAATCATCTATCAAAATTCCTTCCCTCCACGGCCAACTCAAAGAGTTGACCGCCAATCCTTCATCTTTATCCTCATCTCTACTTCTATTTATTGATATTTTCGTGCCCTAGAATCCCTGTGGATCGACCAAGAAAGCTATACGCCTTCATTAGCCCCATCCGGACTTAGTTTTCTCGAGTATAAATAGTAAATTTGTCAGGCTTAAACACACTACGACTTTGAGCCTATCAATTTCCTCACAACAGTCACCTCCACTCCTCCTCGCATCCCTTCCTGTCACTTCTCCTATTACCGCCAGAACGTTCTCTTTTCATCTCTCTCTTCTCCTACATTCTACTATTTCTAATCAATATTCTATTTGTATCTTCATCATTGTTCTATCTGTTTAATCCCTATCCAACATATTCCTCACTCACTATTTATACTATCTATTATATTCTCCACTATCTAACTTCTATCTACAATCTTTACTCTCTGATTTCTGATCATCCATTCTATTATCTCCAATGTTATTCTCTCATCTCTCCATTCATAATCCTATCAGTTATAAATTATCTATTATATAATATTCACTGATATCACTTCACAAATCCTCCATTCACTTGTAGGATTATTTCTTTATTATAACATCACCATCATACATAGCATCGTATCTTTGAAATATCCTACATCAGCATACCAATGGAGAAAATTCATAAAATTAAGATAACATGCATCATAATTACATAAAATAAGCATGAATATGAGTTAAATAAGATAAGAATTTAAGTTATAAATGCATGTTATCAATCATCCTTTACACAAGAGCTCGATAGATGAAGAAACACTGACACTCGTAGTAGAGCAAGATAGTAGTTCAGAGGATGAGGCAAAACGGGTGCAAGCTGAGCCAAATCCCGACACATATAAACCACCCATGCCTTACCCTCAAGCATTGAGCAAGCCTAAAGCTAAAGTTAGTGAGTCTGACAATCACTTATTAGAAGCCTTTCAAAAAGTGACCATTACCGTCCCTTTAGTAGATGCAATTAAGCATCTTATGCTAAATTTCTTAAAGGCATATGCACACCCCATAGAAGCCCCAAAAGGATCCAATTGAGTGAGAATATTAGTTCAATTATGATGAATTCTCTTCCGATTAAAAAGAGAGATCTAGGAGCGCCCATGATTATGAGTGAAATTGGAGGAATGACTTTTACTAAATCATTGTTAGATACCGGAGCTAGTATCAATATCCTCCCTAAGGCAATATTTGATCGTCATCATGCAGGAGAGTTGCAACCTTTCCTTATAGAGTTATGTTTAGCAGATGGATCGGTAAGGAAGCCTCATGGCATAGTAGAAGATGTGATTATGAGGATTGAAGGATGTTATTTTCCGATAGAATTCCTAGTAGTAGATATGAAGATCAATAAGTGACGAGGCGGGACCGCGAGGTCGTTGACTTCACACGGTCTTGTGTCAAAAATAATTCCAAACTTACCAATTTAGTGAAAATAATTCGAATTGAGGGGTATAATGGCAAATAAGGGTCGAATCCCCAGGGAAATAAGGAAATTTATGATGTTTTCTTCGAAATTGATCAAATCGGACGATGAATTGATGGTAGAAATTGGGGAAAATGGTAGATTATGAATGATAACTTCAAATCGCTTCCACGGAATCAAGAATCATTGAAATTGATCTTGATTTCGCGGAGAAATTGAAGATCAAAGTGGGGAGAAATTTTTGAACGTGAAAATCGCAAATTTAACAAAAATTAGATGAAATTAAACCTTCAATCCTAATCTAAATCAAAATTAAACATAAATGGATGAAAGATTAGCAAAAACCGACTCCACTAACCCAAGATTGCGATCAAATTAACACGATTAATCACCTTAATCATCGAAAACGGGAAGAACACAATCGTGGAATTCAAGCTTCGATTGCTCACTCGTCTCTCAACCAAATCTTGATTTTAAACCCTCCGTGGATGCGGAAATGAGAGTAGAAGAGGATGGAATGAAGAGACTCGAGAAGGGAGGTGTCTAAACAAATCAATTGGATTGATTTGTAACTCGAATGCTTACAAATTGGAAGAACATGCCTTATTTATAGGCCTTTTGGGCATAACCGTTCGATCGAAACGATCAACGAATATAATGGAAAAGTCCATCGTGGACCGTTTCAGTTAAGTCACAGCCGTTGGATTTCGATGGACGGTCCACATGAAGTCGTGTGATAAGCGTTGTAAAAACGCCTTGATCGTCGCTGTTGGATCACGATCCAATGCTTTGGATGCATCTCGTGCGATTAGATCATAACCGTTATAACCCCTTCATTTAAAGCACATGCATTGATGAACTCCGGTGGACCATGGGCTCACTCGATCGACGTGCGATGTTCCGCTCTCTGTCTGATCTGACGCATCGCGATTGGCCACGTCACCTGCACATTAAACTCCGTGTGGAACTTAGTCCCACACAGAAAAAAACCAAAGAGACAATTCGAGTTTATAAGGTGAGCTGTTTTATAAGGTTAGCATAGTTCTGATAATCGGAATGCTTATATGTACTATAACCCTATATTTACGATAAATATAAATAATGCACAACTATCACCTATGCGCCACGTAGGCGCTCGCGTGGGCCCGCGTGGCGCTGCCACGTGGCCCTGAGTGCCATGTCGCATCCACGTGGCCCCGCGCGAAAATTAAATCCCTTTTTGCCATTTTTTAAATCGTTTTTAACATTAAAAACTGCAAAATTAATTCAGAAAAATCCGAAAAAATCTCTAAAAATTAGAAAATTCATAACTTTCAAAATATAACTCCAAATTAATCCAAATTTCTTTCATTTGATCCAAAATTTAATTATATATCATTCTAAGGAGTCAAAATTAATAAATAATGAGATTTTTAATTTCCATTTCAAAAATACATTTATTTTATAAGGATTTTAACTTAAGAAAAATATAAATAAATGTTTATAAAACATTTTATCTCATTATTTTAACTTTAAAAACCTCTATAATCTCAAGTAAAGATGGGTTATTAATTATTTATCTTTCAATCATCATATTTATTCCTAATTTAAAGTATATTTGAGATTATAATGACTTTTTCATGGAATGATAGAAAAATACATATAAACATGATAACATGCATGAAAATGAAATCATTTATGCCTTAATATGCATCAATAATCATGTTTTATCATGTTAATTTAGCATGTTATCACTAAGGACCTTAGTCAAGCCCCAATTATCCTAGGAAGACCTTTCTTAGCTACCGCAAAAGCCATCACAGATTGGGGAAAGGAGAAGTAATTCTTAAGGTGGGAGAGCACACGGTGAAGGTGAATATCAACAAGCTAATGAAGTACCCTTCACAAGCTTTCGAAGATTTGGGCGCCATCGACCTTTTTGATGACCAAGACATTGAGACTTGCATCGAAAGAGTCATGACAATTAACGAGGAAGCTAATTTCAAGGAGCTACCTTTGGACGAGCCGACAGAGGAGCTCAAGCCTCTTCCATCTACACTCAAGTATGCTTTTCTTGACTCTCAGCAGGCAAAGCCGGTGATCATTTCTTCCCAGCTCAATGAGGAGTAGGAGAAGCGATTACTCGATGTATTACGACGGAATGAGAAGGCAATTGGCTAGACTCTAGCTGATTTGAGGGGATTAGACCCTTCATTATGTACTCATCGCATATTTTTGGAGGATGAGTACAGACCCGTGAGGGAAGCCTAGCGACGACTAAACCCTAAGGTATGGGAAGCCATGAAGGAGGAGATCCTGAAATGGCTTAATTCAAAGATCATCTACCCCATATCCGATAGCTAGTGGGTTAGTCCTATACATGTTGTTCCCAAGAAAGCAGGAGTTACGGTGACCGTGAATGACAAGGGCGAGGAGATCCAAACGCACCTTTCGACAAAGTGGCGAGTTTGTATCGACTACTAGAATGCCACACTATTACCATTGAGCATGACCCTAGTGAGATTCCTAGAATTTCTTCACAAAATCATGACATGTCTCCTCTACTTCTCAATCCTTCACCTTATCTCTTTAGAAGAGTAGAAGTAGGCAATTATGAATTAAAGATGGAAAATGAGAGACTGAAGATAAATCTCAAAACCATACAAGAAAGAGAAAAAGATATGCATGATAGAATAGGGCAATTGACCAAAGAAAATGAAAATCTCAAGATAAAATTGAGGATCCACAACTATAAAAGGATAAATAGAAAAACAACGCCCAAACTGAACAGTGGATCAAGAAAGATAGAAGATGAAGCTATCCGTGAAGGAGGCAATCAAAAGCTGCGGAGAAAGGTATGGATTCCAAAATCTATTATGAATGAGTATAGGCAGATTGCAGCCCATGTAGTGTGGATTCCAAAATCTTTTTTATTAATCTGAAATTGACCTTTTTGAATGTCTAGCTAAAGACTATAAACTAAGCGCTTCTTGGGAGGCAACCCAAGCTAACTTACACTAATCTTTTTTGTCTTCTCCTCTTTGTTTTTGTTTTCTATTTTGTTTCACAGAAATTCTCAAAGATGAACATGACAGCAAAATCAGCAAGTAGAAAGTGGAAGGTGGTCAAAGAACACAAGGAAAGGAAGGCTCAAATATGAAGTATAAAAGAAGGTTCAAATCTGAAGTCTTTCCTCATGGCCCTTCAAATATTCAGGTGGCATCTTTCCATACTTTTATATATGCATGTCATTGAGGACAATGCCTTAAAAGAAAGGGAGGATAGTTGTAGTTGAACTATAGCTAGCATATGTATGAAATTGAAAATTTTAAATGCATGAATTGAAGTAGATTAGCACCACAAACCTATCTTGGTAGAATTGATATCTCAGTCATCCTCTCTTAAACTCCACTTCAGTGTAGAAGCTCAAGATATTCCTTTGTGGGGAAGTGGCAGTGATTATTTATACTCATGTCCTCCTAAGATTAGATTCAATGAGTCTATTAACCTTAAGGGTATTTGTCCACTGTTAGGGAGATTTGAGATTTCAGAAATCTTGAGATGCTAAAGACCCTCTGATGGAGAATTATTTTAAAAACATGAACACAAGGGTTCCAAGTGAACCTGATGTAGGATATTTTAGAAGATTAATCTAAATCCTAAAATAGGGGGAGTGATAACATGCATTTATAACTTAATTTCTTATCCTAATTAACTCATATTCATGCTTATTTTATGTGAGTATGATGCATGTTATCATACTTTCTAGGAATTTTCTCCATTGGTATGTCATTTCACTAAAGCCGATATTTATGCATAAATTAGGGATAATTTTATGCTTGATTGATGATTAATCTTTTGCAAAGTTAAAATTAATAGAAGTTGATCTATTTTCTTAAACTACTTTGACTTTAGTGCATGTTTTGAAAGATAATTTCAAGATGAAAATGTGATTAAGAAGATTGCTTAAGAAATGAGTAAGTGATTTTTAATTCATCTTAATTTATTCTTTGAAAGTATATTTTAGATGACATGATATTAAAAAGGAAGGAATTTGTGATCCAATGGAGAAAATTTGAGTTAAAAAGGAGTTATACAAATGAATTTATGAATTTCTTAATTTTATAGTATTTTCTGGATTTTATTTTGATTTTTCAAGATTTAGTTAATCGTGCGGGACCCACGGAGGTGACGTGGCACGATGCGAACATATGGCAGGGCCACGCAAGCCCACATGGATGCCTGCGTGGTGCCTACATGGCGTGAACAGTGATATCGGACGGTCAGGATTAAATCGTGCAATCGGACGGTCGGGATTAAATCGCGTAATTGGACGGCTGAAATCACACGGAGTGGAATCCGCGTCATGGGCCACGATCCCACCGATTACGCGCAATCTGACGGCTGAAATTACACGGAGCCGCGTCACGAGCCACCAATTGTGCGCGATCCGACGGCTGAAATCACACGGAGTGAAATCCGCGTCGTGGGCCACGAGCCACCAATTTCACACAAACTTATCTATAAATAGGCCTCATCTCCAATGTAAAATTCATCTTCTAGTTAGCCTCCTTATGGAGGTTGGCCATTGGGATCAAGGCTGCTAGGGATCAACTATCTTGGTATGTTTAGTTATTGTTTGTTCTTCTTATGTTCTTGTGTGTTCGCCTGGTATCTAGGATTGTGCGGCGTGACAAACCGAGTGCATCTAGATACCCGACTTGCTTCTTCGTATCCTCTTTTTTTATCACTTGTTCCATGGCAAGAGTGTTTCATTTCGAAAGGCCAAGGGAGCACAGGTGGATGAGGTTATATCTTCTAATCGTGTTTAGAATTAATCACCATCGGTTGAATCGATCTCGAGAAAGTTAGAGGGCCTTGACACTGAGATCCCGCTCAAGGCTATGGCGAGGGTCCTAGCCCCGTGAGGACTGAGGATAGGGGGCAAGGTTGTTACTATGCGAGTTCTAGTTGCTTCTTCAGCTTATTATTCTACCGTGATAGACGCCAAGCTTGGACGCTAATTCAAGCTCCGGTAGAATAATGATGACTGTGTCACGATTAGACAGATTGACTGACACTTAGGGTTTATGTGTTAATCTTAGGACATTTCCGTCTCTTATATCAATCTATTAATCAAACCAATTATAAAAATATCATCTTTAATTTTGCAAATTAGTTCATAGTGTTCTTCATTTTTTCCAATTTTCAGTCTGAAAAATTGCTAATTTTGAAAATAGGATATCTCTCTAATTATAATTCCAAATCACTTTATTTTTATTTCTTTGGATTTCTATTTTCATCAGCTTTCCGTGGATAGCAAATTCATCGAATTCCGAGTTCATTTGACCCTTCAATTTGACGTTTGACCAAGGACTGTTCATCTTTCATCAGAAGTCAAACGTTGACTTTCAGGGTCAATTACTTTCAATTTACAAATTAGAATTTGATCATTTTAGTCTCTTTAGATTCCTTTTGTTCTTAGCTTTCCATTGAACTATAAATTGCAAGATTTGGATTTCATTTGTCCAGTCAATTTGAAGATTTCCTCTGAGGTGTTCATTTTGTGGATTTTCTGATATTTGATGTTCAATAATTCATAGTAAATCCAATTCTTATCCAAAAATCACAAATTATATACCAATAAATTCCATTTTCTTTCTACTTTCTGATTATATAATTTTTGTAATCTTCTGACTCTATTTGATTCTCTGATTTTACAGAACACCTATTGTTGGTCAAAGTCAATGCTTTGACTTTGACTTGTGACTTTTCTCTGTCAAACCCGAGAATTAAATTCTTAAAACTTCTTATTTAGTCTATCTATATCATTTCCACTCATTACTTCTTATTTTTACTTATTTAAAACCCCGTTTAAACCTAAGTTTGACCAAGTCAACTCTGCGATTAAAGTCAACCCTGCTCTCTGTGGATCGACCCGATACTTACACATTACTTGATTTTATATCTTATCTTTGTGAGTTCGGTTTTATAAATTTTGTTTGACCAACTTTTTTGTGTTTTAACTACGCACGAAAATGCTTCGTCAAGGAGGATCTATGAAATGATATCAATATGAAAGTGGATTATAAATCAGTGAAGTTTTGATGAGTAAATATTTTATAATATTTAAAGGATAATGGTGATGATAGAGAATAGAAGAAAAGAGGAGAGAGGAAGGAGGATGACAAGAGCGTGACGAGTGAGAGAGATAAGAGATTAGTGAGATAGGATATAACGAGCAAGAATTAGAAGGTTATTATATTATTAAAATAATATAATTAGTTAGGAGGAATCTCGGATAGAGAAAGAGAGAAAAGAAGATATAATGGGAAATATTTAAGGAAGATATTAATTTGGGTAAAAGATATAATAGATGGCGGAAGGAGATGAAGAGAGATGACAATGCGGGTGTTATAATGGGGAAGATAGGTAGGATAATGCTAGAGAATTATTTCTATACATAAACACAAGGGTTCTAAGTGAACCTATCCTCCTCCTCCTCCTTCTCCTTATCCACCAACTTGAGAAATTATCCATCATTAAATGGATGAAGAAGACCTCTGTAAATAAATAAAGAGAGTGTAGATCTTAGGGAATTATCTTCTCTCTTTTTCCTATTTTATACTGATCTAAAGATTGACTTGGTCAAACATTTAATCCCTATCTTTAGAAACCTAGAATTCCTTGAGTGTACCAAGTCAACCACCTTCTACCTTGATATAGGTTCCCTATTTTCCAAACCATATCCACCATATCATAGGTACCTTGTAAATTATGACTAAAGATCTCAAAAGAAAAGAAAATAGGAACACCTTTGTTATTCCATTTCCTACTTTCTTTGAATACCACCTTTAGTTAGAATCATAGAAGAGATCTATTTTTATGAAATTACACCATCTTCTTATTCTGTCCAAGTCCAAAGAGAATTCCCTAGCTCCTACATCAGCCACCACAAAAGCAGTACTACTAATGAAACTTCCACGGGAACAATGCCAATGGATCAATGTGACATCACTTCATATATTAAGAACATTACTGTCTGCTCTCTCCGAAGCAAGAATGATATGTGAGTAACATGAAATCCTCCTGTCATCACTGTTATGGGGAGCGACCACAAATCTATGAAAAGTCAAACATGTTCTCTGTCCGCTCACCTACTACTAAAAAAATAGAGGAAGAACAGAGAGAAAGAGAAAGAATACAATAGGAAATTGGGCAATTCATAAAGCAGCCGGATCGCCAATACAATAAGAATGAGTGAAGACTACCACAGAGACAGCCCTCACCCCAGAAGACCTGTTCCCGAGCTCTCCTCACGCACGCCTAGTCCACGAAGAAAGAGAGCCACCCTCGCCATCGTTCTACATCATCCACCCGTCTGACAGCACCCACGAATGGAAGCTTTCTACAAATGGAGGCTTTTCTACCATCGTGTCGATCCCATGATCGTCATCAGCACCACCGAAGACTACTGATACCTGCGTCAGCTGAACGCGCAATCTTCGCGCATGGAATTTCACGACGAGAGGTCAAGCCAACCCGTCGTCCACGCGAGTGGCGCGATCACTATCATCTCCACATCGCCGCGGCTATCCAATAATCTCGACGACGAAATATCAGCGTGCGAAGAGTTATTCTGAAGAGACGTTCACGAAGAATATCACGTGGAGGCTTGAAGTACTGGAAGCATCCCGACGCCCCCGGCTACCTATTCGAAACTACATCGCCTCGCTTCAACTACAAAACCTGACAAAGCTCCCCGACGACGTCTGCGTGAAGTCCTCTTCCTCGAACTATTGGAAAATGCGCACCCCAGAAAATTTCTCTCTCCAGCAAGGAGTCCCTGCTTGACTAACAAGGTAGAGTGTGAGACAACTACTTCCATGATTCCGTGAAAGCTTAAGGATGCGCGACGTCCGAAAATCCTTCACAACATCGTGGAATCACCGAGCGTGACCGAGAGTATGTCACAAAATCCGCGTAAGCACTACCGTGATCTTTCAACCATCACGCCCACAACCAATGATCATCCTACGACACCGTAGCCATCAATTCCCTCTCAGAACTACAGAGAAGTTATCAACACGCGGAATTATCCGTAACTGCCCCCAACGTGGAATTATCCGTAACTGGCACAACCCATGTCGGAGCAAGGATAAAAGAGCGGGGTAGAAAAAATATGAGTTTCAAAGTTTTCAAAGTGCAAAGCTAGCATAAAAAATGTAAAGTTCAAAGCTTCAAAGCTAAAGTCTTATTATTCAAGGAAAAGCCTCAAAGGCAAGTTATGTGAACCTCATGCATTGTAAATCAAGCCTCAAGGCATCATTATAATCATTCATTATCTGCCTAGCCCAATCCTTATAGCAATGACCAAGGCCTTGCGTACCTTCTGGACAACAAAGGGGGACGAGGGGGATGAGAATTCAAAAAGAATTATGGAATCTCAGTTGAAACCCTTCCAAGGACACATGGTTAGTGGATGAGACTCTACACCTCATTGTGGCAAATATTCGGTGCTTAGGAGGAATCTAACTCAATGCCTATTCCCCACCCACTTGAAGTGTAGGTTGCTGGAGTGAATGATGGCAGAGATATCTTCACTACTTAGTTGGGCTTAATATTTTTCTAACTTTAATCATTGCTAGAGACTAGCAATCCTTAAGCTGGGGGGTGTGATAAAAGCATAAAAAGTAGTCATAAACACTTAGGAGTTGCTTTTATTTAATTCTATTAACTGTTGAACATAGCATTAAATCTACTATCTCATGAGTTAATAGTTTTATAATAAAAGCACATCAAATAGAAGTTCTCTACTTTAATTTTATTTTATTTTATTTCAGGAACAAGAGAAGAAGAGGACTTCCTCAAAAGCAATACTTAGTGGGCTGTCATGGAGAAGTCTTAGGAAATCCCTTCTTGGAGAGCCCACAAAAAGGGAAAAAGCACTTTTAAAGGGGAGGCTTCCGTCGTGCCTCAGCTCTTCATCTTCCATCCTTCTTCTCCCCTTTTTTTTCTTCTGTTGTTCTTGCTCTTTCCTAGGTTTAGTATGGATCTTGTTCTCCTTCTTCACCGTCTTAGCTAGTTCTCCCATCCTCTTACTCTCTGTTTCTGTCCTCTTCTTCCACTCCCCTCATCGATCTCTCACTCTATTCTATCCTATCTTCCGCGAGCCTATTCTCTCTTTCTTCTTTTGATTTCTTTCCGTATTTTTCTTTGTGGTTCTTTCCTTTTCTTTCCTCTATTCTGAAATCACTTCGAGACCTGTCTTTCGATTTCCGATTTTATCTCCATCTTCTCTCGCTATTTCCGGAATCCTCACAACTGCAATCTCCCTCCCTCATCTTCTTTCTTCTCTTTCTTTCCCTCTCTCTTTCTCTCTTTATCTTCCCAAAAATCTCTCCTTCTCTCTCTCGTTTTATTGTTCTCTCTCTCATTCCTTTCTTTTCTTCTCTCGATCTTTCTATCTCCCTACCTTTCCACCTTCTTTATTTTCTTTCTATCTCTTGAATCTCGATTTCGTCTCCCTCTTCCAAATTAATTTTCTGTCTTTATATCTCCCTCAATCCTTTTTTTTTCCGTCTCGTTTTCGTTCACGACCAATCTTCCTCTTCCTTTCTCTCTCTTCTATCCCCTCTCTTCTTCTCCCAAAATTTAATGTTCTTCCGCTTGATTTCAAGCTGAATCTCTTTTGATTCCTCCCTCTATCCCTACTCTCTTTCTCTCGATCTTCGCTTGTATTCTCTCCTAATTCGGCGTCTCTCTTCTTCCCGCTCCCTACTTCTTTCTCGCTCTCTTTTCCCTTTCCTGCAATTTCTCTCGGTTTTCTCCTTTCTATCTACCTCTCTCGCTACCCCTCTCTCTCGATCAAGATCTCATTTTCTTCTCTCCGAATACCCCCTCACCGAAACTCTCTCTCTTTTTTCCCCACCTCTTCCTTTCCTTTCTTCCGCACTTCCGCTTCTCTTCCTCTCAAAATTCTCTCTTGCCCCTCTAATTCACGTCACCTCCCTCTCGTTCTCCCTTACTCATTACTTCCGGTCCCCTCCTACTCTTCACGACTTCATCCTCCATCACCTTCTTTCATGAAAATTTCTTCTTCCCGATTTCTCGTTTCCATATTTCCAGCATTCTCATCATCTTCCTCCTAATCTCTCTACCTTCCGAACACCTCTTTCCTCCTCTCTCCGATTTCCTCTTTCCCTCTTCTCACATTAGTTCCCTCTCTCTCTCTTCCGGACTCGTCCAGTCATTTCCGACTCCCCCTTCACCTCTCCTCGTTTCTTTCTATTCCTCACGATTTCTCCATTTTCTCTCTATCTCACCTGCTCTCTTTTCTTCCGTTGCGATCCCTGTTCTCCAATTAATCTTCCTCCGAACTCGTCTCTTCTTATTCCGCTTTTCCTCCTCAACTTCCTCTTTCATTTCCGTCTTCCGTGCACTCATTTTCTCTCTCTCCCAACTTCATCTCCTTCCGCCTGGCTCTCCTGCACGGTCAAACCCTTCTTTCCCTTGGTCAACAACCCTCAGCAGCACCTTATTCTCTCTTTTCTCTCTGGACTTCTCTCTCTTCTCTACATTCCTCTCCTTCTCCCCATCTCGACCTTTCTTCGCACTTTCTCCCTCTTATTCTAGATTTCTCTCTCCTATTCTCTCACGGTCAATCTTTCGTTTGGTAGCAGCACTTCCCCATTTCGCCGATTTCGTCACTTCCGATCTTGCCATCTCTCTCTCTCTCTCTCTCTCACTCTCTCTCTCTCTCTCTCTCTCTCTCTCATCTGTTGACCATCTGTATCCCTTTTCCTCTACCGTTCTATTTTTAAATTCTTTTTCTCGTCCAGTTTTGATCTTGCTCTATCTTGTATTGTCTCTTACTTTTTTTTATCATTCTCTTTCTTCCCAATTATCCTGTAGTCTCCTTCCCTCTCTTCGAAGATCTCTCTCACTCTCTCTAAATCTCTCCCTCAAAACCTTCTTTCTTTTTATCTCTTTCCAGTTCTCCATCTTTCTTCCTAAAAGCTTTTCCTCCCTTTCTCTCTTCCCTTAACTCACACTCTTTCCTTCTGTCATTACACTCCTTCCCCATTTTTCATCTAATTTATCTTTCCTCCTTTTTATCTTTAGTATATCTCCTCACACATCATCTTTCCTCAAGTTTATCTTAGTTTTCATGTCTCTCTATTTTGCACACTCTCTAGTTGTCCTTCCTATTGATATATCCAAGTAGTCTAGATTATTCCCTTCTCTTGCCGTCTATATTAACATTTTCTCGCCCTAGAGCCCTTGTGGATCGACCTAGGAACCTATACATCCCAATTATCCCAATACTTCATAGTTCCCTAGTTTATAAATAATAATTTTTTAGGGCTTAAACACACGACGACTTTGAGCCTATCACAAGGTACCTATGATATAGTGGATATGGTTTGGAAATTAGGAACCTATATCAAGATAGAAGGTGGTTGACTTGGTCCATTCAAGGAATTCTAGGTTTCTAAAGATAGAAGGTTTATTTTCTTTTGACCAAGTCAATCTTTGGATTAGTGTAAAATAGGGGAAGGAGGGAAGATAATTCCTTAAGATCTACACTCTCTTTCAATTATTTAGAGAGGATTACTTCATTCACTTAATGGATGGTGAGTTTCTCAAACTCATAAGTAAGGAGGAGTATAGGTTCACTTGAAACCCTTGTGTTCATGTTTTGGGATAATTCTCCATCAGTTAACCACTCTTCTTTGCAAGGATAAGGACTTCTTCATCGACAAAGAAGGGGAGCGCGCATTCATGATGTTCAAGCTCGCATTGATCAAAGCATCGATTCTTCAAAGTTCTAATTGGGACTTACCTTTTGAGATCAAGTGCAACGCTTCAGACTATGCAGTTGGAACGGTTTTGGGGCAGCGGATAGAGAAGAAGCCAACCGCCATTTGGTACGCGAGTAAGACCATTGCTGAAGCTCAAATGAATTACACGACCACGGAGAAGGAGCTTTTGGCAGTGGTCTACGCATTAGAGAAATTTAGGCCTTACATTTTGGGAAGCAAGATCGTCATCTACACCAATCATGCAGCATTAAAGTACTTGTTTTCCAAGAAAGAGGCAAAGCCACAATTGATACGATGGGTGCTGCTTCTTCAAGAGTTTGACTTGGAAATTAAGGATAAGAAGGGCAGCGAAAACTCGGTAGCTGATCACTTATCGCGTCTCCACATTTCACGTATGGGAGACATTCGTGATTCATTTCCTGATGAGCATCTTCTTGTAGTATCTAGTCACGCTCCTTGGTTCGCGCACATCATCAATTTTCTTGTGACTGGATCGATCCAAGAGCACTGGAATCGGAATGGAAAAGATAAGTTTTTCCATGAACTCAAATATTATTATTGGAAAGAACCACTTCTATTCCATGTAGGATACGATCCGATCATACGGCGATGCGTAGCGGAAGAAGAACACGGAGACATATTATTTATGTGTCACTGATCAGCAAATGGAGGACACTTTGCCACGCGGAAAACAGCAGATAAGATTTTACAAAGCGGTTTTTATTGGCCCAGCATCTTCAAGGATGCCCACTGTTTCTATATGAAGTGCTTATAATACCAGGCAGCATTAAACATCTCCAAGCGAGATGAAATGCCAATGAGGCCTATCCTTGAAGTGGAGATATTTCATTTATGAGGGATTGACTTCATGGGACCTTTCTCACCTTCTCATGGGAAAGAGTATATTTTTGGTAGCAGTTGATTATGTGTCTAAGTGGGTTGAAGCTATTCCCACTAGAACAAACACTCATCAGGAAGTACTCAAATTTGTCATGAGTAACATCTTCTCCCGATATGGTTTTCTGAGGGCCATCATAAGTGACGGAGGCTCGCACATCAATAATGCACACTTCCGTGCATTGTTGAAGAAATATGGAGTACATCAGTGTGTCACCACACCGTACCACCCCCAAGCTAATGGGAAAGTTGAAGTGAGCAACTGAGAAGTCAAGAATATTTTAAAGAAGATCATTCAACCAGACGGTAAGGATTGGGCACACAAGCTTCTTGATGCTTTATGGGCATATCGGACGGCTTACAAGATACCCATCGGGATGTCTCCGTTCCGACTCATATTTGGGAAGGCATGCCATCTTCCAGTTGAGCTTGAGCATAGAGCCTATTGGGCAATCAAGAAGCTCAACTTATCTCTAGACGAAGCAGGTAAACATAGACTTCTCCAATTGTATGAATTACAGGACCTAAGGCGCGACGCGTATGAAAACAAGAAAATCTATGAAGAAAAGACCAAGGCCTTTCATGACAGGAACATTAGAAGATGAACCTTTCACGTCAATGAAAAGGTTTGGTTATATAACTCTCGTCTTAAGCTTTTTCCAGGTAAGTTGCGCTCACGATGGGAAGGTCCTTACATGGTTGTGGAATCATTTGACAATGGATCCGTACTGATTTCTGACCCTAAATCAGGCAAACAATTCAAGGTAAGTGGGCATCGTCTTAAGCCTTACCTCACAGCCGAGCCACCCACACCAGCAGATAAGAAAAATCTACATCTTCCCGATGTACATGAGGACGTGATAATGGTAACACCCTCATCTCATCAATCATCATAGTTTCTTTAAGTTTCGTGATGAAGGAGCAAATTTGACCCCTTTCCGGTCAAAGTTAACCCTTGATCAACAGTCAAAGCTTCGATGGTCAAACCAGAATTTCAAAGTCAACCTTTCAGTGGTCAAAGATGGAACCTTGAAGTCAACATTTCAAGACAAGGTGAATTGATGGGGAATAAAATTCCCTTTGTCTTTTATTTTCTTGAAGTACATCTGAGGTCAACACACAAGGAAAAGTCAACGCTCAAGCCTTGTCAGCAAATTGCCACATCCTCGCCACATGTCATCAATCCAAAGGTGCCACATCATCACACCTTTTCAAAGAGGAGTTATTGGTGGTTTGAGAGGTTATCCAAAAAGCATCCCTTCGATTGACACCTTTTCATATTTAGGGCAGTTTAATAACTTCCTATTTTTTCTTATAAATTGAAAGGATGTAATACATTTGAGACAAGTTATTTTGAAATGAAATTTTTGAAAGGTAGTTGACATCGGTCAATGGTATTCTCCTTGTTATTCTTCGTTATTCTTCGTTCTTCTTCATTCTTCTCTTCCCCCTCTCGGGTTGTTCCGCGGCATTATCCTCACATGGTGTCGTAAACCTGTTTGTCTGCTTGATTCAATTCTGCATTCAGTCAACCCCCGTTGACCCAAGCAGCCACGATGATCCACCATCACCCGACGCCGACGAAAAATCATCGCCGTCATCTTCAAACAACGAATCGAATACTCCAGTCTCGACTGTGCAAATCCGTTGGATCTCCATCACCGACTACTGCAAAAACAACAGAAAATTGGACTTAAATCATCGATTTTAAGAAGAGGAAAATTGGAAATCTCGGCTTTTGTATCCGTCAATCCGGCAAGTATCTTCATGGAAAATGAAGCACTGATCATGCTCTTCAAGGGTCCAAAATTCGACGCCATTCCAAAAAAATCACCGCCACAACGCTGTCGCCAAAACCCTTGATTTCCACCAAAAATTGTCGTCGATCTGCCTCCAGAAGTTTTACTCCTTCAGACGATTCTTTCCGGCTATTTTCCGCGCCTAAAGCTCACACTATCGCCGAAAATTCTTCGTTGCCACTTGACGGATCGTTTTCGTGCGTCGTTAAATCACAAAAACATTGGTCAAACAAAATTTATAAAAATGGAACTCACGTAGATAAGATATAAAATAAGGAAATGTGTAAGTATCGGGTCGATCCACAGAGAGCAAGGTTGACTTTAATCGCAGAGTTGACATGGTCAAACTTAGGTTTAAAAGAGGTTTTAAAAAAGTAAAAATAAGAATTAATGAGTTGAAATGATATAAATAAGCTAAATAAGAAGTTTTAAAAATTTAATTCTCGGATTTGATAGAGAAAAGTCACAAGTCAAAGTCAAAGCATTGACTTTGACCAACAGTAGGTGTTCTATAAAATCAGAGAACCAAACAGCGTCAGAAGATTACGAAAATTATATATTTAAAAACTAGAGAGAAAATAAAATTTATTGATATATAATTCGTAATTTTTGGATAAGAAATGGATTTACTATGAATTATTGAAAATCAAATATCAGAAAAATCCACGAAATGAACACCTCAGAGGAAATCGTCAAATTGACCAGACAAATGAAATCCAAATCTTGCAATTTATATGTCAATGGAAAGCTAAGAACTATAGGAACCTAAGAAGACTAAAATTATCGAATTCTGATTTGTGAATTAAAAGTAATTGACCCCAAAATTCAACATTTGACTTCTGATGAAAGATAAATAGTCCTCGGTCAAACATCAAATTGGAGGCTCAAATGAACTCGGAATTCAATGAATTTTCTATCCACGGAAAGCTGAGGAAAGGAGGAATCCACTGAAACCATAATCAAGTGATTTGGAATTATAATTAGAGAGATATCCTATTTTCAAAATAGGCAATTTTTCAGACTCGAATTTGGGGAAAATGAAGAACACTATGAACTAATTTGCAAAATTAAACTTCTAAATCTTATAAAAACTCAAATTACCTCCTGATAATTGATCAAATCTCACTACTAACCGGATTGCCACAAGGATGGGGCTTCAATTCTCATGGATTGAAGCGAATCTGCTTGGATTCTTCCTCGTGGACCTTCGGAATTCAAGGGGAAAATTCAATGAAGTCAAGGAGAAATTCGTGATCAATCCCGCTCCAACTGCTTTGCAATCGAGTCTAAATGCGGGGGGAATCACAATGAAGTAGAGATCTTCCTCGAAATTTTATTAGTTCCTTCACGAATCGATCAAAAGTTGAAGAACAAAGGGAGAATACATGGGTTTTTAAAGGGAAAATTAGCCCGAAGATTGTGGGCAATTGAAGCGGTCGTGGAAGCAGTTTGATGGCATCGAGGGGGCAATCCCGTGGGCATAGATCGTGGCTTCAATTCCGCAATGAATCGGCTCGGATTTAGCAGTGCATTGGCCTCAAATTAGCTTCAAAATAAGCCACGATCGCACCACGATCGGGCCACGATCGCGCCTTGATCGGGCCACGATAGTGCATCGATCATGATCCTGGGTCTCAGTCGGTCGCCGTCTGATCCAGTGGAGGCAATTCCACGACGAAAGCTACACGATCGCGGCTCGATCCCGCCGCAATCGCGGTTCGATCGGACCGCGATCGTGGAGTTCTTCCACGAATCGTCTGGACCGTCCGATGGAGCTTCAGGAGAGTGGACGGTCCAATCGCGATCAAGCAGTATCTGTTTTTGATGAAGATCCGGCGCTTCTCGTGTCGCCACGTGGCGTTAGGTAAGCGCTCCGATCGCTTCCACTTAAAGTGACTTTAACGCACGTGCTGATTTGATGATCGCGTGGACTCGGGTCCACGCAATCTTAGCCCTCCTGATCGCATCCGACGTCCGGTGGGCCGCCACGTGTCCTGCACAGGTAAGAAACATGTGGGACATAGTCACACAGGGAGAAAATATTGGGAAAACATGCGCTTAAATAGGGGGCCACAATTATCATTTAATTTCGTTACCGCCCCCCTCTCTTACCAGGGTCCCACTATACCCTTGGGCCCTCCTACTGCCTTCCCTACCTGCCATGTGGTGCCCCACATGGGCGCCCACGTGGACCCGCGTAGTCGCGTGGCCATCTACCGCGTGTCCGCGCCCTGTGCGCCACCTGCGCCCCGTGCGGGTCACCTGTGGCTCTGCCACGTGGCCTCAGCGCTGAGTCGCACCCACGCAGTGGTCCCGCGCGCCATGTCAGCGCGCCAACTGGCCCCGCTCGCCACGTCACCCTGCAGGTAAGTAAAATCTCCTTTTTCTCGATTTTAATAAGGAAAATATAAATAAAAATCAAATAAAAAATTGAAAAAAGGCATAAAACTTCAAAAATTCATAATTTAAAATATACAACTCCTCTTTAATCCAAATTTTCTCCATTGGATCACAAATTCTTTTCTTTGTAATATCATGTCATTTAAAATATATTTTGAACGAAGAAATCAAGATGAATTAGAATTTACTTAAATCATTTCTCATTAAACATTCTAAATCATAAATTCATCCTAAAATTATCCTTCCAAACATTTACTAAAGTCAAAAATCATTCAATAATAGAGATTAACTTCTATTAATTTAAACTTAACAAAAGATTAATCATCTATTAGGCATGAAATTATCCCTAATTTATGCATAAATATCAACTTTAGTGAAATGACATGCCAATGGAGAAAATTCCTAAAAAGTATGATAGCATGCATCGTATTCACATAAAATAAGCATGAATATAAGTTAATTAGGATAAGAATTCAAGTTATAAATGCATGTTATCGCCACTATCTGTGGAAGAAGCAGAAAATCACACCTGTTCATCGGGGAAGAAGAGTCCAAAAAGGGGTTATTTAATCCCTATCGGATTGCCCTTGTTGGTTTCCATCGGACCCGCACGAAGATCCGCGAACAGAAAGGGTGTTTTCCCCTTAACGGACCTCCCGTTAACGGTTCTACTTGGACCCGATACGCACAACAGTGGATCCGCGAGCCTTTTCAAGCCCTTACATAAGCCTAATGGGCCTGTTCGAAGCCTAGTAAAGCCCTAAAAGAAATAAGAAGGAAAATGGGCCCTTGCCCATTGTTTAGAAGCCTAGAAGTGTCCGGAAGCCCACTAAGGCCCAAGCCCCAGACAAGGTCCTGGTTCGTAGCCCTCTTACGCTACATGATTTTGTCTGGCTAAAGACATTAAACTTAGCACTCTTGGGAGGCACCCCAAGATTATATTACTGTTTTATTTTGTTTTTGTTTGTAGTTTGTATCAATATACATACTAGTTGAAGGAACTCACTTACAACAAGAAACAAGTTAGACAAAATTCCGGGGACATGCGTCAACAAGCATAAATAAGTTTTTCTAAACCTTTTTACTTCTCATTTCAATTTATAATCTTTTTCATTTAATGCATGATATTCTTGCCATCTTTTTATATACAAAATGTTTTCATTGAGGGCAATGAAAGGTTTAAGTTGGGGGGTGAGGATGTAAAAAAACTCAATAATTTTCAAAAATTTTAAACTTTTTAGTTCTAAAAACTCCTATTATTCAAATTTTTACTCCTCTGAAATACCTTAGAAGTCTTAACATTTTGAGATCCTATTCCTAGAGATGTAGAAGTAAGGGCCTTACAGCCCATGTGATTACATTTTTGAGTAATAAAACCAAGTGATCTAGGGAAACCACAGATTCTTTTCAGTGGTTGACTTCTTTGGGGTTGGGTATCTAACAGGCACCGAGGAAAAATAAGTAATCGGAGGTTGAAGTGCTATTGGATTGAAATGGAGAGATTTTGAGTGAAGTTCAAGAAAATTCCTATCCCCTACCTTACATCAGCCGAACCTGCTTGGTGTGGGAATTCCTCACTTCCGAACTTACTCTTAGAAGAGTGCAATGTGCCATAATTATTGATGCACCTATCTTTTTTTCCTTTAGGCATTTAGTTCTACCTTTTTCCTTACCAGTTAATTAGACACCCAATTTCAGCTTCATTGATTATAATTAGACTCCCAAGTGATAAACACATCCAAATATCATTTTCCAATTTCCCTTACAAACAAATATTCCTTCAAATTACACTTCCGAACTTTGCATACTCTCTTCAAAACATCAAGACTTCTTCCATGTCCTTGTTTTATGTAAAGTCTTCAAAAGTTATCTTCTTCTTCTCTAAAAAGTTACAATATGCAAAAAAGAAGAAAAGAAGAGAAGAAGAAAAAGAGAAGAAAATATGAAAAGAAGAAAAGAAGAAGACAAATAGAAAGAAGGAAAGAAAAGGAGGAGAAAAAGGAAGAGAAGAATAAGAAAAGTGAAAAGAAGGAGAAAAATATGGGAAAATCATCTCTACCATTTCAATACCATTTCCATTACTTCCATTCCATCCCATTTCCACCATGTTTATATCAATTCTACCACTCCACACCATCTCTACCAATTCTATCAATCCTTATCTACCACCATCATCATCCATATCATTTGGGAGAATAATTAAACATCAGTGGTACCTTTCTTTTGTATATAATATCCAACATGTTTACATGCTATTTGCTTTTAACCAAGTTATTCCTTTAGAAATAGTGTCTTTTTACTCTTTCAGCCACCTCATAACGATGCATCCCAAAGTAGGAAATCCCTTTGCAATGCACTCTTTAAAAGAGGAAGACAAGTTGAGAGGAATTCTAATGCACTAAGTAGCCTCCAAATGAGTGAAGGAGTGATGTTAGAATTAGAGAGGTGAGGATTACATCTGCTCATGAGAGTGTGAGAAACTTTTCATTCCCATAGCATCAAACGTTAGATATGCTCACCTCGATTACAATTGAGTATTGACTCAAGCATTAGCCGATGAGCACTACCCTAATATACTCTAAGGAAGTCAACCTAGTTATGGAATCTAGATCACCATGGTCCACACTATGAGGAAAAGTAATCACACATTGATACACTTCACTTCTCTCGTGAATTGCTAAGAGAAAAGACTTTCTAAGGAGATTACACAGTGAATTGCTAAGAGACTAGCAATTATTCAAGTTGGAGGGTGTGATAACATGCTATTCATACATGAATTTGCATGATTACTAATGCAAATAAAAGCATTAATTTTTCTAATTGTATGCATGTTATCATATTTTAAGTATATTTCTATCACTTTCTATAATTTCATGTATGATATAAAAATACACCAATTTATGGATAAGTATTTAAACATTATGATTTTAATCCTGATTATATTTGAGATCATAACTATGTTTTAATGATGAAAATATTAGAGAAAAGATCTTTATTAACATTCATGTATTTTTTATAAAGTTATTTTAGAAAATATATTAATGTATTTATTTAATTAAAATTCATTCTCTTAATATTTTAATATTTTGAATTTTTATAATGATAGATTATTCAATTTCTGATCCAACAAAAACAATTTGAATTAATTTGAAGTTGTATTTTGAAAGTTATGATTTTTACAATTTATAAGAATTTTCTAGAATTTTTTCTGAATTTATTTAAGTGTACTTTCAATTTTTAAATTATTAAAAAAAATTAAAAAAAGAAAAGAAAAAAAGGGTTTAATTATCGCGCAGGACCCGCATGGATGGGACGTGGCACGCAAGGCCACATGGCAGAGCCACGCGGACCCACACGAACGCCTGCGTGGCGCGGAGGTGACACGTGTGCCATATACATATTTATTTATATTATATATGGTTATAGTAAGTATAAGAATTCCGTTTATCGGAATTCGCTAACCCTCATTATCGTCGCATGTTATATACCTAACCATTCCCTTTCTTTTTCTCCGTGTGGGAGTAATCCACTCTTATTTTGAAATGCAGATCGACGTGGCTGAATACGGTGTGCTGGATCAAAAGCGCTTGGATTATCACGCGTAGATGTAGTGGACTTTGGGTCCACGCAATCACCATCAGCGCGCGTGCCTTAATTGGGAGTTAAGTGAAGCTTCAATGATTTAATCGTGACCGTCCATCTTAGGAGTTTAAACGGTTGACATTCGACACGATCGGTAGACCCTCGGCTTAATCAAGATCATTGGATGACGATCCAACGAACAAATTGAATTGACGCATCTCTTCTTCGTGTGACGTGAACTCACCTCAACCCTTCATTGCCGATCGAACGGATGCCAATTAATCGCACAGTTTTGATCAAACGATGCTTCATCGGGACCGTTGATTGGGATGGACCGTTAGATCAAGGGTTACGCCCAATTCTTCTTTAAATTAGAGTGTTCTTCGTGAAACGGAACTGACCCTTGGATTTTTGAGTGAAATCGAACTGTCTAGACACCACAATTCAAGCATCCATCGATTTATTTCTCTTCTTGACACATTTCCGCATCCGAGGAGCATTTGAAATTGAAAATTGATCGAGAGGATAAGGAGAAATCACATCTTGAACGCCATCATCGTCTTCGAAATCGTGGAATGAAAAGCCATGCATCCGGCAACTAATTGGATCATTTCGAAGGCTACTTTGGGTTAGATTGCATATTTTCATCTTAATCTTTCATCATTTAACATTAGATTTACATTTTGAATCATAGATTAAGTTTAATTTCAGTTTTAAATCAATTTCGCGATCGATATTTTCTCTCATTTTCAAACTTCGATTACTCTGCGAATTCTCATCCAAATCACTCGATTTTTGATTCTGTGGATTTGCAATTGAGTTATCTTTCTTAATATCATAAATTTCCCAATTTCTAATCACAATTCATCATCTGATTTGATCAAATTTCAGAGATATCCCTCAAATTTCCCTAATTCTCTGTGGATTCGACCCTTATTTACCATTGTACCCTTCAATTCGTGAATTAATCTTTAAATTGGTAAGTTTGGACTTTATTTTGGCATGACATTGTGTGTATTCAATGACCGCACGCATTCGTTTCGCCAGGTTTTCACTCAATATTCCACTATGCCTAAAATTCTTTGAACTAATAATGCTCTTGAATTTTTACAAACCTCTCTTCATACCTTTTGTGCTAATTAGGGTAGTATCCATTAGACCAGTTATCCTCAACTTCAAAGTAAAATGGTGTCGCTGAGCGGGTAGTGAGACAATGTCAACTACTAGATATCACTCACACACTACTAATTGAGATGCATGTCTGATGACATGCATATTTAACTTGAATTCTTATCATATTTAACTAATATTCATGCTTATCTTATGTAATTATGATGCATGTTATCATAGTTTTATGAATTTTTCCATTGGCATGCCATTTTTCTAAAGTCCATATTTTTGCATTATTTAGGGTTCATTATGTGTTTTATTGATGTTTAACCTTTTTCAAGATCAAAAAATTGGAAATTAACCATTTTCATTGATTTATTTTGACTTTAGTGGATGATTAAAAGAAGAAATTACAAGAACAGAATGATGGGATGAATCAAAATAGAACTTCAAAGGGATTGACCTAATATTACTTTGAATTCATCCTATTTTCTTTTTAAAATTTATATTTTAGGGGCATGGCTTAAAGAAGACTTCATTTGTGATCAAATGGAGAAAATTTTAGGCAAAAAAGAGTTCTAGAAATGAAGTTATGAATTTCTGAAATTTATAGATTTTTCTGGATTTTATTTTTGATTTTTCATGTATTTTTTCAGAATTTATAAAGCTAAAAAATCGCGAAAAATGGGGTTTTAATGTGCTAGACCCACGCGAAGCTGACGCGGACCCATGTAGGGGCCTACATGGCGATGGATAAGGCAGGCTAAGTGTATTCGGCCCACAGGTATAGTGGGCTCAATAGGCAAGATAAGGGGGGCGTGCTAAGGCCCAGTGGGTGATGCAAAGGGCTTAAGCCCTTAAACCTTATACACCCATGATTTTTGTTTCTTTCTCTCCGTGTGGGACTAAGTTCCTCTTTCTATTTGCAAGCAACATCACATTGCGAGAAGTGATGGATTTAATTGCGCTAATCGACTTGCAAAGATCTCGTGGACTTTGGTTCATCTGATCCACATCAACAACACGTGCATAATTTGCAACTATGGATCTCATTAGTGAAATCCGATGATCGCGATTTAATCACACACTCAGCGAGTAATAGAGCGACACGCGGCTGCATAAGGATGCTCTGATGAAGATCAGACAGAAAAAATCAAGGAGAACATGGGCCCAAGTCATGGGAACGTGCCCACTTATTGCGCGCGATGTGGCACCATCATGATCTTCCAACCAGTCTTCAGCGAATCGGACGGTTTGGATATTTCGCGACGAAATTCTCTATAAATCTATGTTCTCGCTTCTTAAAATATAACTTTTGATTGAAACGTGAAGAAATTAAGTGTTTTAGGAGGAAAATCTTAAGTTCTTTGTGATTCTCTTGCATTCTAGACTCAATTGCGAATAGATTGAGGCAAGTTAATCACAAATCTTTTGTGAGAAAATGTTTGGATTCACCCCTTCAACGTGGAACGCACATCGAAGAAGAAATCGAATAAATAGGCAGCAATCAAAGCAATTTGAGGCTCAATCTTCATTAAAATAGGGTTAGTAGAGTAATTCCTTCGGAATCCTTGAAATTTAAGTAGTTTACATTAGATTTAGATAGGTAACTAGAGTTTAGGAATCGGAAATTTCATCCTTTTGCCCAAATTTTATTGTAGATTTTTGTTGATTTCCGAATAAGGATTTCTCCCTTAAGTCCAAATCATTCGATTGGTTTCATTGGACTCCTTCTTCAATCAGCTTTCCATGGATATTTGATTTCTCAATTTTCATCAAGATTTGACCCCTCAATTTGTCGTTTGACCAAGCGATGTTCATTTTCAGTCCGAATTTGGGTGTTGACTTTCAAAGGCAATTACTCCTAATCCACAAGGTGAAATTTGATAATTTTGGTTTCTTTGTAATCCTTTGATCGTAGGCTTTCTATTTAAATTTGGTTTTCTCAATTTGGATATCATTTGGTAAGTCAATTTAACGATTTTGACGAAGATCTTAATTTCAGGAATTTTCTGTAGACTGATTTTGAAAAAATCATAATAAATCCAATTCTTTTCTAAAAATCATGAATTTTTAATCAAAATTCTCCATTTTCTCTCTAATTTCTAAAAATATAATTTTTGTTATATTTTCTCATCTTTTTCCTCTCTGATTTTATAGAAAGCGAGAGTCTAGTCAAAGTCAATGCTTTGACCTTGACTTTTGACTTTTCTTTTCAAAATATTGTTTAAAACTCTTAAAATATTTTCTCTCATATATTCCTATTATTTCTATTAATAACATGTCACATTGATTTCTTAGAAACCCTAATTGGGCTTAAGTTTGACCAAGTCAAATTTTTGATAAAAGTCAACTATGCTCTCTATGGCTAGATTTGATCTCATCGTTGTACTTGATGTCTGATTTTAAATCATCATGAGTTCGGAATGATAAATTTTATTTAACCAACGATTGTGTGCTTCAACAACCACACTAAATCGTACCATCAATGTCCCATCTTACCTTTGGTCTGATGCCCTCATGACTGTCACATATTTCCAAATTCAGCTTCCCTCTACTCCACTTGGTGGCACTATTATGCTTCACCATCTCCTACCCACCTTGCCTCTCTTATCCCTTGCTCCTTGGGTCTTTCGCTATACTGCCTTTGTCCAAGATCTCTCTCCTTTCTGTCCAAACTTGCCTCTCGCACTCTCAATGGAGTAATTGTTGGCTACTACACGGCACAAAAGGTTACCAAGTGTACTTTCTTGATGCTCAACGTTATGTGACTTCTGTAGATGTTGCCTTCATGAGGAATCTCCCTTCTTCTTGATAACACATAAATCTATGACCTTTAACTCTGAATTTTCATGAACATTTGGCTTAGAAGGAATATATTTATGTGTTATTATAATTAAAATTGCTTAATTTTGCTTCATTATGAATTTATGGTATTTCCTTGCTTTTATAATATTTGAATATCTCTTTTCGATTATAAATTGGCAATGAAATGAATTTTTAAAGCAAAATGTATTTTTGTTTGGATTTTATAAGTGATTTAAATGATTATTTAGAGCATATTTCTAATTAATCTACTGATTTTTGCATAATTATGAGCGTCAGGGGCATATCTACAATTTTCGGGACTACATGGTAAGTCGGATAGAAGCCACCAGATCGCGACACGTGTCGCAATCTGGTAGCAGCGTTTTTAGTTTAGTTTACCTCTTATTTTCTTTTTTTATTATTATTATTGTTATTACTGTTTTGTTGTTTGTCGTTTACTCACCGTGCAGATGACGTGGATGGCGCCGTCATCTTGAATGTTAAGGAGGAAGGAGAGAGAGAGAGAGCGACGTGGCGCTCTCTCATTCGCCGCAGACAGGCCTCGTTTTGTCGCTTAGTCTTACTTAGCTGTTTTGTCTTTTTCCTGTTTTGTTCGTTTCGTCGTTTTGTTACTTTCGTTTTATCGTTTTGTCTTATTCTAGTTTTCATCGTTTTATATTACCGTTTTTATTTCATCGTTTAGCGTCTTTCTCTTGTCGTTTTGCTTACCTACATTTTGTCGTTTTCTCCTTAAGCCTAATAAGAGAGCGACGTGGTGCTCTCTTATTGGCGCTCAATGAGGAATCTGCGGCGAAAGTAATCGCCGCAGATTCCTCTCGTCGGATTGTTTTCCCTATTAAAATAGTATTTAATTTATACTTACCTGTGCAGGTGAGGGCGCCGTCTTGTTTGGCCATGAAGCGAGAATAAGAGAGCGATGTGGCGCTCTCTTATTCGCGCAAAGGAGAAGCGTGACTCACCTGCTTATTTTGTCCTTTTCTCACTTACTTATGCAGGTGACGTGGAGAAAATCTGGCGGTTGGCTCTGTAGTGACATGGCGCGATCTCGGGAGTTTGATGAAGGAGGACCGCTGACGCAAGATAGCACCCGATCAAACGGCTAGAAATGCTCAAAAAAGAAAGGGTGATATCTCATGATCTAGCCGTCCGATCAGGCTGAAATTTTGATGACAAGTTAATCTCACTATGCTCTTCCCATCTGCATGGTTGAACTTTCTATTGGACTCCCGAAGTTCCCGAAAATCAATCTCAACTGTCGGATTGGGAGGAAGCCCTAACTCCTAAAAGTTCTCCTCCTACACTCCGAATTCTCTTGTCTTTTGGCTCTCTCTTGACACCAGGTCACCAGCAGGAAAGGGGGAGAAGCTTAGGCCCAAGCTAGGCATCATCGGATGCTCGAGTTTGTTCTGGGGAAGGAGAACAAGAGGAGATCGACGTCGTAGCGAATCAAGCACCACCCGGCCTAGGATTGGCACCAACACGGGGTTTGTGGGAAGATTCTGAGGAGGGATTCTCGTGTAAGCCTTTTCCATGGATAATGTAGGATCTTTTCTTCTATTTTAATCATAGGTTATTGTATTTGTTTCCACAAATCATACCCAAACCATCTCATTTATCTCTATACTATTTCACCTCTCTATTCTCCCCTTCACTTCTCTTTTCTCCACCTTCAATCAATCTCTATCCTTCTAATTCTCATCTCTTCTCCTCTAATGAGGACTACAGAAACATAATCTACCCAATTACATCCATTATCTCTATAAAATTCCTCTTCTAATTTCTAATATTCTCCACTATAGGAATTCATCCCTTCTTCTACTTTCGTCTCAAACCTCATTACCTAGATTCCCTGAGGATCGACCCTTGATTACTAGTGTCCTAAGTGAGGTATTATAAATGTATTGCATAAATTAGAACACACAACAATGATATAATCAAACCAAGTTTTAGTTCATCACTTCTCATCTTCCTTGCTTTCTCCAACTCCTGCCATTGCTTCCCCTCTGCTTGGCTTCCCTCCCCAAAAGATTATTACTAATATCCTCCTTTTAGTTCCCTCTCCTCCACTCCCTCTCTCCTCTCCTTTTTCTCTTGTCTACTTAGATCCACTATCCCCCTCAACATCCCTAGATGTCGCTCCCCATGCTCCTCCCCATGATCTTCACCTTCTTATCACCCTTCGCAAGGGTACACGTATTTGCACTTGCCATCCCATTTCTCACTTTGTTTCCTATGATCACCTTTTTCCCTCTATTCATGCTTTTGGCTTTCAGATAACCTCAGAGTTGATTCCACTAGTACATGTTGAGGCGGCACAAGTACTTGCATGGAAAGCAATAATGGACTCATAGGTGGGGGCCTTGGTTTCTCAAGGGACTTGGACATTAGTTTCTTGTCTAAAAAATGTCAACATTGTCACGTGCAAGTGGGCCTTCACCCTCACATATCATCATGATGGTATTATTTCACATCAAAAAGCTTATTTGCTTGCTTGTGGCTTCATCTAGGCATATGACATTGACTATACTAAGCATTCCATGATAAAATGTCTTTTATACATGTAATTATATGATTATCAATGCAAATTTAGACATAAAAGAATCCATTCTGATGTATGTTATCATACTTTGAGTGCATATCTATCATTTCATACATTTTTAACTTATAATCTCAAAATGCACTATTTTAAGGATAATCATAGATAATTAAGAGAAATATTTAAAGAATAGATTATTTCTATCTATATTTGAGATTATAATTAGGTTTAAATGTTAAATAATGAGATAAAATACTTTTTATACATTCATTTATTTTTCTAATTTTGATTTTCTAAGAAAAAAGAGTGTATTTTTAAAATCAAAATCTATTCTCATGTTATTTCTAAAATTTGACTTTTTAACATAGTTTATTTAATTTCTTATCCAATAAAAGAAATTTAGATTAATTTGGAGATGTATTTTGCAGGTTATGAATTTTCTAATTTTTAGGGATTTTTCTAGAAATTTTATGAATTTTCTGATTTTTAATGAATTTAATTCAATTTATTTTGAATTAAACTGAATAAAAAATATAACTTTATCGTGTGCTGACGTGACAGCCGATGTGGAGGGGGCAAAAATTTGTCATCATGAGCAGTGTATGTACATACCATGTGGCACACACATAACATGTGCGGGCTTCTGTGTGCGTATGCGCGCGTGTGTGCATACGCGTGTGCATGTGCGATTATTGAAAGTAAGCACCCTTTTCAAGATTTTTGATAACGCACAAGTCTCTTTTTAGTTATATACTTGTCGATTTACTTGAAATTTTGTGATGTGGGATTATTTGTTTTTATTTTTATTCGCAAGTGAGGTGGCACAATCTCAAGCAGATGATCGTGCGATTTAATTGCGATGGTTGACATTCACTTACTCGACAGGGTATGTGGTTGCATTTGATGAGGTGATGATTTTTTAAAAGCAAATTAATTTCAACCATCAATCTTGGGAGTTATAACAGTCGAGATTGAAAGAGCCCGATGGACTCCTATGGACACATGGACTTACCTCGTATGCTTGATGAAGATCAAACGGAGGACGTTAAGCCACGATTCTTCTTCACATGCGACAAGGCAAAATTTGAGCTCTCCATCTTCATTCGAAAAGACGTGACTTAATGACAGCGATTCGCATCCAAGCATTTCATTTGAGCCGTTGATTGAAGATGGAGAGCCAAATGCAACGGCAAACCCAATTTAGCCTATAAATAGATATGTTCTTTGACGATGTAAATCATTCAAGGATGTCTCGAGAAATTAAACCATTTAGACATCTCAATCCTGACTATCATTTTTTGAAATCGCAGAATGAAAAGCCTTTGATCCGGCAATCAATTGGATCATTTCGAGGGCAATCTCAGGTTAGAATTTGTGTTTTCCTTCTAATCTTTCTTCTTATAACATCCGATTTCAATTTTGAATCATAGCTTAGTCAAATTTTAGATTTAATTCTGGTTTCCTTACTCTTCGCGTTTGAAAATTCTACCTAATTTTTGCTCGTTGATTTCTTCGTTTATCTTGATCTAAATCGTCATTTTTATTTCATGGATTTGTCTTTGAGTTATCTTTCTAAAGATATAAAATCCCTAATTTTTCTCCTCAATTTATTGTCTGATTTTGATCGAATTCAAAGAATACCTTGAAAATACCTTAATTCTCTATGGATTCAATCCTTATTCACCTCTTCACTATCTAATTTGTGAAAATTAGATTATTTCTCAAAATTGGTGATTGTGAAACTTGTTTTGACACGTCCTCACATAATCCTCTTGTCATTCTACTACGTCGTTCATCTCCACTTTGTTCGTGTGCTCCTCTCTCTAGTCATCAATGAAGATTGGTCTCTCCTCCAATTAGATGTTTGTAACGCCTTTATGAGAATCTTGAGAAGCAGGTCTTTATGGAGCAACGTCTAGGGTATGTTGGTCAAAGGGAGTCAGCCAAGGTGTGTTTCTTGCGACGAGCTATTTATGGGCTCAATTAGAGTCCACACACTTGGTTTGCAAAGCTAAGTGGTCTTCTCTTTGTCTTTGGCTTTACCTCATGCGCAGCCAATCTTACGCTCACTAAGAAGACTAAGGGCAATCTTGTTATTATTATAATCTGTGGATGATATTCTTCTAACTAGCAATGATGCCACTGGTATTCAAGCTATCATGACTTATTTACTACAACACCTTAGTATCCGTGACTTGGGGAGTCTAAGATACTTTCTTGGGATTGAGTTTGCGCATAAGGATGAGAAACTAGATTTGACCCAACGCAAGTATGTCCTTGACATCCTTCAAGAGACTGAACTTCTTGGGTGCAAGCCAAAGACCTCACCTATAGAAGCTTGCTTGCAATTCTAGGATACTTTGTCTCCACTTCTTAGGAATGATAATCACTATAGGAGATTGTTGGGAAATTTCATATATATCATTGTCACTCCCCCTAACATCATGTATAGGGTTAGTGTTTTGAGTCAGTTCATGCAATAACATTGACGAGTCCACTAGGAGGGAGCTCTACGAGTTCTAGCATATGTGAAGAAAGCCCCTAGAAGAGGGCTCATCCATAGACAACATAGTCATCTTTGTATCAAATCATACTCTAATGCTATGTGTGCAGGTCACAAGGGAGATTGTAAATCTACTAGAAGCTATTGCAGATATATTGGAGGTAGCCTTGTCACTTGGAAGTTGCGAAAATAGAAGGTGGTATCATGCTCTAGTGTGGAGTCTGGGTATCAAGCTATGGTTGAGACCATGTGGGAGATGTTATATCTTTGATCATTTCTTGAAGATATCATCATCCCTTCTCCTTCTCCAATGCCCATGGATTGTAATAGTAAAGCCACTTTTATTGAGCATACGAAGCACACTAAGATTGACTACCACTACATCTGGGACAAGGTTAGATCTACAGTTATTTCAACCCCTCCCATGGCACCATCTCATCAGCTTGTAGACGTCTTCAAGAAGAGTGTAGCCAGGATCTCCTATGACATCACATGTACCAAGCTGGGTATGTTTGATTTATATCCTTCAACTTGAGGGGGAGTGTTTGGTAGTGGTATCAAGCTCTCAGCCCATTTAGAGCACCTAATATTCACTTTCTATGTAGTTTTAGTATTTCCTGCTCTCACCATGAACATCCATTGGCCGTTTTCCATTTCCCCACATTTTCATCAACATGTTCATATTCTCAAACCCTAAATCACATTTCCATGGCTGATTAAGGGTTTTCAATATTTGAATGGAGTTTGAAAGTGCTTGATTAGTTCATTTCATTTCCCAAATACCTCTTCTTCTTCTTTTTATCGATCATCTCCACTTTCTTAATATAAAATTATCAAAAATATTTCTTGATTTCCATCTTTTAAGCTTCCTCCCTATGGACTTGACCTCCACTTGTGATGGTGAACACGACATGTCTCCATGAGCTCGAGAGACATTGATAGCATGAGTTCAGCCCAACCGATTTGCGAAGACGAAGGAGCCAGGCTTTCGCTACACGGCTTGATCCTTCAACATTTCATCCATCTTTGCCCCCATATCAGGCCGAATTCATCCTATCTTCCCCTCCTTTGCTTCGTTATTTACTTCTTGAGAACTTATGGGCCCTATGTGGTTTATTAGGCCCACTTATCCCTTCCTCTTTCCTTCCCGCTTTATTAGGATCTATTGGACCATTCTTGTGGGCACCAAATGAGCCCTAAAAGTTCTATGTAAGGCCTTCTTTAGGCCTCTCTACCCTAGTGCACTAGCGTCGCATGAAAGAAAGGTGAATCATAGTTTGTCTTTTATTTAGTTTTTAGAGGAGAGTGAAATGAAAGGAGAGCGATGTCGATCCTCACGATAGGGCTCTCGCCGCGCATGGAGAGGCAGATCCTTGCGTGAGACCTCCTAATGATGAAAGAGAAAAGAGGAGAAGAAGGAGGGAAGGAAGGAATAAGAGAGGGAGGAAAGGAAGAAGAGAGGAAAGGAGAGAAGGAAGGAGAACCGCCTTCTCACGTCCCTCCAACGTCTGCGGCCTGCCTCCGTTCGAGAATTCGCCTGTGAGCATGGAACTCCCATTTTCGTGATCGCCAGCCACCCACCGAGTTACCATCCTTGCCCACGTTTGGATGCACTCCTTCCCCTCACCGATTGACGTGAAAGATACTCCCCTGTGAGATGCCCATACGCTTGTAGTTGGGAACTGGATAGTTGTCATTTAGACAAGGAAAACAAGGAGGAAGAGGGAGTGAGAAGATGGGAGGAACATCAGCGGTAAGGGAAGAGCTTCCTCCTCCCGTAGAAGAAGTATCCTTCCTCTGAAACTCTTCACCAAAGATACCCCTCCACCTCTGTGTCAAGAAACGATCTACGAAGTCGCTCAGCACCCTCTGCTCAAGCCTCGGGAAACGGGAAGGATGACAAAGACTCAACGGAAGGAGGCCCTTCAATCGCTGCTAGAGGTCTGAGGATCCACCACAGCTTCCGACGCACAGCCCTCTTTGTCCCTGCTAGCTGTGGACGAAGATAAAGAGTGCTAGCCGGTTTCTCCTACAGCTCGCCGGTACCCATGGGTGTCGTACACCCACCTAAGCTCCCCCTGCACACGCGTTCGAAGATGCCTTCTGGATGGTCGGGTGCACCTGGGTTGCTTCGCTTTGATCGATCCTCCCTCTTCTCCTAGACGGAAGACCTCCGTCGCATTCGCGGTGATGTCCTCTCTGTAGGAGAGGATTTTCCTTCCGTGGGCATGGCTGGTGAGCGTGGTGTAATCGTGGGGAGTAGGGAAAGCAACCATCAAGCTCAACTAGTGCACACAACGTGTGCCATAGTGTGCCAGTTGAGTAGGCGCCCATGTAGCGGGGGGGCCCCACGCGCTAGTGCGCGCACATGCGTGCACACCTCGGCGGGTACTGTAGCACTTGCCGAGATGCGCACTATGTGCGTGTCGTGGTGCGCACTCGGCGGGACTGTGGTGCATAAAAATCTGAAGAGATTTTTATAACCTTTTCTCTTTTGTAGTCTATAAATAGGGACCCCTAGAGTGTCCCTTAAGGCATCTGAGCATTCCTTTCTTCCTCCAGAGCATTGTATGTGAGTTGTTGAATGTTTTAGTGGATTTTCTCTCTTTTCTTCATTCTTCTTTCTCTTTTGAGTGTGTGAGTGACATTGTGAGTGTGCTCATCATCTTCTTGAGGTGATTCTTAGGGTGATCAGCAGCCAACATTCTTTCTTTGAAGGGTCAGGTTTCACTAAGGTGTCATTGATGGTGCCTCACCTGCCCATAGCAGCGAAAAGAGTCGACTCCCCGGCCTGCGATGCCTCGACATCACCTTTGACACTCTCCTACCGATTAATCGGCTTCCATGGGAATCAATGAGCATTCTCTCACGTCACCGCACCCCATGCTTGCTAAAGTGCCATTGGTGTTGTGCCCCACACCTAAGTTTGTCTATGCTTACAGTGCTTGCACTCGCCAGCCTGTGCTTGTGGCGCGTGCGCGCGCTCGCGCCCATTGGTGTCTGCCGGATTAAGCCGCTCTTGCTTATCGCACGTATGCACTTGCGTGTGTCAGTGTTGGTGCCTTTTGCGCCCCGCACTCGCCTGCTTGTGCCCGCATTTGCCTCGTACTAACGACTGACAACATGCAATTTGTACATGAATTTACCTGATTATTGATGCAAATAAAGGCATTAATTATTACATTTGTATGTATGTTATCATATTTTCAGCATATTTCTATCATTTTATGTAATTTCCTGTTATGATATAAAAATACATCATTTTATGGATGATTACACATATTAAACAATGTAATTCTAATTCTAGTTATATTTGAGATCATAATTATGTTTTCATAATTAAATGATAAGAGAAAATATTTTTATTTACACTCACGTATTTTTCTAAATTTATTTTATAAGATACATTTGTATGTTTATTATCATATTTTAAGTATATTTCTATCATTTTATGTAATTTCATGTTATGATCTAAAAATACATCATTTTATGGATAATTACACATAATTAAACAATGTGATTCTAATCTTATTTATATTTGAGATCATAATTATGGTTTCATGATTAATTGATAAGAGAAAAGATTTTTCTTTACACTTATATATTTTTCTAAATTTATTTTATAAGATACTTGAGAATATTTATTTAATTAAAATTCATTATATTGTTATTTTAATATTTTTGACATTTTATAATGATAGATAATTCAATTTCTGATCCAACAAAACAAATTTGAATTAATTTGGAGTTGTATCTTGAAAGTTATGATTTTTCTAATTTTTAGGAATTTTCTAGAATTTTTTTGAATTTAATTAGCTCTATTTTTTATTTTTAATAAGTCAAAAACAATAAAACAGGGTTTATAATTACCGCGCACTGATGTGGTGGAGCGAAGACACGTGGCGACGCGTGGATATGCGTCCGTGTGACACGTGGACGCGTGTATGCGTGACGTGTGTGTGTGACGTGTGTGCGTGTCACATGTGTGTGCCTGATAATAAGTGGTTAGGAGCACCCGTAATCGGATTTAAGCTAACCGCATAATATCACCTATCTTATATACCCGATTAGTTTCAATATTTTATCCAGTGTGGGAATATTGCTATTTAGTTTTGATTTCAAGTGATGTGGCGACGTGTGAGACATCCGATCGCGTGATAGAATCATGTGCGTCAAATGTCACTTATTCACAGGGGTACGGGGTGACATCTTATTAATCATTGATTCTGTTAAAGAGGTTTAATCTCAGCCGTTCATACTCGAGTTATAACTGTTGAGATTTGAAGCCCTTGATGGACCTCCGGATTTATCGCGATCGTCTGATGAAGATCCAAGGGACGCGATGAAACGACGCTTCCTCTCTCACACGCGACGTGGCTCACTCTGAACACTTCATCTTTGATCGGACAGACGCGACTTAATCGTCTCGATTCATCAAACGACGCGTAATCTCAGCCGTTGATCGCAATGAAACGATACATCTAACGATTATGCCCAAAATCTCTTATAAATTGAATTGTTCTTCGTGACGGAAATGTATGGTTAGATTTTGAGCAAATCGAACTAACTAGACACCACAATCTGAGAGTCTTTTGATTTCTTAAGCTTCTTGACTCATTTCTGCGTCCGAGGAGTGCAAGAAATCAGAACTTGATCGAGGGAATTAGGAGAAATCACATCTTGAATGCCATCTTCTTCTTCGAAATCGCATAACGAAAGGCGATGAAGCCGACGATTAATGGGATCATTCCAAGTGCGACTTTGGGTTCGATTGCGTGTTTTCATCTTAATCTTTCATTATTTAGCATTATATTGACATTTTGAATCATAGATTAAGTTTAATTTCAGTTTAATTTTAGTTTTTCATCAAATTCGCGATCGAATTTCTATCTCAATTTCATACTTTGATTTCTCCATGAATTCTAATCCAAATCACTTGATTTTTATTTCGTGAATTTTTATTAGAGTTATCTTTCTTAATATACTAAATTGCCTAATTTCTAACTGATAACATGCAATTTCATGCATTAATATCATGCATTTTATGCATTTATTCTTTGAAATATAATCATAAATGCATGTTATCATGATTTAAAATTATTAAATTGATAATTTCTATGTTTTAAAGGATATTCTTAATTTTTCATAAATTAGTAGCATTTTATGAGCATTTAATGATATTGATTTATCAAGAATATAATTTTCTTTCATTATAAAATGAAATTTCTATTTTAAATGCCTTTATTGACATGAGAATATTCATAAAGTGCATTTTCATCATGGATTTTATTGAATGAATTTCTTTATAAGAGTAAATTACTATTTTTCTAGATTTCTTAGAATTTTTGGGAATATTTTTAAGAAATGAAAATCATTAAAAATGCAAAAGAAAGAAATAGAGAAAAAATATATATAAAGGAGGGAGACCCGTCCTCTCTCTCTTTCTCCCTCTCTTTCTCTCTCCTTCTTTTCTTTCTCTCACTCTCCACTTCTCTCTTCCTCGCTTCCTTTCTTCTCTCCCTCCGGATTCCTCTCCTTTCCTCTCTTCTCCCTCACTCTCTCCGTCTCTGTTTCTCTCTCTTCCCCTCGTTCTCTCTCTCGCGACGGAAATTCCGTCGCGAGGAGAGGCGGGAGGAAAAGCCTCCTTCGCTTCCCTCTTTCCTCTCTTCCCTTTTTCCCCCTTTCTTCTCCTCTCTTCATCGTGAGAGGGAGAAATTGCTTCTCCCTCTCTCACTCTCTCTCTCTCTCTCTATCTCGCGACGGAAATTTCCGTCGCGAGGAGAGATTTCTTTTTCTCTCTTCTTCTCTTCTTTCTCTCACTCTCTCCTTCTCTTCCTCGTTATCTTCCTCGCCCGCGTCTCTCTCTCTCTCTCTCTCTCTCTCTCTCTCTCTCTCTCTCTCTCTCTCTCTCTCTCTCTCTCTCTCTCTCTCTCTCTCTCTCTCTCTCTCTCTCTCTCTCTCTCTCTCTCTCTCTCTCTCTCTCTCTCTCTCTCTCTCTCTCTCGCGACAGGAATTTCCGTTGCGAGGAGAGATTTCTTTTTCTGTCTTCTCTCTCTTTTTCGGAAATTATTTCCTTCTCTCTCCCTCTCTCTTCGTCTTTCCTCTCTCTCCCGCGTTCTCTCCTTCTCTCTCCCTCTCTCCTCGCATCTCCTCGCGACGGAAATTGCTTCCGTCGCGAGAGAGGCGGGAGGAGGAAAGTTTTCCTCTCTCCCTCTCTCTCTCCCTTCTCTGGCTTTCTCTCCCCTCTTCTTCTTTTTCTTCGCTTTCTCTCTTCCTCCGTGAATGTCTCTCTCTCGCGACGGAAATTATTTCCGTCGCGAGAGGAGTTCTCCTCTCTCTCCTTCTCCTTCCTTCTTTCTCTCTCTTTATCTCTCTCTTTTTCTCTCTCTCCCGCTGTCTTTCTCTCTCTCCTCGGGTCTCCTCGCCACGGAAATGGCTTCCGTCGTGAGGAGAACTCCTCTCTCCCGATTGCTCTTCCCTCTCGCTCCCTTCTTCTCTCTCCCGCGAACTCTCTCTCGCATTCTCTTCTTCGTCTTCGTCTCCTCTTCCCTTTCGCTCCCTTCTTCTCTCTCCCTCGATCTCTCTCTCTCTCTATCTTCTCCCTCTCTCGCAACGGAAATAATTTCCGTCGCGAGAGGAGTTCTCTCTCTCACTCGCCCTTTCACCGCACATGTGTATTCAATGACCGTATGAGTTTGCTTCGTCAACGACATGGTGGCGTACAACCCCCGTCGCCACCAAGGCATGACACTACGGCGCCGGAGGAGCCGACACCCGCGCGCGTCCAGCCCCTCGAACAGGCGAAGATGAAGGATGCCGAGTTTCACTACACCAAGTGAGGACCTCATCTCGCTACGACACATTTCACAGGGCTCGCGCGCACGGGGAGTTATCTTTCCCGTTTTTATTTCATTATGAACTTTATTTAGCCCGCACGTGTTTAAGCGGGCCTTTGCCTATCTCTTCTCTCCCCTTTACGCTTTCGGGTGGGCTCTTCCCCTTTTCGGGATCCCATTCGTTAAGCCCTTCTCTTTGTAGACCCTTTTATATTTTTCTATGATTATGTTAGGTGTGGGTTGTGGGCCTCAAGTGGGCCCTTTCCTCTCTCGGCCCACTATGGGCTCTATAAGAGGGGAAGGGACCCCCCCACAAACCCTAGCCGTCATTTGAAGAAAGAAACGGTCATCCTTCATCTCAAGTGGCTGCTCAAGGGCGAACAAGGAGGGGAACCAACCGCCGCCACCGCCGCCGCCACCGCCGCCGCACCACCACGTGCCGCCACCGTGCCCGCCGCCGAGGCCGCCGCCTTCTCCTGCCTTGCTCACGGGTTACCTTGGTGCAGCTGTCCTGCCGCCGCCGCCGCCGCTGCCGCCGTCGCCGCCGCCGCCGCCGCTGCCGCCGTCGCCGCCAGATTGCCGCACCACCACCTCCTCCTCCCACTCCCCTCCATTTCCGCCAGCCCATCCCCTCTCCTCTCTGCCAATTCCATTTTCCCCTCCACGTTCCCTGCGTCCTTCCCCACTTCCCACGATCCCCGCATACGTCGGCCATTCCCCTTCCTCCTCCTCCAGATTCTCTACAATTCGGCTACCCCCTCCCCATCTCCGCTCAGCGCTGCACCCAGCCTCCCACCCGCGCGGATCCCCTGCCAAAAATCCCTGCTTGCGAAATCATCATCCTGCACATTTCCCTTCCTTCGGTCGCCTTCCCTCTTCCCCTCAAGGGTCAATTCCCGATTTCGCACCTTTTTCTTCACCTACGCCATTCTCCACGAGGTCTCCATGTCCCAAAATTGCCGACGCCCGTGGGCGAAATCCCATCCCAGGTCACCGCGGTTAATCTCGTCGCCTAGCTCTTTCCCGAATTCCCCATTCCATGCCCTCGATCAAGATTCGGAGTTTACGGAAATCTTCATCGCCGCCCTTCCGCATTCCCGACCACACCCACCGATCCTCCTTCACCCACCAACCGTCCCCGAAACTCGACCCTACCCTCTTCCCATTTTTCGAATCGCCACACACAGAACCCTTACCCGTCCGCGATCCCATTACGCACTCAATTCATCGTACGCGCTTTCTCCAAATTTCCGCAAGCATCAGAGCCTCTAATCGCCAGACCGACCTCACTCCCTCTCTCCACCGAATCGCGACCTTGCCTTCTTCTCCCCCTCCCCTTTATTTTCTTTACTTCCCTCACGGGATACCATTTCCCCACGCCCTCTCGCCCCGTCTGACGTCGAGCGTGCGATCATCCTACTCCCCCTCCCCGAGCGGGACCCCCTGAGCCTCCCGCCTGCAGTTGCGCGCTCCCACCACACACTGATCCCTGCAGGCCCAGAATTCCCCCTCTGCTTACCAACTGCCTCTTTGGCTTGCGCCCCTTCTGCACGCCCAACTAGACATTCCCATCCCATTCCCATTTACTCTGGAGCGTGTTCCACTTTGATCCACTCTCCTTGCTAGAGCACCCTGAGGTCACCATCCTCTCTACACGTGCCGGAGACTCCCCACGATCGTGATCCCCACCGTTGGGACCTACTTCGACGGACCGCCGTGCCGCGTACGAACGACCCCAAACGTCACGACCGACCGGGCTCGCGCCCCGCAGGTTAGGCACGCATCCCCTCTTTATTTTACGTCGGAGTCTATATTTCTTTCAGTATTTCCCGCACCGTCTCCGCCGCCATCGGGATTTAGGTAGGTCGAGTGCTTAGACGATTTGATAGGATCCAGATCGTGAGCCAACCCGTTGGGTTGACTGTCGAGCTCCTCTCGACGACTCACGGCCTTTCGCCCGCGAGGACGTGGATCGGAAGGGCTCCCGGACGGGCTCTACTCGGCGCAACCCAGGGCCTTCGGCGACGACACCCGAGACGGCACCCTGCTTGATTGCATCCTTAGTTACTACATCATATTAGACTCTCCCTAGTTCATTCCTAGCATCACAGTGTGAGACCGGTTTCGCAGCCGGTCCTCCATCATCTTGGTATCAGAGCACAGGCTGTGGTCGCTCGACTGCGCTCGCCGCCTCTGTTCCATTTCATCTTCCGCATCATTAGCGTCATTCATCCATTTAGACATTTAGACTTTATCCCGCATTCATCATACATCACACTAGGGACAGCCCCTCTTCCTCGTAGCCAGGTACATCGCCATGGTGGTCTCGACACGCTCTGCCAGAGCTACTGTTCGCGAGGGGTCTACGTCCCCACCACGGGACCCTAGGTGTCACCGGGCATTCTGATGCCCGACGGCGGAGTGGAAGGTGCTCGCCTTCCTCCTCCGCCCCCGGTTCGCATAGGATTAGGCGGTCCGACCTCTCCGAGGCCGGACCCACCTAGCCCTCACTCGTCCAATGGACGATCTACACGTGCTCAATCCCCCTTCGCTCGACCACCACGACAGCGTCCCGGAAAGGCCCCAGAGACGACTACCGACGACCGGCCTTCCACCAGCCAGCATTGACGCGGAGGCCTTGACCGTCCCCGATCGCCTTCCGTAGGCGAACCTTACCTTTCCTCGGCAGATCTTCACCGTACGGTGAGTGCCGTACTAGAGCAGATGGGAGTTCCGCTCCCACCCACTTCGGGCCGCACGGCCCCCCAGCGACACCAGCTCAGGCCCGAGCGCCCATCTGGCGACGTTCGAGTACTCGACGAGTTGGATCGACGACCCAGCCCATGGAGGGACCCCTACGAGCGGATCCCGTATCCAGACAGGCGATATGATGATTGACCGACTCAGGGTGGTCACTCGAGGGACTACCGCCAGGACGAGTCAGGCCTGAGAGGTGCCCGCCCCTACGATGATCGCTGCGATTATCGAGGTGATCGCGCACCAGTAGTCTCTGCATACGGAGCTCAGGATCATGGGTATCCCGATCGCCGAGCCGATCCACCCCGCCCCCGCGATTACTATCACGATGGCGAGTACACCACCGGCGCTCGAGGAGACCTGGTCGCCGCGGAGACTACGACCCCCGACCAGAGTATTCCCGCCACGATCGTGATATTCCCCAGCGCGCGCCACCGCGCCCGAACTACGCCGAGCCCTACGATCGGGAGTACGACCACCGGCGTTACCCCAGCCCGCCTCGTCGTCAGCACGACGATCGAGACTTCCACGACCGACGTGATGACCCCGATCGTCGTCGTGAGGACCATCGCATTCGTATGCAGAAGAGCGTGAGGGCTGAGGTCCCTGTCTTTGACGGTTCTCGAGAACCCAAAGACTTCATTGATTGGGAGTCCAGCATGAACTCCTACTTCCGCTGGTACCGTATGGACACCGACCTCTGCGTCGAGTACGCAGAGATGAGACTTGGCGGACAGGCCAAGATCTTCTAGGAGAACGAGTACTTAGCCGCCGAGAGGCGAGGGCTCCCGATCACTACCTGGGCTGAGATGGTTCAGAAGCTGCGGAACAAGTATGTTCCGCGGCAGTACGAGGCGACACTCTTCCTATCATGGCTTGACCTCCGACAGGGCAAGTCACCCATTCGGGACTACATACAGACCTTTGAGGAGTGTCGGATGAGGTGTCGGTTCGTGGAGGACCCACGGATCGTCATTGGTCTCTTCACACACAGGCTTACCACCCGTCTTCGGAATGACGTGCTCAAGAGCTGCCCTTCCGAAGTTGACGAGGCCTACCACATCGTGGAGCACATGGAGAGACCTGGAGACGACGCCCCAGTGACGACGACCACTCAGACCCCCCGGTCCCCGTTCACCCGCTCCACGACGACTACCTCCCCACCCCAGCCTCGACTTGGTGGCGGGAACAGTCGGACTACCCCGACCACCTCAGTGGGATCTGCCCCACCCCCCCGGGCCGTGACGACCGATTCGTCCCTCCGCACGACCGCCGTCGCCCCTCCGCCCATCACTTGTTTCAAGTGTCAGGGCAAGGGACACCGGGCCATAATCCCGATTTCATAATCTGGATTTTCAAAATCTGTAAAAGGTCATAATCCCGATTGGAAGCTTGATTCTTATTTTTTTATCTTTGGAGAAGGAGATAGATTGGCTGTAGAAGAAGGATTGATACAGAATTTGATGAGAAAGGATCAAGATCGTTGAAGTTCTAAATTGCTGAAAATAGAAATTTCAAGAAACTAAAAAAACATCATAACTTTGATTTTCCAAAACAAAGATTCACGGTCTAGTTGAAGAAGAAAATGTCTCTAACCTAATTAACGCAATCAAACCAATACAATGTGATGCTTCGGCTTCAGTTGCTCATCCGAGAGCCCGTATATTTCGCCCGAGCTAGGCGTGTTGCTTCCGACACGAAGAACAAGAAGGAGAACGAAGAAACTCACAAGAACTTCAGCTTGAATCACGGACGTTCCCCAATCGGCGCTCGCTTTCCTCCGGCTAGCCTCTGCTAGGAGCAACCTAAAGAAGAATCGTCAGTTCTTCTTTCCCCATTCTGTGTTTTATAGCTTCTGTAGGTTAAAAAGTCGTGCAAAAGACGAAACTGCCCCTTCTGCACTTAAAAAAACTCAAAATCCCGTAAGAGAAGTTGCAGTGATGTACAGAAATACCCCCTGATTTCAAAAATGCAATATCTCCCAATATATAAATCAGATTGGAGTGAAATTTTTTTCATTGTCTTCCTTGTTGAGCCCTCTTTCTTCTTAAATCAACAGCAATCCAAAAATATAAGAAGGGTTAGCCTCATAATAGGCATTTGGGTCTCCATTTCTTCCTTCTCAATCTTCCTTCTTTGCTAATTTTAGAATCTACACATAAGAAACTCAACAAAATATGGTTAGCTTATAATAGTTTGACCTTGTGAAAGGTCAAACATCAAATATGCATCAGATTAACCTCAATTTAATACAAATGAGTATTTATGTGAAATCTCATGATATATGCAAAGAATGTTATAAAAACATGATAACATGAACTATGATGTGATGATTTATGCTTTAAAAGTAGTGAGAAATCATGAATTTTCAGGTCAAATACGCATGTTATCATAACCCTCAACCCAAATCTTTGCTAGTCCCTTAGCAATCACTAACCTTAAGAGGATAATACAATCTTATCATATATCTTGCATCATTATGGTGGGCAGTTTAAGTTTCCCCTTTAAGTACCACACAAGGCCTTGTTTCCAAGGCAATTGCCTCTGAGATTTACACCTAGAGTTGCTGGATTTTGGATCCTTGTTTTGGTATACCATGTAAGCCAAGAATACTCATTACCCGAAAAAGAAATGTGAAAAAGAAATAATCCAACCATCCTTCAAGGTTATTACTCCCCTATATTTCAGGCTTAAAACCACAGTGGGTTATAATTATCTTAACCTTGCCCTCCCCATGTGCTATTTATTTTTATTATTTTTTTTATATACTTATTGCTTTTTGAAGCAATTGTAGCTTAAGCCACTTATTCATTTCCTCACATGCCGCTGGAAACTTATTCTGCGGCCCATGCCACTTAATTGATTGTCTATTGTCACCATGCAGCTTATTCACTATTTTTGCACATGAGGAATGACAAGGCAAGGTGAACCCATAAAACTTTCCATGTTTTGGGGGAGATTTTGCTCTAAGGATGGTGGAATGATTGGTGGGACAGAATTGTGTAAAATCAATAAGGGTTTTGAGGCTTCTTATTTACATGATCACCCTCCCTAGGGAGCTCACCATAGGACAGCCCCCTCCCTGGTTACTCATTGGCAATTCATGGTACAACAGGGTTGCCCTCACATTCAGCCTCCTCTATTGGTCATATTTCACCCCTTAAGGTATATACTCATGCAAGGAACTTACAAGATATGAATATTTATCTTTCAATGAAAGCATTTTTTTGAAAGTTTTTGGGAGAGATTTTTTTAAAAGAAAATGATCGCTAAATGGAATCAGATTTCTTGATCTACCCCCCTCTAAAAATATGCAATGGCCTCATGCATGAAAATGAGCAGGTAAAGAATTTTTTAGGAAGAATCTAACCTGGAAGGTATCGCATTGGGTTCTGAATTTTAGTCACGATTGGCCGATAAGATCTCAGGGGTATCGCATTGGGTGCTGAATTTGATATGCTCGCAAAGCCCACGGTTGGTTGATGAGAGCTGAGCATTATTGAATGAGCATCACCTGTTTATTTGGAAGAAAAAAACATACGTAAAGAAAAGAAAATGTAAAATATCTCACCTTAAATTTCAGTATGTAAAAATGTAAAAAAATCAGACAGTAAAAATATCTATATTGGTTTTAGGGGTTATCCCCGGAGGGTTCCTCCAAATGGAATGACGATGGTGGATGGATTGGGACGTCTTCCATATAGGGCTTTAGTCGTTGACCATTGACTTTGAATTCTAAACCTGTTTTTGGATCACGAACTGAAACTACCCCATTAGTGAAAAGTTCTACAATAATAAATGGTCCATCCCATCGCGATTTGAGCTTTCCAGGAAAGAGTTTCAACCGAGAATTATAAAGCCAAACCTTTTGGTTCACCTTAAAATCTCTACAGTTGAGATTTTTGTCATGGAAGCTCTTCATCTTGGACTTGTAAAATGAGGGAGTTGTCATATGCTTCATTTCTCAATTCTTGGAGCTCATGCATCTGCAATAAACGATTCTTTCCTGCAGCATCTAATGACATGTTAAGTTTTTTTAATGGCCCAAAAAGGCCTTATGTTCAATTTCCACCTGGGAAGATGACAAGCTTTTCCAAACACCAGCCTATAAGGAGACATCCCTAAGGGTGTTTTTATAGGCTGTTCTATAAGCCCATAGAGCATCATAAAGTCTACTAGACCAATCCTTCCCATCAGGGTTTAATGATTTTTCAATATTTTTTTGATCTCCCTATTAGATACTTCTACTTGCCCATTGGCCTGAGGATGGTATGGAGTTGTAACCCTATGATGGACTCCATTTTTTTCTTCAAAAGAGCACAAAAATTGATGATTGTTAAAATGTGTCCCCCCATCACTAATTATTGCTCTAGGGCAGCCAAATCTAGAAAAATATGTTTTTGCTGAATGAACTTTAATACTACTTTATGATCATTAGTTCTTGTAGGGATTGCTTCTACCCACCTAGACAAGTAGTCTACAGCCACGAGAATGTATTCAAACCCATCGGAATTAGGAAATGGACCCATGAAATCTATACCCCATAAATCAAAAAAATTTCGACCTCGATGATCGGTTGGAGCGGCATCCGGTCATTCTTCCTCAAATTTACTGAAGCTTGGCATTTTTAAACAATTAGAGCAAAAACTTATAAGCATCCTTAAACAGATTTGGCCAAAAAGAAACCAGATTGTAACACCTTATATCCGGTAATTTTAGAGGCATAATGTCCTCCACAAAAAAAGAAGAATGACAAAAAAATCTAAAAATTTTCCATTGTTCTTCTTCGGGTACACACCTCCCTGTATACATGATCCACTCCAACATGAAACAATTCAGGTTCATCATAGAAATAATATTTGATATCCCTATAAAACTTCTTCCTATCATTAGTATCCCAATCTTCGGGCAATCTTCCCGTAACAAGGTAGTTTACTATGTGGGCAAACCAAGGTAGGGCACTACTCATAACCTTTAAAATATGCTCATCGGGGAAATTCATCTAAAAATCGGAATTGAAACTTCACCCGGTAATCTAGAAAGGTGATCGGCTACAACATTCTCAACCCCACGCCTATCCTTAATTTCTAAGTCAAATTCTTGCATTAGTAGAACCCACCTCATGAGCCTAGGTTTAGTTTCCTTCTTATTTAACAGAAATTTGAGGGCGGCATGATCTGTAAATATGATGACTTTGCTGCCCAGCAAGTAAGAACGAAACTTTTCTAATGCAAAAACTATGGCTAACAATTCTTTTTCTGTGGTAGAGTAGTTTACCTGAGCCCCACCTAATGTCTTGCTCGCGTAGTAGATTGCGACTGGTTTCTTGTCCACTCTTTGACCAAGAACAGCCCCCACTGCATGAATGGAAGCATCGCACATTAATTCGAAAGGAAGAGTCCAATCGGGAGCTTGCATGATTGGCGCATTAATAAGAGCTTCCTTAATCTGCAAAAAAAGAGTCTTTAGCCTTCTCATCTAAAAATAAAAATCTATATTTTTTTAGAAAGCAAAATGAGTCAACGGTTTAGAAATTTTAGCAAAAATCTTTAATAAACCTTCGATAAAAAAACCAGCATGTCCAAGAAATCCTCTAAGTTGTTTAATTGTTGTGGGAAGATTTAATTTCTTGATCACTTCAACTTTTGCTTTATCCACCTCTAATCCATTCTTGCTAATATGATGTCCTAAGACTATTCCTTCCTCCACCATAAAATGAGACTTTTTCCCAGCTTAGAACTAATTTGTTTTCCACACAAATATGCAAAACTTTAGTCAAATTAGCAAGACATAAATCGAACGATGACCCAAAGACTGAAAAAAATCATCCATAAAAAAATTTCTAAACAATCTCCTACTAAATTGGAAAACATGGCATTCATACATCTTTGAAAGGTAGCCGGCGCATTGCATAACCCAAAAGGCATTCTTTTAAAAAGCAAAAGTACCAACCTGGGACAAGTAAAAAGTGCTCTTCTCTTGGTCTTGTTTATGAATTTCTATTTGATTATATCCGGAGTATCCATCAAGAAAACAATAGAAATTCTGTCCAGAAAAGTTTCTCAAGAATTTGATCAGGGAAAAGGGTAACGGATAATGATCTTTCTTAGTCACTGAGTTGAGTTTTCGATAATCTATGCACACTCTCCAACTAGATTCCTCTCGGGTGTGAATTTCCTCCCCGTCGTCATTCATTTTTACTGTTATTCCTGATTTCTTTGGCACTAAATGTATTGGACTAATCCAAGGACTATCAGAGATGGCATATATAAAGTCAGCTTTAAGCCATTTCAAAATCTCTTTCTTAATAACCTCAAGCATATGAGGATTAAGCCTACGTTGAGGTTGTCTAGAAGGCTTTGAATCTTCCTCAATGAAAATTCTATGGACACAAGTATCCGAACTGATTCCTTTAATATCATCAATATGCCAACCTATTGCTGTTTTATAATATGATAGAACCTCTAATAATGCTTTCTCTTGTTCTTTAGACAAAAGAGATGAAATGATCACGGGCATTGCATTGTTAGGTCCTAAAAATGCATATTTCAAATTAGATGGTAGCGGTTTTAAATCAATATCAGTCATAGGAAGAGAATTCAGAAGCCCCTCAAATACTTCCTCCTCACTTTCTTTGGGCTCAAGAGAAAAATAACTCCTTGTTATTAATATTGAACCCGAAGTCATCCTCTTCCACTAAAGCTTACAAAACAAACATCCTCACTAGATTCCTTAGGATATTTCATTAGATTTGAAATAGGAAGTTCAATTTTTCAGATCCAACTTTTAATTCTATGGTCCCTTTTTCCCCAATCAGTAATAGCTCTAGCTGTGGCCAAGAATGGCCTACCTAAAAATAATTGGTGCTTTGCTGAGATTTCCTGCAAGTTTCATGTCAATGACCACAAAGTCAACTGGAAATTTACAATTCTTGACAGCTTACTACCACATCCTCCATTATTCCATATGGTTCCTTGATTGATCCATCGGCTAGTTGTAATTCTAACATAATAGGTTCTAAATCCCCAAATTTAAATTTATCATATAGAGCTTTAGGCATCACATTCACACTAGCTCCAGAATCTAATAATGATCTATTGAATATCATTCCTCCAATTTCACATCCAATTAAAGGAGCTCCGGGATCTCTTCTTTTGATCGGCATTTCATTTAACAACATGGCACTAACTCTTTCGAAAGCTGAATTCTCTTAGGTTTCCTAGTTGGTGTGCAAAGCTCCTTCAAAAATTTTGAAATAGAAGGTATGTTTTGGACTGCATCAATCAAAGGTATGGTAATAGTAGTTTCTTTAAAAATTTGTAAGAGATGAGAATCATCCGGTTTTTCTCTAGCTGATTTTAGGGCAGCAGGGAATGGAATTGGTGGAACATAATCTTTTGGATCTAAATCTTTTGTTTTTTGTTCCCCATTACTAGCCTCACATTCCTCACTATCCTTAGGTTCCCCTACCTCTTTCTCAAAAATCATTTTTTTCTTTACAGGTTCAATACTATCCCCTAAGATTTTTCCACTTCTAAGTCTAGATATAGAATTTATGTCTTCCTCTTCCCTAAGGTCAGAGATAACAGGAACAGCAGTAGTAACTTTCTCCCTATCAATCTCTGTGGATGCATTAGGATTAATATCTAAAAGACATACATTCCTGGGATTCATAAGAGGTTGAGTAGGGAATGTACCTGAATTCGCTTCACTTGGAATATTATCATCCAATTTACCTTTCATCTTCTCATTTCTCTGATTGTGTTGGGGTTCTTGCATTGTTTGACCTCTCTCTAACTTCTCCATCTTTGTCATCACTTCTTTCAAAAGAGATCCTTGCTGGTCGATAATCTTTTGCTGGTTTTTCTTGTCTTCTTTTAATTCCACGACAAGTTCCATAAGAGTTTCATTAGTTTGATCATTAGAAGAACTTTGAGAAACAAAAGGTTTAGTATATTGAGAATAAGGTTGAGATTGTTGAGGCACGAAAGGCTTTGGCTGAAAGTTGGTTGCCCCCCCTTTGCTCCAATTTTGCCCTCCAAAATTCCCTCTTGTGTTCCAATTCCCTTGGCCATCATTTGTTCTTCCAAATGCATTAACCTGAAGTCTCATTTGACAACCATCATCATCATGTTCGTTAGTGGAACAAAAAGAGCAAAAAGAGCTAGAAATATTTTTTCCTTCATAAATCTGAGATCTTGCTTGTGATCCTTGCATGAAAGATTTAAAATTTTCAGTTAATTGCTCCATGGCATTACCTATCTTACCAATATCTCTCTCTACTCGGTCCAATCGGTATTCGGGCTCCACTGCCTTCACATCGATGATTCCTCCACGTTTTTGTCCACTTTGTTCTTACCATTATTTGAGAAGCTTTGCTGATAGGCCCAATTGTCTACTAGTTTTTCCATGAATTCCATGGATTCATCAGCATAAGTTTCCACAAAATTCCCTCCACTAGCTATGTCCACCATATTCCTCTCATTATCATTTAATCCTCCATAAAATGTTTGAACTAACTCCCATGACGGAATCCCATGATGTGGACATCTCCTTGTGAGAGCCATGAATCTCTCCCATGCTTCACTAAAAGAATCATTTCCTTGAGAAAAATCTCTGATGGCTCTCCTAAGGGCGTTGGTTTTCCCAAACGAGTAAAATTTCTTCAAGAAGCATTTTTCTATTTCACTCCAAGATCTAAACTCCTGTCCAATAGACTTAAACCAATCCTTGGCTCTGTCCTTCAAAGCAAAAGGAAAAACTCTCATTTTCAAATTTTCTTGAGAAACTCCAGAATAATTGTAACTCATACAAATGTCAGTGAATTCCTCTAGAAAATCATAAGGCTCCTCATTAAATCTTCCATAGAATGTAGGGAGTAATTGAAGCATATGAGGATCTATCTTGAATGTAATATTTTCAGCTAGAGGTGCAGAAATTCTAGTATAAGCTTGGCTCTCAGATGGATCAGAGTATTCTCTTATCTTCATCCTTCTAGTATTTTGATCTACTGTCTGATTTTGAAGATCATTTGGATTTCCCTCCATATTCTCTCTCTTTGAATGAATTTCTTCCTCAATACTCTCAAGCTTTGAATCTGAATTCAAGGAATTCTTACCTAAATTCTCCCTAAAAAGAGGAAGATGTAGGGATCTCCTGCCGTACATGCAAGGAAAGCTCCAACAGAATTGTTAGATCTCAATTATTGAGAGCAGTTCAACAAAAATGATTAAAATCAACTATTTACTGAAAAATAAATTCTTGAACGAGAAAAACAAAAACAGAAAAACAAGTTTCTTGGAAGAAAATATTACATAAAAAGAATTCAATTTCAGACGTATGGACACCTACTTCCCCGGCAACGACGCCATTTGATAAACCACAAACCTCACGATCGTTTAAACATGAGCTTGCATATCAAAGAATATTCACGAATCTCCTATTTACGATTAAGACTAGTATAGAAATAATTCGAGGTCGAATCCACGGAGAAGAAGGAAAATAGGCTTGATTTGACTTGATTCTATTTTCTTGTTTTTTTGAGAGAGCTTTAGATTGAATTAAGAAGGCAATGAAGATCGCTGAAACTAGATTTAGTTTTCTGATTTTCTGAGAGAGATTTAGATTGAATTAAAAAGAAATATTGCAACAGAAATTATTAAAGACAATCAAGATTGTTGAAACTAGATTTAATTTTCTGATTTTTTGAGAGAGATTTAGATTGAATTAAAAAGAAAGATTGATATAGAAACTGATGAGAGGGAATCAAGAGAATTCAAGATTCGAAATCTGTAGAAATAGGTTTTCAAGATTTGAAAACAAGAAATCATAATCTGGAATTTCGAAATCTGCAGAGAGAGGTTTTTCAAGATTTGAAAAACAAGAATTCATAATCTGGATTTTCAAAATCTGTAAAAGGTCATAATCCCGATTGGAAGCTTGATTCTTATTTTTTTATCTTTGGAGAAGGAGATAGATTGGCTGTAGAAGAAGGATTGATACAGAATTTGATGAGAAAGGATCAAGATCGTTGAAGTTCTAAATTGCTGAAAATAGAAATTTCAAGAAACTAAAAAAACATCATAACTTTGATTTTCCAAAACAAAGATTCACGGTCTAGTTGAAGAAGAAAATGTCTCTAACCTAATTAACGCAATCAAACCAATACAATGTGATGCTTCGGCTTCAGTTGCTCATCCGAGAGCCCGTATATTTCGCCCGAGCTAGGCGTGTTGCTTCCGACACGAAGAACAAGAAGGAGAACGAAGAAACTCACAAGAACTTCAGCTTGAATCACGGACGTTCCCCAATCGGCGCTCGCTTTCCTCCGGCTAGCCTCTGCTAGGAGCAACCTAAAGAAGAATCGTCAGTTCTTCTTTCCCCATTCTGTGTTTTATAGCTTCTGTAGGTTAAAAAAAGTCGTGCAAAAAGACAGAAACTGCCCCTCCCTGCACTTAAAAACTCAAAAATCCCGTAAGAGAAGTTGCCAGTAATTACGAAATACCCCTGATTTCAAAAATGCAATATCTCCCAATATATAAATCAGATTGGGGTGAAATTTTTTCATTGTCTTCCTTGTTGAGCCCTCTTTCTTCTTAAATCAACAGCAATCCAAAAATATAAGAAGGGTTAGCCTCATAATAGGCATTTGGGTCTCCATTTCTTCCTTCTCAATCTTCCTTCTTTGCTAATTTTAGAATCTACACATAAGAAACTCAACAAAATATGGTTAGCTTATAATAGTTTGACCTTGTGAAAGGTCAAACATCAAATATGCATCAGATTAACCTCAATTTAATACAAATGAGTATTTATGTGAAATCTCATGATATATGCAAAGAATGTTATAAAAACATGATAACATGAACTATGATGTGAGGATTTATGCTTTAAAAGTAGTGAGAAATCATGAATTTTCAGGTCAAATACGCATGTTATCACCTGCGACGCCTCTAGCGTTGGCATCGGGGGTGTCCTGAGCCAGGATGGCCACCCCGTCGAGTTCTTCAGCGAGAAGCTGAATGACGTCAGATTCCAGTACTTCACGTACGATAAGGAGTTTTATGCCGTCATTCAGGCATTGAGACACTGGAGACATTATCTCCTGTCCAAGGAGTTTGTGCTCTTTTCGGACCACGAGGCCCTAAAGTATCTCCACTCGCAGCAGAAGCTGAGCGACAGACACGCGCGGTGGGTGGAGTATCTGCAGGACTACACGTTCGTTATCTGCCACAAGAAGGGCAAGGATAATGTGGTCGCGGACGCGTTGAGTCACCGGGCGCATCTCCTCACTTTAGTGAGGGTGCAGGTTACCGAGTTCGAGTCCTTAAAGGACTCATATTCGACATGTCCGGATTTCGGCCCCATAGTCCAGGCCCTCGAGGTTGGCACTAGCCACGAGCACCGCGACTACCTCCGGACAGAGGGTTACCTATTCTTCAAGAATAGGTTGTGCGTTCCACGCACGTCTCTTCGGGATCAGCTCACTTGGGAGTGCCATTCCGGAGGTCTTGCCGGCCATTTTGGCCGTGACAAGACGATTACGGCGGTAGAACATCAGTTCTATTGGCCGAGCCTGAAGCGCGATGTTGGGAACATCGTCGCTTAGTGCTGGGTGTGCGCCTTCGCTAAGCAAGTAAGGAAGAATGCTGGCCTCTACACACCGCTACCAGTGCCGACGTGACCTTGGGACGACGTGAGCATGGACTTTGTGCTCGGACTACCCCGCACGGTCCGCCACCAGGATTCTATCATGGTGGTCGTGGATCGCTTTTCGAAGATGGCCCATTTCGTGCCATGTTCGAAGACCTCTGACGCCACGCGAGTGGCCCAGTTGTACTTCCGGGAGGTAGTCCGCTTACATGGGCTACCTAAGTCCATCGTATCGGATCGCGACGTCCGCTTTACGAGCCACTTCTGGCGGACACTGTGGAGCATGCTAGGGACCAAGCTGAAGTTTTCGACGGCATATCACTGATAACATGCATTTATAACATGAATTCTTATCTTAATTAACTCATATTCATGCTTATTTTATGTGAATATGATGCATGTTATCATACTTTTTAGGAATTTTCTCCATTGGCATGTCATTTCACTAAAGTTGATATTTATGCATAAATTAGGGATAATTTCATGTTTAATAGATGATTAATCTTTTGTTTCAATTAATAGAAGTTAATCTCAGTTATTAAATGAGTTTTGACTTTAGTAAATGTTTGGAAGGATGATTTTAGGATGAATTTATGATTTAGGATGTTTAATTAGAACTTATTTAATGAAATTTTTAATTCATCTTTATTTCCTTCTTGAAAACACATTTTTAATGACATGGTATTAAAAAAAGAAAAAGAATTTGTGATCCAATGGAGAAAATTTGGATTAAAAAAAGGAGTTGTATTTTGAGAAATATGAATTTCTGAAGTTTTATACTATTTTTTTCTGATTTTTATTTGATTTTTTAAGGAATTTCTTAGTTAAAATCGCGAAAAAAGGGGGAGAAATTACCTGCGGCTGACGTGGCGAGCGCCGGCTGACGTGGCGAGTAGGCCCAGGCGGGGCTGACGTGGCGCGCGGGTCCACCGCGCCGTTACGACGTGGCGCTGAGGCCACGTGGCAGGACGCGTGTGGCCCACGCAGGAGGCGCGCCAAGTGGCAGGGCGGCCACGAGGCCACGTGGGCACCCGTGTGGGGCGCCGCGTGTCACGGAGTAAAGAGGAGATAGTAGGACAATTAGTAGGGGAATCTTTTCCCCTATTTAAACGCGTCCTGCTCTTTTATTTCTTCCGTGTGGGACTATGTTCCCACACGGTTCTTACCTTGCAGGTGACGTGGCGGCACGGCGGGCGTCGGATCCTGCCGGCGCTGATCGCAGAGCGTGAATCGCGTGGACCAGAGTCCACGCGATCGTCATCAAAACACGTGCGTAAAAAGCGATTATGTAAAGGTTGATCGAACGACTTACCTCACGCCACGTGGCATCCTGAGAAGCGGTCGATCGTCATCAAATCGGAGGCTTTAATATGATCGTACGATTCCTGTGATTCGCATCGCACGACAGAGAAGCGTCGTGGAAGAACTCCACGATTGCGGTCCGATCGAACCGCGATCGCGGCGCGATCGAGCCGCGATCGGGGAGTTAAAGGGAGGCAATCGTCTCCAAGCGATCGGAGAACGATCGACGACTTACCACGACTTCGATCGAGGCCCGATCGTGGCCCGATCGTGGGACTTCTTGAGGCGAAAATCGCGGCCATATTGAAGCGAAATCGAAGCAAAATTCAGGCTGATTCCAAGCCAATCCGGAAGCTACGTCTTCATGTCATGAAACCGCCGCCACGACGCATGGATTCCGCCCCCATCCGCCTCTACAGCCCACGATTCCGGGCCAATTTCTCCTTTAAAAACTCATGTACTCTTTCTCTTGTTCTTTAACTTTTGATCGACTCGTGAAGAAATTAAGCGAGTTTTGAGGAAGATCTCTAGTTCATCGTGTTCCCCCCGCGTTTAGACTTGATTTCAAAGCAATTGGAGCGGGATTGATCACGAATTTCTCCTTGATTTCATCGAATTTTCCCCTTCAATTCCGAACGTCCACGAGGAAGAATCCGAGCAAATTCGCTTCAATCCACAAGAATTGGAGCCCCATCCTTGCGGCAATCGGGTTATTAGTGAGATTGGATCGATTATCAGGAGATAATTTGAGTTTTTATTAGATTTAGAAGTTTAATTTTGCAAATTAGTTCATAGTGTTCTTCATTTTCCCCAATTTTAGGTCCGAAATTTTGCTGATTTTGAAAATAGGATATCGCTCTGATTATAATTCAAAATTACTTGATTTTTCTTTCATTGGATTCCTCTTTTCATCAGCTTTCCGTGGATAGCACATTCATCAAATTCTGAGTTCATTTGATCCTTCAATTTAACGTTTGACCACGGACTGTTCATCTTTCATCAGAAGTCAAATGTTGACTTTCGGGGTCAATTACTTTTTATTGACAACTCAGAATTTGATAATTTTTGTCTTGTTGGATTCCTCTGGTTCTTAGCTTTCTATTGACATATAAATTGCAAGATTTGGATTTTATTTGGGCATTCAATTTGAAGATTTCCTCTGAGGTGTTCATTTCAGGGATTTTCTGATCATTGATTTTCAATAATTCATAATAAATCCATTTCTTATCCAAAAATTACAAAACTTATATCAATAAATTCCATTTTCTCTCTAGTTTCCAAATATCTACTTTTCGTAATCTTCTGGCTCTGTTTGATTCTCTGATTTTGCAGAACACGTACTCTGGGTCAAAGTCAATGCTTTGACTTTGACTTTTGACTTTTCTCTGTCAAATCCGAGATTTCAAATCTTAAAACTTCTTATTTACCTTATTAATATCATTTCCATGTCTTACATCTTATATTCTCTTATTTAAAACTGCTTTTAAACCTAAGTTTGACCAAGTCAAGTCTACGATTAAAGTCAACCCTGCTCTCTGTGGATCGACCCGATACTTACCCAGTACTTGATTATTATATCTTGTCTTTGTGAGTTCGGTTTTATAAATTTTGTTTGACCATCGTCTTTGTGTTTTAACGACGCACGAAAACGACACGTCAATCACCCGCAGACAGACGGCCAGACGGAGGTCGTCAATCGGAGTCTTGGAAACTTACTCTGATCCTTGGTGGGGGATAACCTCACCACCTGGGATCTAGTCATCCCGCATGCCGAGTTCGCGTATAACGCCTCGGTGAACCGCACCACTGGTATGAGCCCGTTTGAGGTTGCCCATGGCCTAGTACCCCGCAAACCTCTAGACTTAGTGCCAGTAGATCCCCACATTAGAGCGTCTGAGGATGGTGTTGCATTTGCCCAGCATGTGAGTGAGTTGCATAAATACATTCATGATAGGATCACTCAGTAGAATGCAGCATACAAGCAGGCTGCCGACTCGCATCGTCGTCATCGGAGTTTCGAAGTGGGTGACCAGGTGATGGTCCGGTTGAGACCAGAGAGATACTCTCCAGGCACGGCTACGAAGCTTCATGCTCGTAGCGCGGGCCCGTTCCGGGTCCTTTCCCGCGTGGGCGAGAACGCCTAGGTCGTCGACATCCCTCCTTCGTGGGGGATCAGCTCGACCTTCAACGTGGCGGACTTGGCCGCGTATTTAGCTCTACCACCACATCAGCCTTCCGACCCTGGCCCCTTCTCTGAGAGCGAGTTTGTCCAGCAGTCCACTCCCCCAGTGCTACCACCCGATTGGCATGAGCAGGTAGAGGAGATACTGCAGGAGATAATTGACTTCACGGGGGATGGTGCTTCGCGGAGGTTTTTTGTGCGTTGGCAGGGACGTCCGGCAGAGGATGACGCGTGGATCACGGAGGACGACTTAGCACGCCTACAACCGGATCTGCTCGAGCCGCTGCCCGACACACCCGCTAACTCGACGGAGTCGAGTTCTTCCGACCCCGGGAGGATTGGTGGCGTACGACCCCCGTCGCCACCAAGGCATGACACTACGGCGCCGGAGGAGCCGACACCCGCGCGCATCCAGCCCCCTCGACAGGCGAAGATGAAGGATGCCAAGTTTCACTACACCAAGTGAGGACCTCATCTCGCTACGACACATTTCACAGGGCTCGCGCGCGCGGGGAGTTATCTTTCCAGTTTTTATTTCATTATGAACTTTATTTAGCCCGCACGTGTTTAAGCGGGCCTTTGTCTATCTCTTCTCTCCCCTTTAGGCTTTTGGGTGGGCTCTTCCCCTTTTCGGGATCCCATTCGTTAAGCCCTTCTCTTTGTGGACCCTTTTCTATTTTTCTATGATTATGTTAGGTGTGGGTTGTGGGCCTCAAGTGGGCCCTTTCCTCTCTCGGCCCACTATGGGCTCTATAAGAGGGGAAGGGACCCCCCCACAAACCCTAGCCGTCATTTGAAGAAAGAAAGGGTCATCCTTCATCTCAAGTGGCTGCTCAAGGGAGAACAAGGAGGGGAACCAACCGCCGCCACCGCCGCCGCCACCGCCGCCGCACCACCACGTGCCACCGCCGTGCCCACCGCCGAGGCCGCCGCCTTCTCCTGCCTTGCTCACTGGTTACCTTGGTGCAGCTGTCCTGCCGCCGCCACCGCTGCCGCCGCCTCAAGCCGCCGTCGCCGCCGCTGCCGCCGCCAGATCGCCGCACCACCACCTCCTCCTCCCCCTCCCCTCCATTTCCGTCAGCCCATCCCCTCTCCTCTCTGCCAATTCCATTTTCCCCTCCACGTTCCCGCCGTCCTTCCCCACTTCCCACGATCCCCTGCATACGCCCAGCCATTCCCCTTCCTCCTCCTCCAGATTCTCTACAATTCCGGCTACCCCCTCCCCATCTCCGCTTCGCGCTGCACCCAGCCTCCCACCCCGCGCGCGGATCCCCTGCCAAAAAAAATCCCTGCGCGAAATCATCATCCCTGCACATTTCCCTTCCTTCGGTCGCCTTCCCTCTTCCCCTCCGGGTCAATTCCCGATTTCGCACCTTTTCTTCACCTACGCCATTCTCCACGAGGTCTCCATGTCCCAAAATTGCTGACGCCCGTGGACGAAATCCCATCCCAGGTCACCGCGGTTAATCTCGTCGCCTAGCCCCCCTTTCCCGAATTCCCCATTCCATGCCCCGATCAAGATTCGGAGTTTACTGGAAATCTTCATCGCCGCCCTTCCGCATTCCTGACCACACCCACCGATCCTCCTTCACCCACCAACCATCCCGAAACTCGACCCTACCCTCTTCCCATTTTCGGAATCGCCACACAAAAAAAAGAAAGAACCCTTACCTGTCCGCGATCCCAATTACGCACTCAATTCATCGTACGCGCTTTCTCCAAATTTCCGCAAGCATCCGAGCCTCTAATCGCTAGACCGACCTCACTCCCTCTCTCCACCGAATCGTGACCTTGCCTTCTTCTCCCCCTCCCCTTTATTTTCTTTACTTCCCTCACGGGATACCATTTCCCCACGCCCTCTCGCCCCGTCTGACGTCGAGCGTGCGATCATCCTACTCCCCCTCCCCGAGCGGGAACCCCTGAGCCTCCTGCCTGCAGCTGCGCGCTCGCGCCACACGCTGATCCCTGCAGGCCCCGAATTCCCCCTCTGCTACCAACCTGCCTCTTTGGCTTGCTCCCCTTCCGCACGCCCAACTGGACATTCCCATCCCATTCCCATTTACTCTGGAGCGTGTTCCACTTTGATCCACTCTGCTTGCTAGAGCACCCTGAGGTCACCATCCTCTCTACACGTGCCGGAGACTCCCCACGATCATGATCCCCACCGTTGGGACCTACTTCGACGGACCACCGTGCCGCGTACGAACGACCCCAAACGTCACGACCGACCGGGCTCGCGCCCCGCAGGTTAGGCACGCATCCCCTCTTTATTTTACGTCGGAGTCTATATTTCTTTCAGTATTTCCCGCACCGTCTCCGCCGCCATCGGGATTTAGGTAGGTCGAGTGCTTAGACGATTTGATAGGATCCAGATCGTGAGCCAACCCGTTGGGTTGACTGTCGAGTTCCTCTCGATGACTCACGGCCTTTCGCCCGCGAGGACGTGGATCGGAAGGGCTCCCGGACGGGCTCTACTCGGCGCAACCCAGGGCCTTCGGCGACGACACCCGAGACGGCACCCTGCTTGATTGCATCCTTAGTTACTACATCATATTAGAATCTCCCTAGTTCATTCCTAGCATCACAGTGTGAGACCGGTTTCGCACCCGGTCCTGCATCACGACACCTCCACAAGCAAACCCCGAGACTTGCCCCATCACCTCCAAGATCAACACCCACGTCTCCATATCATCTTACACTTGTTGACCGTGCCGAGCTGAATCTCCACTTCGCCATGACCCATCAAGCATTTCGGCCTGTAGGTTAGCTTTGATCCCCCTTCTCTTAAGTTTAATTACCTTTTCGAAGTGTTTCCTATACTCATCTCCATTGCCATTAGACAAACTTAGATAGGATAGAACAGAATATCGGTTCGAGAAGTCTGATGTGTATGTCAGGTCGGGTACCGAGCGTGGGTTACAGCCTTTGGCTAATCTACGATGAACGAACCTACGCCCTTGGAGGTTGATTGAGAGGATCGTTTCCCTACCATCATCGCGAGTTTCCCTGGGTTACCTAGAATTGACTTCACTGATCGACACACCTGCCTGCACTTAGGTTAGGTCCTCATACTTAGAGCTTATGACTCGTATGTCCATAGGCTAGGGTCGACTGCCCTAGCCAAGATCCCTCTTGGTTACAATGATCACGCACGAGGGTTTTTGATAACATGCTAATTAGACATGATAATATATGATTATTAATGCATATTAAGGCATAAAAGATTTCATTCCTATGCATGTTATCATATTTATGAGTATTTATCTATCATTCTATGAAAAAGTCATTATAATATCAAAATACTTTAATTTAGAGTTAATTATTATGAATGAAAGATAAATTATTTTATAAACTATCTTTACTTGAGATTATAAGTAGTTTTTAATGTTAAATAATGAGAGAAATGATTTTTATAAACATTCAGTTAATTTTCTAAATTAAAATCTGAAAAGAAATGAATGTATTTTTGAAATAAAAATTAAATCTCTTGTTATTTATTAATTTTGACTTTATATAATGATAGATAATTAAATTTCGGATCAAATAAAAGAAATTTGAATTAATTTGGAGTTATATTTTGAAAGTTATGAATTTTTTGATTTTTAGGGATTTTTCTGGAATTTTTCTGAATTTTTCTGAATTTTTAATGAGTTTCTAAGGATTTTCTGGAATTAAAAATCGATTTTTCAAATTTAATATTGATTTTTCATTTTATTTAAAGCGCGCAGGTGTCGTGGCCGGATCAAAGCCGTCTGATCGGATCGCGATCAACGATCGCGATGAGGAGGCGACGTGACATCATGAGGAGCGTCTGATCGCACGTGATCCTTATCAACCGTTGATCTTCGGTTAAATTAATGGACATGTCGCTTAAATTGGGTACACCAGATGCGTCTAATCTCCACCGTTGATCGCGAGAGTTATAACGGTCGAGATTGAATCGCGGATAAACATATTTGATGCGTCCGATCGCAATCCAACGGCAAGCATTTCAAGGCGTTTTATAACGTGCGATGACATGGCTTCATCTCGAGCGTCTGATCGTGATCCAATGACCACGACTTAACGGCAACGATTCACGATCAAGAATTTCATCAGAGCCATTGATGTGTTTAATCGGATGGTTACGCCCAAATGTCCTATAAATTGAGAGGTTCTTCCAATTTGTAAAGCATTCGAGAGAAATTTAATCAAATTGAACTGTTTAGACACCAAATCTCTTGAATCTCTTGATCCCAATCACTTCTAGACTCATTTCCCCATCCAAGGTGTGATTAAGATCAAGATTTCGACGATCAACGAGGAAGAATTCGACGCTTGAACTCCACGAATCGTGATTTTTGGATTTTGATGAATAGCCTTGATTCCGGCGATTAATTGGTTCAATTCAATCAAAATTGTGGGTTAGTGATCGCGGTTTATCCTAATCTATCTTTGTTTAGTGTTTAATTTCATTTTAAAATTGTTAATTTACGTAATTTAAGTCTTCATTTTTGGATTTTACGATTTAATGTTTTCAGAAATTTTATCTATCTTCGATCTTCAATTTCTCCACGAAATCAAAGTCAAATTCGATGATTTTTTATTCTATGGAATTGTCTTAAAGTTCTCTTTCATAAAATACTATTTTCCCCAATTTCTATCATCGTTTCATTGTCCGATTTGATCAAATTCGAAGAGATCATCATAAATTTCCCTAATTCCCTGTGGATTCAAACCATATTTACCATTATACCCCTCAATTCGAGATATTTTCATTAAATTGGTAAGTTTTGACTTTGTTTTGACACAAATCAGTCTGCAATTAATGACCGCATCGATTCTTTCCATCAGTTTTTTACCCCATCTTGCATCAACTTGCCACTATTATAAATTTCATAGGCAAATTTAAAGAGTTCAATATAATTTTTCATATGTGAACTTGTGCATTCATGAAATGTGATTTTATGCATATCACCTTCCAATTAATATCACCCATTGATCAAAGATAACAGACAATCCAATTTCCACGTCCAAATTGATCGATAGTTAAACTCTATTTCTTTGACTTTTTGGACAACTTGATTCTTGAATCTCACATGTCATTTTACTCATCCACTCAATTTGTATCGATTCAACACTTATTGGATATAACTATGATCACATCCTATCCTGAATCATTTCTTAGTATTTTTTATGTTATGAGGATAACCCCATTTGAATCTCTTAAAGTCAATTTGCTGAAGTCTCACATCTTTTATTAGTGATATGGATGCAAGGACATAGGCACACATGTAAGATAAATGAACCAAAATCAACTTTTTAAAGGATCTCTTTAATTATTTTTATGATTTTAAGAATTTATAGATGAAAAAATAAAGAATTAAATGAAATATGAGTTCTATTTTGAGAGAAATCATACTTTCTAGGTTTAGGGATTTTTTGGATTTTTAGCTATATTAAGGAATTTGTAGAGAATTTGTTCATATTTTACAATAGGTTTGCAGCCAATCAAGCCTCAATACATGGCACTGACTAGATAGACACTTGGGCATGATGCATGTGCACATGGGGCCTACCACCTGGAGCATGCATGGGTTCCAGGTGGTCTATGTGGTAGCCACACAAGCAAAAATTTGGTGAAGTGTCATGAGAGATATGCCTTAAGCATAATGCACCCATCAATATATAGATTTCTAGCATTTGTCCCAAGTGGGACTAAACATGAGCAGAGTTACCCATGCAATTGAAACCACCTAATATCTAGACATGACTCCACGCTATTTTTGAAAAAAGAGTTAGCGCCATTTTGTTGCAACCAATCAAATCATGAAATATGTTAAAACTAGAGAGCACTTATCTTCATTCAAGGGCAATGATTGCTTCAGCCATTTTATTTTTCCTTTTTTTGGAAAATATTTGTGTAAGTTTTAAAGCATTTGGTTGTGATCAAATGGCTGCCCTTTTTGTTGGTTTCTTCTTTTAAAGTTTCAGCTCCACATGTCTTCTCCGAGAGCATCGCAATTAATGCACATTAGAGGAGTAATTAGACGACCCAAGTTCAACCCTCCTTAAAGGAGTAAAGGAGGATTTGTTCCATCCAATGAGAATGTGCCACCTGGTGTACTCTGATGTGCTTGATCAAAATATCAATAGCCAAATTAGAATTATGATAGCGCATGATCTAGGGAGAGTTTTGAGCTGAAATTTATGGGTAGATTTGTCTTTTCATCCTCCATCTATCTATGGTTGCTTGTTGAAGAATTAATTGGTAAAAGTTCATTATTAAAAAGGAATGTTGATTTTACCCCTCAAAACACTCAAACCCTAGGAAACCCCTATATAAACCTAAATTTTCTCTCTACTCACATTTTTTTGGCTCTCTTACCATGAAGCTACTAGAAGGATAAGGAGAGGATGTCAAGGCCCAAGTGGAGCGTTGTTTGATGATCATTCTTATTGTGGGGACAAAATCAAGTGAAGGATTATGATTGAGCATATCTAGTATCACCAAGTCTTGGACAAGTATTACGATGAGGTCTGTGGGAGGATCTAAATTGATTTATTGCTTGTAACCATACTCATAAACAATGTAAATTTTTTTTCGCTTTAATGTAGTAGCATTGTCATCATCCTTTCATCGTAATTCTCTCATTTCATGGTCTACACATTAATCCATCACTACTATCATCCATCCTTCTCATCTTGCTATCATATAATATTTATTTTCATCTCTTATGATCTCATTATTTCCATTCAATTTGATTTCTATCTTAATTTTATCAAGAAAATCACAATTTTACCACTTTACAGTCATCTCTACACATGACATTCATACTTACGCCTCTTTCCACGCTCTTGTCTATCATTCAAAGCTTCTAACTCCATTACCTAAGCTACCTATTGGATTTGACACTTAGTTTAGTACTATACTAACCGAGAAATTTATAAACTTAATTGCATGAAATTAACATGCAAAAATGACAAAAAGCACACAAAGATCGAGTTCCTCATTGTCTTACCACCACTCTATCATTCTTCCACCATTCACTATATCTTTCTCCATCATTTATGGACATCATTTTTTATCCATCTTTGTTCAATAAAGCCATTTTGGTCATATATGAGGGAGAAGATAGAGAGAGAGAGACACTTAGAGAGAGATAGAGGGGAGAAAGAGACATATGATAGAGAGATGAGAGAGAGACTAAGAGGGAGAGATAGAGGAGATATGGACATTGACGGAAACTAAAAGTAGGGTTGGGCGGTCCCGGTCACGGTCCGGTTTTTGGCACACCATTCGGTCCAAGTCTCGGTCTCGGTCCGGTCTCGGTCCACCTCGGTCACAGTTCGGTTCGGTCTTAACTTCGGTCCGGCCCATTTTGTGGGATACATGGTTGTTATACAAGCAAAATGGTGTTCCTCCAAATGCAAAGATGGAGTATAAATTGATCGTTCATGTATCCATACTTATATTAATCATTTCAAAACACTCAGAGTAACAATACTTTGTACTGTTTTAAGAATTGATATATAAAATATATTTCAAAAATAATTTTATATACTTCATGTGTATATCAAATATGTCAACAGTATTTCATTTGCTTCCCACATCCACAGCACACTATATTTATCTATATATATTGAATAGGGATGGTTATTTTTTATCGAGTCGACGATCTGATCGTCAATCTTCTCTCGATGGATCGATCATCGACTTGAGTAAAGTCCTATTTTTTTATCGATCGTCAGTGCAATCAGACGAGTTGCTCCAGTTGGTACTGGATTCTGGAGGACTATCCTTCTCCACTTACACACAAGCTACCAGAGATTCCTCACTTGCAGAGACTTCAGAGTGTCAGAAGGAGACTTCATAGTGTCCAGCAGCCAACGCATGCCGTTGCCAGGCTGGGAGCGATTTGGTCAAGAAACTTCTTACTTTGACAAGCCTAACGAAGAAGAAGACAAGAAAGAAAGAACCTTTCCTGCTTAGTCTTCCTAACAAGACTATTTGCAGGCCTTAACAGTGAACGACCGCATTAATCTTCACCTCTGTAGTCGACCTCATGTTTTCTTGCTTGTAGGAATCGAGTTTTCCGAGGGTGTTGGCGACGTCCCTTGCCCCACCGTCGGAAGGGCCGCCATCGCCATCGCCAGAGCGGGGCCAGGACCCAGCATTTCATATTTTAAATAAGTCAGCCATTATAATTTTTCGAATTGAAACTTCTTATTCTCAGAAGGGTCCCCTCGGGTCCGCCATCCCGTAGCCTCCACCGCATTGGATCCCCTCTTCTCCTCTGCTGAGTCCTGCATCAAACCTGGGCCCAACCTACCTAGACAAGAGAGCGCCGAGAGAAAAGACACGGAGAAGAACAGAACAGATCCAAGAATATAGATGATGAAGACTGGATGAGAGCGTGATCCGGATACAGATAGAGAGCCATGGAAGTTACCTGGAGATTCCCGGATTTCGCCCTCTTCTTGCCTGGAGATGCCGGATGCGGGAATGACGATTGACGAGAGAGAGAATAGGTTCTGAATTTTCGGGAGATGCCTGGATGCGGTTTTCAGCCGTAGATGCCGGATGCGGGATGACGATTGCCTGGAGATGCCGGATGCGGATTTCGGCCATAGGGAAGAGCGGATTTCGAACCCCCGAATGCGGCGACTAGGGAAGGGAATGCGGCGAATGCGGGAATGCGGCGAGACTCTAGAGATTGAGAATTTGAGATACGAAATCTCTCTCTCTCTCTCTCTACGGTATGTCCTCTTTTCATGCATTTCCGCCTCCACCTCCGACCTCTCCATTTTTTCTCTCTCATGCGACAAAAAATTCCATCACGCCTTCTTTTCTTCCTCTCTCGCTCCCTCGCGCTCTCCTCCTCCACCTTCTCCTCTCATCGGTCACCTTGATTCCCTCATCTTTTGTCTTCGCCACATCTTTTGCTCGGCAGAAATTCTATCGCGCGTCAGAATTCTCTCGCGTGCGGAATTCTTTTTGTTAGCGAGGGAATTCCTTCCTCTTCCTCTTCCTCCTCCTCTTCCTCTTCTTCTTTCTCCGCTTCTTCATCTTTCTCTCTCATGCTCACACGTGCGCGCGCGCGCCGACGGAAGATAAAATTCTTGCGTCGCGGAAGAATTTATCCTTCCACATTCTTGTTCTCTCCCTCCTCTTCTCCTTCTTCTTTTTCTTTCTTCTTCTTCTCCTCCTTCTCCTTCTCCTCCTTCTTCTCCTTGATTGCGCAAGGCGGAAGAAGAAAAAAATTCTTCCGCTTGAGAGAGAGGACGATGAGAGGGAGATGCCGGAGACGGAGGCGCGTAGTGTGCAGATGGAGATGGAGGAAAGAGAGGTGAGGGTGATGTAGAGGAGGTGAGGGTGGAGAGCACCAGAGAAGACGAAGGGGGGCTGAGGAAGGAGGACGTGTGACGACAAAATTTTCCCGCTTGTAGGGAAGTGCTGATTTCGTCCAAGACCGAAGGCCTGAAGCGGACCGGACCGAAGTTGGACCGAGACCGGTCCGGCCCATTTTGTGGGACCGACGGTCTCGGTTCAGTCCGGTCGACCGACCTTCGGTCGGTCTATGGATTTCCTTAACTAAAAGCGAGAGATAGAGGAGAGAGAGTGATGTATTCAGTCGTCCCGTGGCGGTTGATAATACGTCGGACGTGGGAGAGGGAAGAAGAAGACACGTAGAAGAGAGAAGGAAAGAACTGAGGGGAGGGGAGGGGAAGTAGCTGTCACGACGAGGAAGAGATTCCGCGTCGCACCTTCTCGGTCAGCTCGTTGTCCCTGGGACGCTCGCAACTAGGATTCAATAACGACTCAATAGTGAAATCATGAACTTCATTAGTTGTCCATTTCCCTCGAGGGGGAGTCCTATTTAACCAGCTAAGGGTAGGGGTAAAGCAAAGTCTTTAAAAATAGAAGTAGTCGTCCTCGTTGGTCGTGGGTTTCGCCGAGCAACGCGGACGGCCGATTCCTTCCTGGACCGTCCCAGTTTCCGTATTTGTTTCAGCGCAGGTGTCCTGTTCTGCCACTGATTCAGGGACGTTGGCGGTTGTGTCCTTCTCTGGTGACGGGTCTCCATCAGAGAGACTAAGAGAGAGAGATAGAGGAGAGATAGACATTGAGAGAGAGACTAAGTGAGAGATAGAGGGGGGAGATACATTGAAAGAGAGATAGAGGAGAGAGGGATACTGAGAGAGGGAGGCTAAGAGAGAGATAGAGGGGGGCGATACACTGAAAGAGAGATAGAGGAGAGAGGGATACTGAAAGAGAGAGGCTAAGACAAAGATAGAGGAGAAAGAGACACAGAGACAGAGAAAATAAGAGAGATGTAGATGAAAAAGAGACACAGAGAGAATTAGAGAGAGAGAGAGAGAGAGAGGAGAGAGGCCGAGAGAGAGAGAGTGACGCAGCCTTAGCGTAAGAACAATGAAGAGCAACGACTTGAATCGTCAATGAGGCAGTCTTAGCAGAGGAATAATGAAGAACAGTGGCTTGAATCCACAAACCTTGCTCTTTAAGAAAGGTTAGGATCTGAATCCACAGAACTAACATCTTCAACCCTTGAATCCACAAGGGGGTGTGCTTGAATCCACAAACACTTAAGCAGTCCCTACAGGGAGAACACTAAAAAAGAAAGCATAGCTCTCAAAAAGGGATAGCTTCAAATTGTGTGTTCAAGTGTTATAATGAGGGGCCTTATATAGGCCTCAAAAAGTAAAGGGTTGTCCAAGTGACATGACCCCTGATAAGATAACTCAAAGTCTTGAAACTATAACTCTTAGACCATGCTTCTGTTAGGGTATGGGCTTGACACAATAAAAATAAGCTTCTACGCCTGACAAGAGACACTTTGGAGATTCTGGGAACTGTAGAATCTGACACACTATTTTGTGAGTCTGTAGGTGATCTTCTGTAGACAGTGACAGCTCTTTGAGATTTCCTCCTGGCCCAATAAGCTCTAATTAGGCCTCATAAGTGAGCCCTGTGACCTTCTAGGCTTTATGAGTCATAATTGGGCAATGGAGGCTTTTGGCCTACATCACATTGAGAGCTCCTAGAGATTCTCTAAGGCCCATTAAGCTTAAATGGGCCTGCAAAGTGGGCTGCTTCAGCTTCATTCAAAAAAAGGCTCTTGGGCTCGAATCTGGGCTAGAGAATAAGAGGGAGGGAATGACTAAGAGAGAGAATTAGAGAGAGAGATAGAGGGGAGAGAGACCACGAGAGAGGTAGACTAAAAGAGAGAGGAATAAAACGCCGGCGACGATTGAGTTTCGAGCTCTAACTTTTCTGCCGTAGTCAAACCGAGAATAGAGCCGAATGCATCCATCCCGTTTTAGAAAGAATATCATCATACCGCGGGGGTTCCATCAATCATCCATCCAGTCGGCGAGGCGCTGGTGTTGACATTCTTCCTCTCCACATCCTTATCTCCGCCCCTCGGAAAGGAGTAAACAGCAGAACAAATTCTGGGCCCTGGGCGCTCAGAATTCTCCGTCTCGAAAATTGCTTCCGTCAGCACAAGTAATTGCGGCGTATGAAAACTAAGACTTCCACACTGGCCCGTAGAAATCCGAAGCGTTCTACGGGGCATCATTTTAGGCCTGGCTCCGCGACCGGCGAGGACAGCAGAATGCTGCGCAATTGGTCGGCCGCCCTCTATGTCCTCTGTCTCTCCGTCGCCCAGTTGGTCCCGATTCCCCTTCTGGCGTGCTCCCAGATCGAGAGACGCTCTCTCCTCTCCTTCCTCTCCGACGTTTCAGCTCCCGCGGACCGCCCGCTGCGATGGCCCGGAGGCACGGACGACTGTTGCCTCTGGGAAGGCGTCTCCTGCGACGCCGGGGGGTCCGTCGTGCGCCTCCTGCTGCCGGCCAGAGGCCTTGCCGGCAACTTGTCCTCCTCTCTGCAAGGGCTGGGCCACCTCCATGAGCTCAATTTGTCGCGCAACTCGTTCTGCGGCCTACTGCCCCGCTTCATCCTATGGTCCGATCACATAGTCGTCCTTGATCTGAGCCTCAATCTCCTCACGGGCCAATTGCCGCCGCCGCCCTCTTTGGAGAATTCGACTCGCTTATACGCCATCCAATTCCTCAACTTGTCCAGCAATCGTTTCAAGGGAGAGTTCCCTCATCTCGGGGAGCTCGCCCAGCTTCGTGAGGTGGACGCCAGCAACAACAGCTTTTCGGGGTCGATCACTTCGCCTGCTTGCAGCCATTTGTCTGGAAGCATCAGGATCCTCGCCTTGAGCTACAATCGATTCGCCGGGTCCTTGCCCGCAGGATTGGGCAACTGCTCGGAGCTCGCGGTGCTGGATGCGGGATTCAACGATCTCTCCGGGCAGATCCCCGACGACCTCTTCGCCGCCGCGCAGCTCCGGCATCTGGCCTTGCCGTACAACCGTTTCGAAGGGAGACTCCGCGGGGAGCTCATCTCCAGGTTGCCAAATCTGATCGTCCTCGACTTGAGGGGCAACAACTTGGAGGGCGAGCTGCCCCGAGACCTCGGCAGCTTAACCCGGTTGCGACAGCTACTGCTGGGCGAAAACCAGTTCAACGGTTCCATCCCCCAGGAGCTGCTGAGAAACTGCACAAATCTTCGCACCCTCGATCTGATGGCCAATCGTCTCATCGGCGACATCTCGGCCTTTGATTTCTCCATGCTCTCACAGCTGCGGGCGCTGGATCTGGGCGACAACAATTTCACAGCGTATCGATTCCCCGAGAGTATATACGCGTGCACCTCCCTGACGGCCATCCGCCTGGCCAACTGTTCCATAGGAGGGCAATTATCGCCTGGGTTGCTGAGGTTGGGTTCGCTGTCCTATCTGTCCCTCAGCCACAACCATTTGAAGGGCTTCGACCAGGCCCTGAATATTCTCCGGAAAAGCAAAAACCTCACGACCCTGCTTCTCGGATGGAACTTCAACGGAGAGGGCATGCCGGATGGACCCGCCGCCCTGTGGGAAGGCGCGTTTCCGAACCTTCGCGTTCTGAGCCTGGTGGACTGTCAACTCACGGGCATCGTACCTACTTGGATATCCAAACTGGGAAAGCTTGAGGCGTTGTCTCTGGCGAAAAATCAGCTCGGAGGGGGCATACCCTCTTGGATAGGTTCCTTGGAGAACCTATTTTACTTGGACCTTTCTGCGAACCGCCTCACAGGAGAGATCCCGTTGGAGATCACGAACATCAGCGCGATGCAGCTAGACCCAGCGCAGATTCCGGAAGACGAAAGTCCCCTTGATCTGCCCATTTTTCGGCAACGGACCAAAAGCACCGACGGCAAGCGGTATAACCTGGTGTCCAGCCTTCCGGCGTCCTTGTTACTACCAAACAATAGCCTGAGCGGAGCGATCCCCCCTGCGATAGGGCAGATGAAACGCCTCCGCGCATTGGATCTCAGCGCAAACAACTTCTCCGGCGAGATCCCAGCCAGTCTCTCCGATCTCTCGTTCCTGGAGACGCTGAATCTGTCCGGGAATCATCTGTGCGGCCCCATCCCGAAGACGTTGATCCGGCTGACCTTCTTGTCGACCTTCAGCGTTGCGGGAAATAACCTAAGCGGGCCCGTTCCCTCCGAAGGTCAGTTCCAAAACTTTCCGGCATCCAGTTACAAAGGAAACGAGTATCTCTGCGGCCCGGTTCTCAACATCTCCTGCTCCTTCACCGCATCTGACGTAAAAAAGACTCCGAATGACAGGGTCAACCACCGGCTCCTCATTGCGGCAACCCTCATCGCGGGGATCGGCGCTGTTTTAATCATTGGATTCCTTCTCTTCTTGTTCACCAGGAAGGCAAAGAAAACGGACAAGTCGATTACGGAAGCAGACTTATTTTCTGTCGTCACCGGTTACGACGAAGGCGACGAGGACGGATCAAGATACTTGAAAGCTGTCGTGTTATCCTCCGCCGGGAACTTGCCCAAGGAGCTGACGATATCGGAGATCATGGAAGCCACGGACAACTTCAGCCAGGAGAACCTCGTCGGATGCGGGGGCTTCGGGATGGTCTACAAGGCGGTGCTCGGAGACGGCACGGAGCTTGCAATCAAGAGGCTCTCCAGCGAGCTGGGGCTGATGGTGGAGAAGGAGTTCGCCGCGGAGGTGGAGACGCTGTCCAGAGCCCGCCACGAGAACCTCGTCCCCCTGCTAGGATACTGCGTCCGCGGCGGCTTACGCCTCCTCATCTATGCTTACATGCACAACGGCAGCCTGGACGCGTGGCTGCATGAGGACGACGGTGGCTGCAGACTGGATTGGCCCGCCAGGCTGAGGATCGCGGAGGACGTCAGCCGCGGCCTCGCGCACGTCCACCTGGCCTGCAATCCGCCCATCATTCACCGCGATATCAAGTCCAGCAACATCCTTCTCGACAGCGGCTTCCGGGCGCACCTCGCCGACTTCGGCCTGGCGCGGCTCATCCTCCCGCAATACACCCACGTCTCCACCGAGCTCGTGGGGACTCTGGGCTACATCCCCCCGGAGTACGGCAACGCCTGGGTCGCCACCCTTAGGGGCGACGTTTACAGCTTCGGCGTCGTTCTGCTGGAGCTGATCACCGGGAGGAGGCCGGTGGACATGATCGGCCCCAGGGAGTCGAGCGACCTTGTGGCCTCGGTGCTGGAGAATAGCCGCCTCGGGGGAGAGCACGTCTCCGCCGTGTTCGATCCCCTGCTCAGGGGCAACGGCTTCGAAGACCAGATGACCGCCGTGCTCCGCCTCGCCTGTCTATGCGTAAGCCACGCTCCCAACAGGAGGCCGGGCATCGCGGAGATCGTCCGTCATCTTGCCGCTGTCAGGTCAACATTTCCGAGCCCCCAATCTACCCATGGAGAGCAGCCATCGAGGGAAGCCGGACAAAATAGCGCCAACGGAATAGATAGAGATGGTTAGCCGGTCAGCTCTCTCAAACTTCAGGAACGAGTGATCGGCACCGCCGACCAACTCCCTACTTTCGGGCCCACCAAGCCACCACACGTGTGGACAGAGAAATGCGAGAGTCAAAGCAGAAAAAGACAAGATATGGGCCCAACGGGAGTGTGTCGTCGCCAAGAGCCACTCTGTCGCAAAGGACGAGGGTGTACATATTCTTCGTTCTTGAGGACATCAAATATTTTCATAAATCAAGACAATTAACGAATGAGTCGTGGTTTGACTAGGGAGTTAACCATTTCATCTAGACTTGGCCACATTTCTCCTCTTAGGATCTGATGTGGACAAGTTCAGTAGATGACGTTTTTTTAGTCTAGTGACGCCAATGAAGACTCTTTTGTGATTATTTCTTGAAAATTTGAGTTCGATGTATGAAAGATTGATGTTATTGAACCATCATTTTCTGCGCCTAGATCATCTAAACTCCTCCATTTTGTAAGCATAAATATTTGAAGTGAGGTGTGCATAGTTTTGGAGGATGTAGCAATTGATATTATGAAGCAGGCCTAGGCTATGGAGCATGCGTTGTTATATCAAGTTACATCGAAGATAGATTAGGATGTAATCTCTGTGAATTAATAGATGCTCCACAATTTTTTAGGCTCAGCCTATTTCGTGTAAACCCCACTTGACTAGGATGGGTGCCTCGAGCTAATTTGAAGAATAATCGACATTATACTTTTTTTATTACTAGAACACAATGACCTGGTGGTTCTCCTATGTTCAAAGTTCTAAGAAAGGGGTGGTGGAGTTTGAGACTACTTGAGAAGTTGATAAAACTTCTTGAATAATGAGGTGATCTCCTGTTGAAGTCTGTGATCTTTTTCCTTAAAAAATTTCAATATTGAGTTTACAATGCCAAGTTGAAATGATTCGTGCCAAATGTGTTCAAGTCCATAACATAACCTCTCTATGAGTGAACGTAATTCAAGCTAGACTCCAAAAATATAATAAATTAGACGAAATGGAATTTTACCTTGAACAAGATCAAGTCAAAAAGCAAGTAGTACTATTATTTTTACTTAACCAGAAAGAACTTGCGAAAAGATTATAAATGAGATACTCATCGAAGTGGAGTGCTGAAGTTCTGAAATTCAAGGGTGGGAAATATGAAAATGTCAAAGAAATGACTAGATTTCATGGTGGTCAAATAAGAATGGATGGAAGTTCATTCTAGCGGACACCTTGTCATTTTCATCACCCAAACCAGTTTTTGTGGTTTAAAAGACCGATGAAAAGGATAATGATATGGAAGGAGTTCCCGATTTTTAACAATCTTTTAGAGATAGATGTGGTGAATAGTGCTCCCATGAATTTAAGAAGACCAAATGCACGAGTCTTCTTGAACGAAGGAACTTTATAAATTAAAATACTTTTTATATTTAAAATCATATTAGTAAATGTTCTATTTATATATTAGTCCAAAAATTCTCTACTATGCTCCTATTGAAATATTGTTAGGTTCAGAAACTTGACAAGCCCTTAAAATTTTGATCAAGATATTGAAGGTATTAGAAGACATTAAATCATATATTCAATATAAAAAGGCATAAAAAATGATGATCTTATAATCTTGTATAGGTAAAATTCTATAGGGAGTTCATTAAAGGAGTTCATCAAAGTTGTTCAAGTGTCCAGCCTCAAACAATATCCACAAAATTTCTCCTCTTAAAATCCTTCACTAAGAGAGAATGAGAAGAAAGGGGAGAGTTTTAAGTAAGGTTTGCATGGCATCCTCAAGTTTGCTTATTCTCTCTTTTTGTATACTTTATGGTGGGGACACCTCAACAAGAAAAGAAGCATCCAAGGAAGAACCAAAGCAATACAAATTAAGGAGGAAGGCAAGGATTAGGGGTCATCCATATAAAGTAAACAACATGCTTATTTTGATGAAGAAATTCAATAAGCTATCATTGGAAGATGTGTATATATCAAAAGCCATTGAAGACATGAAAAGGAGCAAGCCCATGAATCCTTTGAATCCTTAAAGCACTTCCCTTGACTTGGCCAAACTCTACTCTTGACATAAAACCTTTAAGTTTGAGCCTTTGACCAAGTCAACCCACTTTCCTAAAATTAAGAGCCCATTTAACCAAGTCAAACCATCTCCCTAAATTATAGGAACCAATTTTAGATTCCAAAATTTCAAGTTATTTGCATCATAGATCCTTCTTTGACCAAGTCAAATTGAACCCATGATTTTAGGATAGATTACTATAACCAAATTACCCATAAAATTTACACCAATTAAAACCCTCCAAATAGCACCCTCACATATTGAAAAGTAGCTTTTTAAGACATCCTTTCAAGAGGGCCAAAATTTCTCCTAAAAAAGTGGCACCCTCTAAAGAGACACACCCCTTCAAGGGTTGACAATTCTATCTCTTTCCCTATTTATGTGGATCTTGTGAAACTCTCTCTCATAATTTGAAATTTAAAAAAATTTGAAGTTTGGTTGTTCCCCCACTCTTTATCTCTCATCCTCCATGAATTCCCCCCCCCCCTCATTTTCCCTCATCTACACACCAATCCACAACTTTCCCCACTCCATTCCTCTTCTAGTTCCTCTCCACCACACACACCAACCATTTCCCCATTCTCCCTTTTCATTCTCCCCGATCTTCCATCTTTCCATCATTCCTCTTCATTCCCTTCTCTCTTTTCTACCAAATCATGGAGTAAACATCAATCAAGAATTTCCATTAGGTACTCTTTTTCCTCTCATTTTATATGATAGATCTTCCTTCCCCAAAAATCTCTTGCTCTTAGGATTTTTGTGTACCCTAGGATAGCCTCTAATCATATATTTGGGCATTCATACACATTGGTTGTGAAATTTGGTCTGATTCATTGAATAAAAACTCCACTTTAAGGTTATTAAAAATTATCTCTCCTCTCCAATTGTGGGATTAAACCTAGGGAGTTCAAGGTCATCAATTTTAAAAATTCATAACATCCCTCTATCAAAACACCATCCCTTACACCTCCCATTGAGAAATTTTGATTCTCCTATTTTTTGGCACAACACTTTAGGTTTGTAAATTTTTACAAAAAACCCTCACGTCTATGTCTATATTCACCAATATCTATTGACCTTATGTCTGTGACACGTTAACTCCTATATCTATTTAGTTAATAACTCCTTTGACTCAACAGCACTGATTTACCGACCTCTTTAACTATATTAATAAATAGATTTATTAATTGAGGATAGATTCAACCCAATCAATAGGTCGAGTTGCTAATCTATTGGGTGCCAAGCTAAACTATATGCTTTAGGAGATATAGAGTGTATAAGAATTACTGTCATCATTGGTTACTGATAACATGTAATTTAAACTTTTAATTACATTATTATTACTTCAAATTAAGGTATAAAACATTCTATTCTTATGCACGTTATCACACTTTGAGTGCATATTCATAATTCTGTGCAATTTACATCAAAAATATCAAAATGTATCATTTTAATAGATAAATCATGCAAAAATTAAAATTAAAATTTTAAATAGATTACTTCCATTTATAATGATATTTTTCTTAAATATTAACTTTAAATAATAAGAGAAAATATTTTTCATACACATTCATTTATTTTTCTAGGTTCATTTTTCAAAGAAGATGACTATTTTATTTTAGTCAGAAATTTATTTTATTATTATTTCATGTATTAAAATACGTAGAATGATAGATTATGGAATCTGTGATAAAAAAAAACTTTGGATTAAAAATGATTTGTATTTTAAAAGCTATGAATTTTCTAATTTTTAAAGATTTTTTGAAACTTTTGTGAATTTACTTTGAATTTATTTTAATTAAAAACAGTAAAAAATATGGTTTTTAAGTTTGCATTGATGCGGAAGATGTCGTGACATGCACATTTGCATGTTGCCACATGGCGCATGTGTGATGGATACATGCACATGTCATTAGAGGTTAAGTGCCCTTTAAGGGTATAAGCTAACCTCTTAATCGGTTCGACTATATATATGTGAAAATCTCGTTCATTTTTGCAATATGGGCCTATCTTTTTTGTTAGTTTAGGTAAGTAATAGAGGCGTTGATATAATGATTTAATAAGAGGCGTTGATTTTCACTTACTCGAGAGGGGTATGTGGCACACACTAATTTGGGAACGATTCATTTTATAAGAGATAGTGAATCTCAGCCATCCATCAAGGGAGTAATAGAGGTCCAGATTAAATGCAAATGATGGACTCCTCCGAGAGAAGCGTGAAAGCATTGTCAAAATCCCTTGAAGATCAAACGATGAATATTTCATGATGATTCATATATGTGTGATAACCCGTCCTGATGTTGATGCTTCATCAAGAATTTGACAGTCACGATTGAACGATGGCAATTTGTCTCCTAAATTTTTATCAAAACCATTGTTTAAAGAAGAGAAGGCGATTTGATGGTGACACCTAATTCATACTCTATTTATATCCCCCTTCTTCAATAGTTTAAAGAATTCTTTGATATTCAATTGATTGAACCTTTTGGATAACATAATCTATGAATCTCTTATTTTCTTCCTCTTTTATACTCATTTCCACATCCACGGAGTGCTTGAAATCAAGATTTCATCGAGGAAAAAGGAATAGTTCACCGCTTGAACTCCAAAATTTTGTTTTCAAAACATGGAATGGAAATTCTTGATCTGTCAATTAATTAGATCATTTCGAGCATAATTTCGAGTTATATTAAGTGTATTCTTCGTAATCTTTTGCCCTATAACATTAGATTTTAATTTGGATGTATAATGATCTCAGTCGCATGTATTTTTCATCATTGGTGTGAATCAATTTCATGTAATAAAATATTATTTCTTAGTATAGGGTCAACAAGGGTTGAATCCACAAGGAGTTGAATGAATGAGACTAGGCATTCAAAAGAAAGATGAGGACGGGAGAGGGGGGAATGTTGCGTGGGGTGAGAATGGAGAGTGTGGAGGTGAGTCTAATTTTGAGTATGAGTGATAATTTTGAGTTCATCTTATAATTAAGATATAAATTAGAAAATATGTGAGAGAATGAGATTAAAAGAGATAAAATAGAGATGATATTATAGAAAAATGAGAAGAATGGATGACGGTAGTAATGTATTAATGCACGACAAGTGTGAGAGTGAGAGATACATGCGTAGATGATGCCAAAGCTACTAAAATAAAAGAAAAAGAAAAATAAAATACGTCTATTATATATGAAGATTTTCACAAGACAAAATCCAATCCATATTTTTGCACAAACCACGTTGGTGTGCTCTGATATGCTTTGATAATGATCTTTGCTTGCTCCCTTCTCCGCAACAAGATTGAGCATCAAATAGTGCTCCTCATTGGGCCTTGACCTCTGATAACATGCAATCTAAACATAAAAATATATGATAAATAATGCAAATTCAGGTATAAAACATTCTATTCTAATGCGTGTTATCATATTTTCGAGTGTTTATCTATCATTCTATGAAAAAGTTATTATAATCTCAAAATATATTAATTTAGGGTTAAGTATGATAAATTAAGAAGAATATTTTAAAGATTAGATTATCTCCATCTTTACTTGAGATTATAATTAGTCTTTAATGCTAAATAATAAGAGAAATCACTTTAAAAACATTCATATAATTTTCTAAGTTCTAAATTCTAAAGGAAATGAGTGTACTTTTGAAATAGAAATTTATTTTATTTTTATTTATTAAATTTAAATTTTTAGAATGATAGATAATTTAATTTCTGATCCAATGAAAAAAATTTTGATTAATTTGGAGTTATATTATAAAAGATATGAAATTGCTATTTTAAGGGATTTTTCTAGATTTTTTTTCTGAATTTTTCTGAATTTAAATCAATTTATTTTGAATTAAATTCATTATATATATATATATATCTATATATCACGTGCTGATGTGGTAGGTGATGTGGCGCAAACGAAAAAGCGCATCATCACGTGATGGCACAGGGACACGCCACGTGGCCGCATGTTGGTGTTCACGCGTCTGTATGTGTGCGTGTGCTCTCGTTTGTGTGCACAAGTGCGTGCGCGTGTGAGGAGAGAGATAAAGCTTCCTTTTCAGGATAATTCTCTCTCTCTAAGATTCACTTACCTTATATACGTGTTGTTTGTCATTTTTTCCATGTAGGCCTTTGTTTTGTTTTAAACAAGCGCAGGTGATGTGGCATCACATGGAGCATCTAATTTGCGCGTTGATAACACATAAATCGATGACCTTTAACTCTGAATTTTCATGAACATTTGGCTTAAAAGGAATATATTTATGTGTTATTATGAGTAAATTGCTTAATTTTGCTTCATTATGCTTTTATGGTATTTCCTGGATTTTATAATATTTAAATATCTCTCTCAGATTATAAACTGACAAGGAAATGACTTTGGAAAGAAAAATATATCTTTTAGAATTTTAGAAATGATTTAAATGAATTTTAGGGCATCTTGAGGATATATGTTTAATTACTCTAACTATTTCTTGCCTATTTATGAGAGTCAGGGGCATATCTAAAATTTTCAGAACTACAGGGTAAGTCAGGTAGAAGCCACCAGATTGCGACACGTGTCGCAATCTGGTAGTGGCGTTTTTAGCTAGTTTTATTATTATTATAACTGTTAGTTTGTTTGACGTTTACTCACCGTGCAAATGACGTGGACGACATCCGTCTTCGTTGACTCTAGGCAAAATAAGAGAGCGACGTGGCGCTCTCTTATTCGTGCGAAGAAAGGAGTCTGCGGCGAACTCATTCGCCGCAGATCGTAAGAGAATTTCATCTCTTTTGTCGTTTTGTCTCAAATTCGTTGTTTTTGTCGTTTTTGTTTTATTCTTGTTTTGTCGTTTTATAATTACCATTTTTATTTCGTCGTTTAGCGCCTTTCTCTTGTCGTTTTGTCTACGTACGTTTTGTCGTTTCTTCCTCTTTTTCGTCATTTTCTCCTTAAGCCTAATAAGAGAGCGACGTGGAGCTCTCTTATTGGCGCTCAATGAGGAATCTACGGCGAAAGTAATCGCCGCAGATTCCTTTTGTCGGATTGTTCTTCTTATTAAAATATTATTTAATTTTTACTTACTTGCGCAGGCGAGGGCGTTGTCTTTTTTGACCACGAAGCGAGAATAAGAGAGCGACGTGGCGCTCTCTTATTCGCGCAAAGGGAGAAGAGTGACTCACCTGCCTATTTTGTCCTTTTGTCACTTACTTATGCAGGTGACGTGAAGGAAATCCAACGGCTGGCTCTGCAGTGACGTGGTGCGATTTCGGGAGTTTGATGACGTAAGACCGCTGACGCAGGAGATCATCCAATCAGACGGCTAGAAATGCTCGAAAAAGAAGGGTTGATATCTCATGATCTAGCCGTTCGATCGGGCTGAAATTTTGACGACATGTTAATCTCACCGTGCTCTTCCCATCGGCATGGTTGAACTTTCCATCGGACTCCCGAAGTTCCCGAAAATCAATCTCAACCGTCGGATTGGGAGGAAGCCCTAACTCCTAAAAGTTCTCCTCCTCCACTCTGAATTCTCTTGTCTTTTGGCTCTCTCTTGACACCAGGTCACCAGCAGGAAAGGGGGAGAAGCTTAGGCCCAAGCTAGGCATCATCGGATGCTCGAGTTTGTTCTGGAGAAGGAGAACAAGAGGAGATCGACGTCGTAGCGAATCAAGCACCACCCGGCCTAGGATTGGGCACCAACACGGGGTTTGTGGGAAGATTTTGAGGAGGGATTCTCTTGTAAGCCTTTTCCATGGGTAATGTAGGATCTTTTCTTCTATTTTAATCGTAGGTTATTGCATTTGTTTCCACAAATCATACCCAAACCATCTCATTTATCTCTATACTATTTCACCTCTCTATTCTCCCCTTCACTTCTCTTTTCTCCACCTTCAATCAATCTCATCTCTTCTAATTCTCATCTCTTCTCCTCTAATGAGGACTGCAGAAACATAATCTACCCAATTACATCCATTATCTCTATAAAATTCCTCTTCTAATTTCTAATATTCTCCACTATAGGAATTCATCCCTTCTTCTACTTTCGTCTCAAACCTCATTACCTAGATTCCCTGAGGATCAACCCTTGCTTACTACTGTCCTAAGTGAGGTATTATAAACGTATTGCATGAATTAGAACACACAACAACGATATAATCAAACCAAGTTTTAGTTCATCACGCGTTTAAGATGAATCATCGATCGTCACTTCAACCGGGAACTACGCAGCGTATTTTTATTCAATCATTTTAGAAATGATTTAATCTCAACCGCCGATCTAAGGAGTTATAATGGTTGAGATTAAAACCAACGAAAATGCATTTAGAGCGTTAGATCAAGATCACACAACGAGCGTTTCATGCGCAATGTGGCGAGATCTCGGCGGTCCATCTCCAATCCAATGGCCATGACTTAACAGTAACGATTTGCACTCCTACAATTTATCAGAGCCGTTGATCAAAGATTAAGCGCTTCATCCGACGGCTACGCCCAATTTTCCCTATAAATTGAGATGTTCTTCGAAATTTTAAATCATTCTTAGGTTCTTCGAGTAATTGAATTGTCTAGACACTAAATTCCTTGAATCTCTTCCTTCCAATTGCCTCTAGATTAATTTTCACTTCTACGGAGTGTTTGAAATTGAGATTTCATTGAGAGAATAGGAAGAAATTGACTCTTGGACACCAATAATTTTTTTGAACTTGCAAATGAAAAGCCTTTGATCTGGCAAGGAATTGGATCAATTCGAGGGTTATCTTTGGTTAGAATTCGAGTTTGTTCTAATCTTTCTTCTTATAACATTAGATTTTAATTTTGAATAATAGATTTAGTCAATTTAATTTCAATTTCAGTTTTTCTCAATTCTTGTTTTCGGAAATTTTTATCTACTTCACGCGTTGATTTCTCTAAGAATCTTGATTTCTATAATTTTTTACTATGTGGATTCACCATTGAGTCTTCTTTCCAAATCTATAAATTTCCCTAATTTTTCACCACTTTTCAACATCCAATTTAATCGAATTTCAAATTAAATGTAAAATATCCTTTAATTCTCTGTAGATTCGACTCTTATTCATCACTATTTCCCCTAATTCATGATTATCTCTTTAAATTTGTGAGTTTGGTATTAATTTTGACGGAAATTTGGGTGTATTCAATACACACAAATTCATTTCATCAACCTTCTCTTCCTTTCCTTATGGTAGCTCAATGCTAAGAGAGAGCTAAAAAATGTAAGGAGACAGAAAATGAAGGCTTTTATTTTCTAGGGTTTCAGTGTAAAGAGGGGTAAAAGAGTCCAATAATTAAAATTATTTTTTATTTTGGCTCGATTCTTCAATCCAAGGCTATGGATAGATAGAAGGTTAACATATGAATCTATTCATAAAATTTCAGCTCAAAAATTCATCTAGATCTTGAGATATCATGATTTTAATTTAGATAAATCCTAGCTATTGATTGAGATCATGCAATAAGAGTGTGCCACGTGTCACACTCTTATAGCACCAAAAAATTGTGTTAGCCTTTTTAAAGGTTGAGGGGCTTTTCTAAACAATTCTACTTAAAAAATCAAAGGATTTTTTTGTAAAAATTGAGAAAAATTCCCAAAAAATTAGAAAAATTTCAGAAAAATCTCTAAACTTGATAATTAAATATCTCACAAAATATAACTCTTTTTTTCCACTCCATTGGATCAACTTTCACTTCCCATATAATTGACCCAATGGTTAGGATGCTGACTGAACTTTTACTTCCAAAATAATTGTGGATCATCCTAAAATGGTTAGGATGACCCCTCTACCTAATTCAAACTTCATTTACCACTTATTTCATAGAAATAGGGTTTATTTGGTATTCAAGTTTGGTGAACTGTTGTTTCCCCTTCCCTCTTCTCGTCATTGATATCCATGCTTTCCTACTTGTGTGCCCTTGTCCTTGTATCCATATAATTCGTAGAAACTGTGAGAATTTTACCACTTCAATTTGAAAGTTTCAAATGGGGTTAGTCTCATGGTATATGAAATTGAGAATAATTGGTACATTCAATTTTTTACCTAATTAGCACTGAATATATACAAGTTGAGTATATAAATGAAATGAAATGATGAAAGTAAAAATATCATAAAAATCATGATAACATGCATCATATTAACAAAAATTATGCGTTAAAATCTATTATAATGATGAAAATGAATACATCAATAACTCGTTATCACATAGATTAGTTTAATTTTATATGTTTTATCATTTTCTCTCTCTTCATGTTCAAATTTTCTCCCCATATTTCCTTCTTGATTTCTCATTAATTCATAATTAAATCATAAATTCAATAAGTTTGAAAATTATTTTGACAAGAGGGATTATGTTTTCAACAACCACATGATCTTACTTTGTCAGTTACGATATACATATAAGCCTTCATCTATACGGAAGTTATGAATGACTTAGGGTATGGTCAACTATCAAACCTTAATTAGTTTCTCAAGTTAGTGCTAATATATGAAGGAAACCATTAAGAACACTTTGTCTAATTGATAACATGCATATTTAACTTAAATTCATATCTTAATTAACTAATATTCATGCTTATTTTATGTAATTATGATGCATATTATCATAGTTTTTATGAATTTTTCCATTGGTATGCCATTTTACTAAAGTCCATATTTATGCATTATTTAGGGATAATTATGTGCTTTATGGATGTGTAATCTTTTTTAAGGTTAAATAAATAGAAATTAATCACTTCCCTTGAATTAGTTTGACTTTAGTAGATGTTTTGAAGAATAAATTTCAAGAAGAGAATGTTAGGATGATCTAAATAAGACTTCTTAAGATTATATCTAAGTTCATTGTGAATTCATCTTATATTCTTCTTTGAATTTATATTTTAGATGGCATGATATTAAAAATGAATAAATTTGTGATCCAATTGAGAAAATTTGAGTAAAAAAGGAGTTATATTTTTAAAGATATTGATTTCCGAATTTTCAAGAATTTTTCCAGAATTTTATGGAATTTATTTCTATTTTTAGGAGATATTTCCTTATTTAAAAATCGCAAAAAGGGGGGTTAATTTCCGCAGGAATGCGGGCTGATGTGGAGCGGCGTGGGACCCACGCAGATTTGACATGGCACGCAAGGCCACGTGACAGAGCCACGCAAGCCCAAGCGAGTGCCTGGGAGGCGCTGATGTGGTGCAAACGCGTGGTAGGGCCACACGAGTCCACGCAGACACCCGGGGTGGTGCCTACGTGGCAGGTAAATGTTAGGCTAACAGTTGATGGGCCCACGGGTTAGTGGGCCTAGGTGAGTTATTTGGGGCAGTAATGCAAGAGCTTCAAGGCGGTCTACTTGTTATACACAAGTTTTTTATGAAATTCTTCCATGTGGGACTATGTTTCTCTATCCACTCACAGGTGACATGGCATCGCAAGGAGCATCAGATCAAAGGATGCAGAATAGCACGCGTGGATCTTATGGACTTAGGTCCATCAAATCACGATCATATGCATCGTTGATCTCAGTAATGAAATCTGACAGTCGTGATGTAATCGTGTAATTGGAAAATCTTGGATCAACAAGTGGCAGACTATGAGCACTCCGATCTTGATCTAACAATGAAAATTGAGGAGAACGTGGACCCAAGTCATGGGGGTCGTGTCCACTTATTGCACACCACGTGGCAGCATCATGGCCGTTTGAGCATCCTTCATCGCGAAGGAACGGCCCCGATTTGTCGCGATAAAAATCCTATAAAATGATGTTTTCTCTCTTTGTAATGTAACTTTTGATCGAATTGTGAAAAAACTAAGCGATTTTGAAGGAAGGTATTAAGTTCTTCATGATCCTTTGCTTCCTAGAGTCAATTCCGCAGCCATTGAAGCAAGATAATTATGAATCATTGCAAGAAAACGATCGTAATCTCCCCTTGAACGCTGAACGCACGTCGAGGATGAAACGGGGAAATACTCTTCAATCCGCCTGAATTGAAGCCAAATCTTCATGTCAATCAGGTTAGTAGTGTGATTCATTTGTAATCCTTGCAATTTATATAGTTTAGATTATAATTAGGTAGGCAATTAGAGTTTAGAAGTAGTTAAATTCATCTTTTCGCCCAATTTTAGTAACAGATTTTCACTGATTTTCAAACAAGGATTTCTCTCTGATCTGAAATCCAAATCACTTTATTTTTGCTTCATTGAATTTCTTGTTTCATCAGCTTTCCGTGGATAGTAAAATCATAAAATTTTATCATAATTTGACCCCTCAATTTAATGTTTGACCATCTACTATTCATTCTCAATCTAAATTTAGGCATTGACTTGCAGGTGCAATTTCTTTCAAAATACAAGGTGAAATTTGATAATTTTGGCCTCTTTAGAATCCTCTAGTTGTTAGCTTTCCATTCATATATGAATTGAAAGATTTAGATATGATTTGGTTAGTCAATTTGAAGATTTACACCAAAGTGTTCATTTCGGGATTTATGTGATCTTTGATTTTCAATCATTCATAATAAATCAAATTTTTCTCAAAAAATCACGAATTTTATATCAATAATTTCCATTTTCTCTATAGTTTCTAAATATATAATTTTCGTAATATAAGCTCTTTTTATTCTCTAATTTTACAGAAAGTCAACTATTGGTCAAAGTCAATGCTTTGACCTTGACTTTTGACATTTCTCTTCAAATATTTTATTTGGCTTTCTTATATCATTTTATTAATTAAATATCATTTTCACTTCTTAACAACCCTAATTAAACCTAACTTTGACCAAGTCAACTCTGCGATCAAAGGCAATCGTGTTCTCTGTGGATCGACCCAATCTTTACACTATACTTGATTTTATATCTTTGTTATTGTGAGTTCGGAATTATAATTATTTTTTTACCAATGTTTATGTGTTTTAACGACCGCATAAAACGATATGTCACTTATATTTCTATTATCTTGGCAAAGGATTTAACTGCATTTCATTTCTTGAGTCAATATCTGTGAATATTAAGGGTAGATGATCCCATCTTAATCACTTAATCAGCTTTGAGGATGTCATGTCCTATCCATCCTTTGACATTTTTGAGATCTCATAGCTAAGATTCTTAAGTAATAGTCTAATCATGATCATCCATCCATAAAATGTCTTCGGTGTCTTGAGTTAGAAGACCACATACACAACTATGACATGAATCAAGTAGATGAACATTTTGGTATAATACCATTCAAGGATTTATACAGATCAATTTAATGAATTTTTTTTTACAAATTACGCAATATTTGTTCTCGGTGTCTCCACACTAATGGCCACAATATTAGTCATACTCATCATATGACTCAGATAAGATAGTGCTATTCTTTTCGAATTAATTGATGTCCTTCTAGAATATCATTTGAATAAGACTATTAAGAAAATTTATGTAAAAACTAGTTATTGCTTTATTATGATCTCATTATAATTCACTTAGTCATTGCATAGACTCATGAATATAAAATGAATAGTTATTAAAAAAAATTATCAATGAATAAAAGTGAATTAATTTCATGTCAATGAACATAAAAAAGATAGAGACGTATGATTTGGCTTATAGGACACATAATGTTGATCAATTTCTTATTCAGACTAAAAGGAATAACCCTTGTGCATCAACCCCATGGTTCAATAGTGATGGTCAAACAATTTTTGAGCTAATGGCTTTGTTATTAGGCTTTGAAATATTGTCATTTTATAGAACTATTTCTGATATTATGTCTCATTTGGCAACAATCTTGCTGATCAACTGAAAGTGCTGCAAAGTGTGTTTCAATTTCTGATAGGACCTTCGCTCTTTCACTTATGATATTGCACCATTATTGTTGCAAAAAAATAGACTTTCAAGTAGACTATCAACTTGCTATCAACTAGACTATCAACTTATTATTTATGGGTAGGCCACAGTTTGCTATCAACTTTTTCAACTAGACTACTTCCATGATGATGTTATTCGTGAAATGAACTCAACCTTTGTCATCAATCTATAGAGGTAGTTTGCTTGGAACTCTTCCAAGACACTTCTCATCCATTCACAGTGGAAAGGAATCTATATGTAAATTTATTATAAGTTGGGTTTGATTGAAAACTCTAGAATGTAAGGATACATTTCATGGCTTTCAAGTGTTTTGCACCTGGGTCAGCCTAAAATCTACTAGTAACATATTGTTTTGTGTATATGAAAATGCTTAGAGACTAAGTTCATGTCTAATAAGCTAGCATTTATGTCTAGATATGGAACTTCTTTGAAAACTCCTTTAGTCCTTATATCTCTTATGATGTAGGATAATTTAGAATGCTATGCTAGGTATGATGATAATGATATGATTAAGAAAATAATCCTACAAATGAATGAAGGATCTATGAAATGATATCAGGGAAAGAAATATATAATTGAGATGATAATGTTGACATAATTGGAATGTTGAGATGGTAAATGAATATGAAGTAATTATAATATGGAGATAAGATAGATAATAGAGAATTTAGGATGGATAATATAAGAGAGAGGAATAGAAGATGGAATAAGGGATGATAAAAGAGAGGATAAGGAGAGGGACGAGGTGAGGATAATATATTATATAATATAAGATAGCGGATGTTGGGAAGAGAGAAAGGAGAGCAAGAGATACGAAAATAGATCGTGGATGGTGATAACAAGCAAAAGTTTACTCTAAATAATACATTTTATTTGCATTCTGATCATTGAATGTTTTAAATCAACAATTATTTTGCAAGTTATCATGATATGATGCCTAGAATAATCACTTTTCATTGCATTTTAAAATGAGTAGTTAATTACAAATAATTAGTGATGTTATGAGAAATTTTAAGTAATAATTAGGACTCTCATAAATAAATACTCTATTAGCAATTTACTAATAATTTTTGGACAAGATAATCTACAATTTTTTTAGCATTTACTTTAAATAAAATATTATTTTCTTTTTCTGAAATAATCACTTTCAGAGGTTTCTTTAATTTTCTATTATATCAATAATGCCCTAAATGGGCCGATTTGTACTTATGTGTTTTTTTAGGAATTATGGTCAGGCAATGTACGAGAATCGTGTGAGCCAATCACACGATGAAGAAGAAGGTTGTGTGCACAACGATGTGTACACAATCAACCCGCGTTTCATTTGCTGGGTATGAGCACCAGGATGCACGAGATCTCCTCCCCCAATCAGATGGAGGCAGACCAGACGTTGACCAACCGCAGCAGACAGCACCATCATGCGTGTGAAGCGAAATGTACCGAGGGACCTAACAAACTCGCGAAAAGGGGGAGAAGCATCGCGAGTTCGAAATGTCTTTAAGAGTGAAGAGGAGGGAGGCGAAAGCGCTTGTTCTTGATTTCCCGCCCGAAGAAGTTCGGCTAGGAGGACACATCGGGGAAGAAGATCCATACGTAGGTTTGTAAACATCGAAACTGATTTCATTTCTTGTTTTCTATTCACGCATTCCTGTTCGCGTGAATAGATTTGGTTACGACGGATTTTTTTTAGTTTTGTTCTTTTATTTTTTTCCTTTTCTTTCATTTCAGTTTTTCTGATTAGAGTGATTCCTTAGTTTTAATCTTTTGTTATTTGATTGTCTGTAAGTTTTTTCGTTCTCAGAATTTTTGTTTAGGTCTGAAATCAGTAAGGCCGAGAGTAGATTTCAGTTTAATCTGAATTGAATCTATAATTCTTTCTATTCTCTTCGTATGTTGACTGTTTGGACGTGCTATGGATAAGCTTATGTTGCTGTATTAGATTAATCGGTGAATAAATTCTAGATTAATTTTGAATCTAATTCTGTTTGTTCTTGAATTCTTGAATACTGTTTTTCTCAGCAGGAAATATATTCGCATAGGTTAAATAAAGATGGATTTTTATGAGGTAATCTGATTTCTGTTGTAGCCTATCTTGGAAATTGAAATGTTAGTTTTAATTCCATCGGTTACAACTTTCTGCTCCTCTCTGCAGTAGTAAAATTTCTTGCTGTAGCCTACTCGGGAAATTAAAATCTCAATCTGAAATCTGTCAGTTAGATCCCCTGTTGACTAATTCTGTCAATTACAACAGTCAAGGACAATCTAGATGTGAATCCGTAATCCTCTAGGGTACTGAATATTCCACATGCGAAATTCTCTAATTCTGTATGTCAAGAAAAACTTTTATACCTAGTCTCCTAGGTAAGGTCAAGTTCCAAATTAGCTAAAGACAATTATGCATGCATGAGAGACTTAGTAGTGACAAAATGAAACAAAGTATGATGTAAAAGACATAGAATTAGAGCTTTTGCTTAAGAGGAATATTAATATATATCAGCAATGTTTTCTGAAGAGAGTCTAGCAGAAAATTCAATTTTCTGGACAAAGTTTAGATGAATAAAAAAATTAATATCAGTATATTGATAAAAAAAAGACTTTAAAAAGAAAATCTATAGTGATGAAATTTGATTTGGAGCATTAAAATTGTACTTTCAATGTCTTGTTTTTTTCTTCTTGTCACATCATTGCAATTCCTGTCATAAAATTGCAATTCAGTGAAGATTAAAAGGAAGATAACTGCAATACTTTTCATATAATTGTCTAGCTGCTCCGCATTTTGTAACAGAAACATAAAGTCTATTTTGAATACATAAAAAAGAGAAAATCTTGGTGCAACCTCCCTTGGATTTGACCCCTTACTATTCCACTTATTTTTTAGATATTTGCAATTGTTAAAGGGAAATTCTTTTATATACATTTTATTGATTAAGTCTGAGAGAAAGCACTACGACGCATCACATCCTCTATTTTTCGGACTTATCAGATGGATGAGAGAGTGCCGGAAAATGGCAGGGTGACGTGGGGGACTAGAGAGGACAGAGAATCTAATGTTGACCTTTTTAGATTTCGGAAATGAACTTAATCACTGTATTGAAAGTGAGGACGATTACCTGTTTGAGGTGTGGAAATGATGCTTCGGATTTGCTCCAAATGACAGAAGATCTCCTTGGTTTTGTTCTCTGACAGGAGGTGTATGAAAGCAAAAGAATGGGAGGGAGAAAGCGGGGTAAGATAGAACTTGGCGATGAAGAAGATGCGGTCGAGGTTGGTGGAGATACGGGGATGAACACGAACACAGGGTAAACTGTAACCAAACGTAACCAATTTTCATTCAAAAAATACTACTACGTTTCTTTTACAACTTTTCCTTTTATGGACGGAGAGAGGAAGTTTAGGTAGAACGTCGCTTCGTGACGGTTATGCTCCGCGTCAGTTGAACGGTTGACTGAGCGGATATTCGTGGCGATGTGAGGAGAAGTCATCACATAGCTTTAATATCATGATAGTTCCGCATCCGTTTGATGAGATCGCGATCATATGGGTAGTGTTTCGATGATAGTCACCTCATCAGTGGTCGCCAGCATGTTTCCTGTGTTGGGGTGACGAAAATGCAGAGGCGCATGTGAGACGCATCTATCCTCTTCGAGCGCTGACTGTAAACCCTGTAGGTGAGTTGGCGGTTTATAAGTCCAAGAGATTGTTTACAAAACCCGTCGTGTCGATAGGTTCCGAAGTTGTCTCATTAGGAGCGTTAGCTCCTTAGTTCCGTCGTCTTCGTGTATCTTCCCTGCAAGTCAACATTCACGGCCACATAATTTCATTCTATCTGTCGTCTCTTTGTCTTCACTTCTTGAGGAACTGTCGCTAAAAACGATTAGGGATAACTCGATTGACGCACGTCTTGCCTTTGACGTTCTCGGTTTTGATCAGCAGATGATGATAACGCCGATAGCAAGTGGAAGTAGAGCTGAGTCATGGCAGCTGGGATACTCGGGAGAGAACATAGATAGGTAGAGGAAATAAACTGAAGAACACGTCGCTTCCTTCCTTTAATTGCTTTAGGGGGTCTCTTGGACTCTTCTTTGTCTATGACAGCAGGAGGTGAGGGCGGAAATGACATAAGTGGACTGTACCGAAACCCTGTAGTCGTGAAGATAGTTCTGGATAGTCATGATGCTCGGTCAGCCAATGAGTTTAAGAGTAGCTCTTCTAAGAAGTCAATAGCAGTAGAGGGCTTTTACTCCTTGAGAATTAGTTAGGATGTTCTTTGGTTGATATCATACTGATTTTCTTTCTTCATCAATCATGAAGGTTTTACTCCATTGAGAGACAATTTTCTTGGTTGGAAGCTCCTTTGATGTTGATTTTCTTCATAATATTGTCTTCATTTTGGAATGATCTTCATAATTTCTTGGACAGCCTTGACTTTAGGTGTTATCATGCATGATTTTATCTTGAAGTAGAATCCGAGATAATAGTAGTATTTAGATCTCTCCTAAAATTCTAACTAGAGGTGGTATTCAAGGAGGAAGGACTTGGAATAACAAAGATGTTCCTATTTTCTTTTCTTTTGAGATCATTTATTTACACAAGGTACCTATGATATGGTGGATGTGGTTTGGAAAATTAGGAACCTATATCAAAGGTAAAAGGGTGGTTGACTTGGTTTTTTCAAAGAGTTCTAAGTATCTAAGGATAAAAGTTAGTTTTCTTTTGACCAAGTCCATCTTTAGATCAGTTTATAAATGGGAGAGGAGGGAAAGTAATTCCCATTGGATCTTCACTCTCTTTTAAAGATTTAGAGAGGTCTTTTTCACTCACTTCATGGATAGTGAGTTTCTCAAATTTTTGGATAAGGAAAAGAATGGTATGTTGTTGTAACAGAGGGTGGGTTCTCTTCCTTAATGTATACCTTGGTTCAATAGGAACCCTTGCGTTCATGTCTTGGGAGAATTCTCCATCATCTTCTCAAGCTATTCATCTTGCATGAAAATAGAGGATAAGAACATAAAATGTAGTTATAACCACCCATAGATTGCTCTTATTTAACCCTATTAAACTCTTGAACATGCCATCCCCTCTACCATCTCATAACTTGATGTTTGTAGAATATTAGTGCATTGAAAAGAATAAATTTTACATGACTTTTGCCTTTTTAGTTTCAGGAACTATTCAAGAGGAAGAGTAGCAAGATCCTCTGAAATGGAAGGTTTAAAAGGCATAATGGGCTGTCCAAAGCAAGGAAATGTGAGACAAGTCAAAGAAACCATTGACGAAGCATTTTATGTGGTCGTTAAAACACACAAACATCGGTCAAACAAAATTTATAATTTCGAACGCACTATAACAAAGATATAAAATCGAGGTTGACTTTTATTGTAGAGTGGACTTGGTCAAACTTATGTTTAAATAGGATTTTAAAGAAGTGGAAATGATATTTTATGAACAGAAAAGATGTAAATATACTATATAGGATATCTTAAGAATTAAGATCTCTCATTTGACAGAGAAATGTCAAAAGTCAAGGTCAAAGTGTTGACTTTGACAAATAGTTGACTTTTCTAAAATTAGAGAATAAAAAGGGGTCAGAAAATTACGAAAATTATATATTCAGACTCTATAGAGAAATGGAATTTATTGATATAAAATTCATGATTTTTCGATAAGAGATGGATTTATTATGAATTATTGAAAATCAAAGATCAGAAAAATCTCGAAGTGAACACTTCAGAGAAAATCTTCAAATTGACTTATCAAATGATATCCAAATCTTGAAATTGATATATCAATAGAAAGCTAACAACTATAGGATTCCAAAAAGATTAAAATTATCAAATTCTATTTTATATTTTAAGAGTAATTGATCTTGCAAGTCAACACCCAAATTCGGATTGGAAATGAAGAGTAGTTGGTCAAACGTTAAGTTGAGGGGTCAAATGATCATGAAATTTTATGAATTTGCTATCCACGGAAAGTTGATGAAACAAGAAATCCAATGAAAATAGAATTCAACAAAAATCTGTCACTATAATTGGGCGAAAATATGAATTTAACTACTACACTCTAATTACCTACCTAATTCTAATCTAAATTACATGATTTGCAAGAATGACGAACGAATCACACTACTAACCCAATTGACACGATGATTTGGCTTTAATTCATGCAGATTGAAGAGTATTCCTCAGTTTCTTATTCGACGTACGTTCGGCGTTCAAGGGGAGATTACGATCGTTTCTTGCAATCTATTCGTGATTATCATGCTTCAATGGCTGCGGAATTCAACTCTAGGAAGCAGAGGATCACGAAGAACTTAAGACCTTCCTTCAAAATCGCTTAATTTCTTCACGATTTGATCAAAATTTGAGTTGAAAAAGGGAGAGAACATCTATTTATAGAGAAGCTTATGCGAAATTGGTGGATCATGGCCCACGATGCGGATTTCACTCCGTGTGATTTCCGCCGTCGGAGCGCGCAAAATCTGTGGGATCATGGCTTATCACGCGGATTTCACTCCGTGTAATTTCAGCTGTCGGATCACGCGTAATCGATGGGATTGTGGCCCATGACGCGGATTCCCATCCGCGTGATTTCAGCCGTCCAATCACACGATTTAATCCCGACCGTCCGATTGCGTGATTTAATCTCAACCGTCTGATATCACTGTTCACGCCACATAGGAACCACGTAGGCATCCATGTGGGCTTGTGTGGCCCCGCCATGTCTCCGCATCGCGCCACGTCACCTCCGCGGGTCCTGTGCGATTAAATAAATCCTGAAAAATTAAAATAAAATCCAAAAAATTTTAAAAAATTAAGAAATTCATAAATTCATTTTTATAACTCCTTTTTTACTCAAAATTTCTCCATTGGATCACAAATTCCTTCATCTTTAATATTATGTCATCTAAAAATACAAATTAATAGAATCATATAGGATGAATTTTAAATAAACATAGATAATTTCGTAAGAAGTCGATTTTATATCATCTAACATTCTCTTCTAAAAATTAAATCTTCTAATCATCTACTAAAGTCAAAGTAAATTAAGGGAAGTAATTAACCTTGTAAAATATTAAGCATCCATAAAGCACATAATTAACCCTAAATAATGCATAAATATGAACTTTAGTAGAATGACATACCAATTGAGAAAATTAATAAAAGTATGATAACATGCATCATAATTACATAAAATAAGCATGAATATTAGTTAATTAAGATCAGAATTTTAGTTAAATATGCATGTTATCAACTATCGAGGGGGAGACTCGGGGGATTTAAAGTGGGAGAAAGCTCTTCTTTGGGAGGCCACTTCTTCTTCTTCTTCTTCTTCTTCTTCTGTGATTTCATTGACCTCGACAATTCTCTCTCTTAGGGTTTTTCTTTTTTCTGTAAGGGTTTTGGTTCACTGGCGTTTTGCCCACGGGGCGGATATAGTGTAGATATTTTCATTTCATATGGAAGCCATTTCTTCTCCATCTCTACAGTATCGTCTCGTTGCTCTTCCCTTTCTCTTTTTCTCATCTCCTCTCTCACACGCTCATTCTGCAGTTACCCTTTGAAATCTTTAACTGTTCTCCCTCATTCTATTCCCTCTTTTGATTTTCTCTACATTCGATCCCTTCTCCTTCTCCGAAATTTCTCAGTCAATCTCCCTCTCCTTTTCCTCTATCGTTGTCCTCGCTGTCTCATTTATAAATCTTCCACTCTCTCAAAATCGTTCCCCTCTAAATTTCTCTCTCACCCTCACTCTCGCTTTCTCTCCCTCTTTTCCGGTCTCTCTCTCATTCACCCCCTCATTCTCTTGCTTCTGCTCTTCTCCTATCTCCTCAAAATTGTCTCTTTCTAATCAGCTTTTCCTAGTTTTGTCCTTCCTTTTTTTTCCCCTCAAGGAAGTTTTTTCTTCCTCTCCCTTACGATCACTCTATGTCTCTCCTAACTGTCTTCCGCCACCTTTCTTTCTCATACCCACTCCTGCGCTATCCCTCGTATTCTTTCTCTCTCTTTCTCTCTAACGCTTCCAATCCATTGATCACTCTCTCATTTCATTGCTCGAAATCTAAATTTCTCTCTCAACCTATTATCCAGTTCTCCAGCTTCCTCTCTTTGTGAACTGATCGTTGTCAAAACTTGCAACCACTTCCTCTTTGATTCCCTCCCGTCTCTCCTCTTTGTTCTCTCCTTTTTGTCTCCATTCTTTGTCTAAATCTCTCTTTCACACTCACTCTCTCTTTCTCTTTATCGCTTACATTTCCACTCTTCCTCTTCCTCATATTCTGTTCGATTCTTCTCTTCCGCCCCATCTTGCTTTCTTAATCACCCTCTCCTCTCTCTTGTTTAGCCTTATTTCTCTCTCAATCACTCTTTCAATCTCTAGATCTCTTTCTACTCTCCCTTGATTCTTCCATTCGCACTCTAGCCTTCACTCTTTCTTCTCTCATTATTTCTGATTTTGTCATTGTACTTTTCTTTCTAGCAATTCTCTCTCAATTTTTTTCCTCTCCCCTGTTCGATCGCTCACGTAGACGATAAATTCCTATCTTGGATTCTCTCACTTCCGCGTACCCTCTTCTTTTACGTAGATTGATAGGCTCAAAATTGTCGTGTGTTTAAGCCCAAAATTTTTTCTATTTATATTAAAGAAAACTAAAACCGGATGGAAATAATGAAGACGTATAGTTTCCTAGGTCGATCCTCAAGGAATCTAGGGCACAACAGTGCCAATATTGAGGGTTGAGATGAGAGTAATGGGGAAGGTTTTGGTAGTCAACTCTCCAAGTTGACCGTGAGAGGGAGAGATTTTTTATGGATTGAAGATGATTTATGTAAACCTATAAATGCAGAATCATAATTTTAGAATACAAAGAGCAATAGAAGGTATAATTTAGGAAATCTAGATCGTGGAGAAAGAAAGAAAGCAGGAAAGGAGAATAAAGAGAGAATGAGTTAAGAGTTTGGGAGATTAGAGGGAGAAATGGGAGAAATATAGAGCTCGATATGGAACTTTTTTATGGGAAATAAATAGAGAGAAGGATTAAGAAAATAGATAAATCGAGAAGGATAAATGTGAGAGGGTGTGTGACGAAAGAGAGAGACTGAGGAGATTATTCAGCTGAGAGAGAGATTAGAAAGAATAGGAGAGAGAGAGAGAGAATCATTTAGGATGGAGGGAAGATTTGGAAGACGCATGGGGAGAAGCGAAAATGCAGAAGGACAGAAGACGGTTCGGAAATGAGAGGAAGAGAGAGAGTGCATGAGGGGATGTTCGGAGAGCGAAAGTGAGATCGCAAGCGGAATTGATGAGAGCGGAATTGACGAGAGAGAATGGGAATAGTGGAGTTGATGGAATCAGGATGATGAGATGGATGAAGGAGAGAGGAAGATGAAATGTGATAGAAGAAGATTCGCATGGACGTGGCGGAAGAAAGGGATAGGAGAAGAGAGAAGATGGGAGCGAGATTGCGAGAGTAGAAGAGAGAGAGAGAGAGCAAAATAAGGAGGGAGAAAGAGAGAATGAGAGAGAGATAGGGAGATCATGAGGAATAGGAAGAGATGAGGGAGAAGAGATTGAATGGATGTGGGAGTGAACTGGGGAAATAGGAAGATCGAGATAGAAAGGTAGAGTGACGAATTTGAAAACAAATAGAGGGAGAGCAGAAGAGAGAAAATTAGAATGCGTGGAGGAGGGAACACGATTGGGTGCTGTTGAAGAAGGGAAGGGAAAGTTTGACCGTGAGGGAAGACTAGGAGAAAGATTGCGGGAAAGCAAGATGGAGCAGAATAGAATTTTGGAGGGAGGATGATCAGAAGAGAGGATGAAGACTGGAGTGCAGAGGACGAGAGTTGAGACGACGAGGGAGAGAGAAAGTACATGAAATTGCGAGCGAGAGAGATAGCGAGAGAGAGAGGGATAGGAAATAAATGGGCGAGAGAGGAACTGTAGAATGAGGAGAGTGCAAGTATGAGAGAGAAATATGGTTGGGAGAAGAGCAAAGATAAGAGGTAAGAGCGGGACTGCGCGCGATAGGACGAAAGAGAGGGAGAGAGACAATGGGATTATGAGAGAGACGGAAAGGAGGGGTTGGTTGCAAATAGGAGATAACGAGGAGGATGGAAAGATCGAGAGAGAGAAGAGAAGATTTCGGGAGAGACAAAGGGCGATGCGAGACGAAATTAGAGGAAGGGAGAACCAAAATTTTGAGATGAAGACGAGAGAACGGGAGGCTACAGGTGCAAAGAGAAACTCCAAAATATCATTCAGGTAATTCCGAAAAAAGGGGAAATGGCAAAGGATATACGGAAATGACAGAGGAATCGCGAATGAGGGTGAGAGAGCGAGCGAGATCGTATGAGATAGAGAGAGAAAGAGAAACTGAGGCTGAGAAGAGAAGGCAAATCGGACGCGAGATAGAGATTTAAGATAGAGACAACTGTAGAGAAGGTAGAACAAGGGAGAGATGAATTGGAAAAGTCCGCAAGGGATAGGATACGGGAAAGAGCTCGAAACAGTAGGGAACTATGGAATGGGGAGAATGAGAGAAAGGGCATACGGGAAAGAGAGAAAGAGATCGTGCAAACGCAGAATTCAGACAAAGAATTTAGACCGGAAGGAGAGAAAATAGATAGACCGAATGCGGGATGAGGGATTCGTAGGAAAGAGAGAAATGAAGAAAACAGAGAGAGAAGAAGCAAGAGAGAGAGAGAGAGATTGAAAGAGGGTGGAATCCGAAAAGTCGGAAGGAGCGAATTAGGACATGTGAGATTGAGAGAGAAAATTTAAGGAGCGTGAGATCAAGAAGGAAGAACGAGAAGAAGAAGAAAGAGAAAGAGGGAGATAACAGTGTAGAAGATATCGGAGAAGAGAAATTACTAATGAAGAAGTGGAGAATAGTAGAGAAAGAGTAGGATTCAGGGAGTAAAAATGCCAGAAACATGAAAATGGAGATTCCAAAATAGAAAGAAATAGAATTCAGAAAAGAGGTGGTTGACGGTAGGTAAAGGAGAAGAAATGGAGAGATTTGTGACAAGCGGGGTGAGGATGTCGGGAAAGCGGAAAGAAATTGAGCGAGAGAAACAAGAGTTGCGAGGGGAGAAATGAAATTAGAGATGAGTGCGAGACAGAACGGGAAAGAGATCAGAGGATAGTAGGGAAGAATCCGAGAGAGGAAAGAAATGGAGAATGAAATCCGAAAACGAAGAGGTAAAGAACGGAAGAGAGTTATAGAGAGAAGAAGGTAAGGATTGAGATCTGAGAGATGGATATTGCCATGAAAACAAATAAGATGCTTAACCAAGGAAAGAAGAGCATTTCCACTACATTCTCCACGGACGAGAAGATCGCTGGCGAACAACAATTTGAAAAACAGCAAAAACCCTAGAAAATGCGAGAGACCCCCCCCCGACGGATACGATCCTCCTTTTGAACCCCTCCAAAGAGAGAGAAACTGATTCTTCTTTGATTGGGCTCCAATAGAAATGCCTTCGACAGCCCATTAGTCTTCTAAGCACCTCTTTCAAATGATCTTGTTTCCCTTCTCTTGCTTGTAAGTTCCTAAAGTCAAGAAAACAAAAAGATTCATGTACCAAAGCTCTTCTTGATGTACTCATAGCATAAAATTATTAACTCATAAAATAGTGAATATGATGATATGTTCATGAGTTACTTGAGCTAAATACAGGAATTCTTAGGTGTTTATAAATACTTTTTATGCTTTTATCACAACCCCCGACTTAACGATTGCTAGTCCCCAGCAATGATTAGATAGAGAAAAAGATTAAGCCCAACTAGGTAGTAAAGATATCTGTGCCATCATTTGGTCCAATAACATACACTTCAAGTGGGTGGGGAGAAGGCATTGATTTATGTTTTTCCGAGGCACCAAATAATTTCCACGATATGGGGTAGAATCTCATTCATCAGCCATGTGTCCTTTGAAGGGTTTAAAGCTGAGATCCTCTAGGCCCTATGAATTCTCATCCCCCTCGTCCTCCCTTTTCTGTCCAAAAGGTACGCAAAGCCTTGGTCATCGCTATAAGGATTGGGGTTGGCAGATAAAGAGTTTCATACAGATGCCTTGAAGCTTGATTACAATACCTCCAGTTACATAACTTGCCCTTGAAGTCTTTCTTTGAACTTTAAAGCTTTAAAATTGGGGCTTCGGTTTTGATACTTTTTGATTGCTTCTGGCACTCCGATTTTGAAATTTCATAAATTTTCTACCCCGCTCTTTTATCCTTGCTCCTTTTTTTTAAGGGAGCTTCATAATTTTTCAGCTGCAAACCAAGGACTTAAAAGATGATATACCTCTAAGATTCTTGGGAGGTGAGGGTATTTGAACCTAAGGGCCATGGCAATCTCAGCCTCCCTACAAATGGACACATATATTTGAGGTTAATGAACTCATTGAATCTAATCTTAAGAAGACACATATAATCACGGCCATTTCCCCACAAAGGGATATCTTGAGCTTCTACACTGAAGTGGAGAATAGGAGAGGATGACTGAGATAGTAATTCTACTTAGATAGGTTTGTGGTATAATTCTAATTCATTCATGCACTTCAGAATTTTCAATTTTCATGGATATCCTGTCTACAGCTCAACTACAGCTATCCCCCCCTTCTTTTAAGGCAGTGTCTTCAATGACATGTATACATATAAAAGCATGGAAAGATGTCACCTGATATTTGAAGGGCATGAAGGGAAGCTCCAAGTTTGGGTCTTCTTGTCTACTGTCCCTTGTTTTTCTTCACCTGCATGATGATACCTCCTTCCTGGTTTCACCTTCATGCTTGTCTGTGGAGCTTTTCTGATACACAATTGAAAACAAAAACAGAGAAAGGAAAACAAAATATGGTATTGGTTAGCTTGGGTTGCCTCCCAAGGAGCGCTTAGTTTAGAGTCCTTAGCTAGACTTCAAAATATTAGTGGTCCTAAAATAAAATTGTTTCATGGGATGGAATACCTTCATATTCCAAGTAATGCTTTAGTCTCTGCCCATTCATCACGAAGGTAGTTCCATTCTTAGGATCTAGGATCTTCACTGCTCCATTATCCATCGCGTGAATAACAATATAAGGTCCATCCCATCTTGATTTTAATTTTCCAGGAAATAATATCAAATGTGAATTATATAACCATACTTTTTGGTCCTTAAAAAAAATCTTTCTCCTTATATGCTTGTCATGGTAGTTTTTCATTTTCTCTTTATAAATTCGGGAGCTAATGTATGACTCATTCCTTAACTCATCAAGCTCACTAAGTTGAAGGAGGCAATTTTTACCAGCCTCATCAAGATTCATGTTCAATTCTCTTATGGCCCAATAGGCTTTATGCTCAATTTCATAAGGTAAATGACATGCTTTTCCAAAAATTAGCCTATAAGGGGACATTCCTATGGGGGATTTATATGCTGTTCTATAGGCCCAAAGTGCATCTTCTAATTTCAGTGACCAATCCTTTCTTTCAGGCCTTACAATATTTTGGATAATCTTCTTAATCTTGTTATTGGAAACTTCTACTTGACCATTAGTTTGAGGATGATAAGGAATAGACATTTTATGATTGACACCATTCTTCCTCAAAAGAGCTTTAACTTGAGCATTAATGAAATGTGCTCCATTATCACTAATAATGGTGTGTAGGCATCCAAACCTAGAAAATATGTGAGTTTTTAGGAATTTCAGCACTACTTTATGATCACAAGTTCTCGTGGCTACAGCTTCAATCCATTTAGAAACATAATCAACAGCTAATAGGATATATTCGTACCCAAAGGATGGTGGGAATGGCCCCATGAAATCGATACGTAAAAGCGCGCATTCAACAACCGTGTTTTTATGCGTATCAGGTTCTATAGTGTAAGATTGAGGAGGGAAGGACGGTGAAGCTCCTTTGGTTGAATGTTGGAGGGAACTCGAAAAACCCTACTGCGATGGAATTGAAAAATAGGGGTATTTACATTCGCAGAAGGGCACTGGGTTATATACCCAGTCCTATACAGAGGAGGCCCCACTTATTAGTAAGTGGTGTGGCCCAGTGAGGTCTAAGCCCATTAACATAAGAACAAAAAGATAAACTCTAAAATATAGATTTCTTAAGCAAAACATTAGAGGCGCGCACTACTGTTTCACAAACATATCCACAAAAGGTTATTAGAAATTTTGAGAAACTTATCTTAGTTTGCGTCATGTCTAAAAAGGCATGATTACTCATTTTTGATGTACCATTCATCTGAGGAAAATGGGGAGGAGTCAATTGGTCTACCATTTCATTATCCTTCACGTGCTATGTGAACCTTATACTTAGCTATTCCCTTCGATATGATCTAAGGGTCTTGATACTCTTTCCACATTGTTTCTCTACTTTATTCTTAAACTCTCATAATTTTTTAAAGGCTTGGACTTATAACTCACAAGATATACCCATCTAACCTATAAAAATTATTAATAATAGGTGATAAAATGGGAGTTTTTCTTCTCTTGCTTGGATAAGTATTAGGCCACATACCTAAAAATTTATTTGCTGCAAGATGCCCTTAGCATGCTCTCCCTCCCAAAGGATCAATATTTGAGTAACTAACCCATGATGCAAGATTGAAAGGTTAAAAATAATTCATAATAATATCATCCTAGTATGAACCTCTATGTAACTTTTGTAATCTATCATCATTAACATGCCCAAGTTTGTACTTCCAAATGTAGGCCTCATTCATACTTAAGAGCAATATCTAATTGGACAAATATTAATCAATTATAAACCATTGACTAAAGGTATCTTAACAATCAATTTACTTACAAAGTAAATAAAATAACTTTTTTTTCATATTACTCAAGTTATAACCCCTCTTATCAAAACAAGAAAATGAAATACTATTCTTAACTATGCTAGAAACAGAGTAAAATTATGCTAGTTTGAGATTCAAGAACCCCAAAATGACATCAACAATTCTTGCATCATTTCCCATCCTCAGTTCTATCCATCTAATTGTTAGCCTATGTGAATCATTGCAGATATGGGTAGTATATTTGGTACCTAACATACATGATGCAGTATTCTATGAGACAAGTATCTATCATAAATACCTATAGCATCACTATTCTTATTTTGAACTTTCTCCTTCAGGTAGTTTGTCTTTCGTCTTCTAGTACCCTTGCACGCCATTGTGGGAACATGTATCTTTCTCATTGTCATACTTCTTCTTGAAGTTGCTTTGGTTTGTCTTGTACTTTGCCCCCCTTGGAGGCAATCATCATGTTCCATAACTTTGGGAGAGAGTTTGAATCTTTTTCATGTTAAAATTAATATTGAGTAGATAGAAGAAATAAAGAAGAGACTGGATGATGAGGTCCATGCACAACTCAATGAGGAGTCCAACTCCCAACACTAGAAACCTCTCAATTCACTCAATATGTGCATATGTAAAAATGATAATTCAGTTATGCGAGCCTTGAATAGAATCTCTAATATCTCACATCTTTGAGTTCTACTCTGCTCAAGGAATAGCTCCATTGATGAAGTAGCATGGCTCTTTGTTCCATGTCCTCATGTTCCCTCTACAATTCATTAACCACAGAAGCAAACATTTAGCAGTGAACCCAAGTGGAATCATGCTTCCACTTTTATATTTCAATATGTCATTATCACACGCATCTAATTCTATCTCAACAAGGTCATCTTTCTCAAGGATATAATCAATCTGCTCAAACTTAATAAGAATCTTCAAATTTGACACCTAGTTAGGGAAGTTCATGTTGAAAATCTTTACTTAAAGTAGTCTAAAGTATGTATCCAACTAAGCTTAAGTACCCATCAAGAATATGATGGATATAATGTGGCCTATGAGCCAATCATACATCCATGTATCTTATTTATGTTCATTGAAATGAAATTTATTCATTGTGTGATGTTTGCAATTAGGTAAATTATGATGAGATCATAATATAGTGATCACTAGTGTTTAAACATATGTTCTAAACATTCCTACATGTGGGATATTAGAGGACATTGAGTATGATTGAGTATGATTGATCTTATAGTTATTGGTGTGTAGACACTAAGGATAAATAGTGGGTGCTCTTTGGAGAAAGAGTTCACTGAATTGATCCTTATGAATCCTTTAATATTATTATACCTAACTTTCAATTAGGTTGATTATTATCACGGTTGAGCATGTGGTCTTTTGACTTGAGACACCAAATAAATCTTGTGCATGAATGACCGTGTTTTGATTATGACTTACGAATCTTTAGCCAAAGGATCTTTAAAACGTCATATATTGGATACGACATGGAGTCCACGAAGATAATTTACTCAAGATGGGTTCATCAAGCCTTGATATTTGAGGAGATTGACTCAAGGAATGGAATGCAAAGAAATCCTTGGCCAAGGTAGTGAAAATATTGAAGGAGTTCTCAACAAATTTTATACATACATCAGTACAAACCTAAGTGATTGATTAGGGTTTAACAGTTGACCATACTGTAAGGTTACTCGTGAGTCTCATGCGGATGAAGGATTAGACATACATGGTAATCGATGATGGAAACATTTCATAAAGGAGTTCTTATATACTCCATATCTCCTAGAGTATGTGGTGTAGCTTGGCACCCAACGGGTTGACAACTTAACCTATCGATTAGGTTAAATCAATCCTTCATTAATTCATCTATATGTTCATGTGAATAATTAATTACCGTTGACCAATAAGGTGTTATTAGGCCTATAGAGTTATTAAATAGAGAGAAACATACACCTAGAGGGTCACACACATAAGGTCTATGGATGCTGGTAGATATAGACATAATTATGAGGGTTTTTTTTAAATCCACACATCAAATGTCCATATATATAAAAAAGGAGAGAACGACCACAACTAAAGGTGCTCATGCAAGCCTTGTGGGAATTCTCTCCTTTCTTCTCTTTCTCTCTTGGTGAAGAGCATTGAAGAGAGATGAACTGGATTTCGGGGTATTTTAATTGTTGTTTGGAATCGATTTCATGCAACAAAATATTTCTAATTCCTCACTTTTTATAATGGTAAAGTAAGGGTCGAATCCTCAGAGTAGGGTTTGCCTATCGGCATCTCATGGCGGCATCGGCACCATGAGGGCGGCATCGGCACCATTTTTTCGGCACTCGGCAACGGCAACGGCACCTATTGCGGTTGTCATTTTTCCATGTGTTACGGAAAAACAGGAACCGAGCCGAGTGCCGCGTATAGCCGGAATAGGTGCCGCGTATAGCCGGTGCCGTTTATAGCCGATATGTTAATCTATATCTATATTAGAGTTTATTTTAAACTCTAACAGCATCTGGCACTGTTACCATTTTTCGGCTTCACAACCGAAAAACGTCAACGTAGCCGATGCCGCACGTCCGGCATCGACACCTATTGCCGATGCCGGAAAAATGGCACCAGCACCTGGTGCTGGTGCCATTGCCATTTTTTTAGGTGCCAGGTGCCGTTTATTGCCGATGCCGCGTTTCGGCACCGTTTCCGGCAACGGCACCTGGCACTGTTGGAAACGGGCGAACCCTACCTTAGAGAGCCTAGGTAATGAGATTAGTACTTTTAGGGAGTAGATGTACTATTATAGGGAAAAACAACGGTAGAAGGGATTTTTTGAGAAATATGGAAGGACTATGAAATATAATATGATGTGGACGAAATTAAAAATAGATAGATATTTATATTCTATGAGAAATAATAAAAAAATATTGAGAATGAAATGTGGAATAGAGAGATGAGAATGATGAAATGGAAGATGATGGAAGAATGGTGAAAATGCGGAAATTGGGTAATGAGGAAATCAATAATAATGAGAGATTATTTGAAGAAAAGAGAACAAATATAAAATATAAAAAGAGAAATAGAGTCTACACTATGCATGGATGGGATTGTAAGAGAAAATCAGATCCAAATCCTCACACAAACCACGTTTTTTATGCTAGTCCTAGGCCAAGTGATGCTTGAATCATTACGACCTCGATCCTCTACTTGATCTTGCCTCCACAACAAAATTGAATACCAAACAATGCCAAGCTTGGGCCTAAGCCTCTCCTTTTCCTTCTGGTATCCTGAATCTAAGAGAGTGCCAAAAAAACAACAAAAAAGGAAGAAGAAGAAGATTCTTTTATATGTTAGGTTAATGGTTCCTTTGAATCAATGGTGGAGATTTAGTCATTTTGGGTGCAACCAAATGAATGGTTGAGATTAAATCCATAAGCCACAACCATAATCATCTCCTAAAGAGGTGGGAGAGCCCCTTTTAAAGAGGTAGGCTCTACCACCACTTCCTTAGGGAGTGTGTTGACCACTCTTTGAGAGGTGGTAACCTTACCACTTCCCTAAGGAGGTGGGCTTACCTCTTTGTCCTCCTAAAAATATGGATCCTTCTTAAAAAATAGGAAAGATCTCACTTGATTAATAATAAATAAAAGAGAAGAAGTGCAACCTCTTTAACCTTTCAAGAATGCCTTTAAATACCTTTGAACTATCAAGAATTACTTTGACTATCATTGACTTCTAAGAGAAATGGAGTGACTAGTCTTCTAAAAAGGTGGAACGGGTTGACCCCCCCAAGAAGGTGTTGACTAACCTCCTAAAAAGGTGTGAAGGTTTAAATAACCTCCTAAAGATATGACAAGGTTTGATGATGTAGGATATTTCAAGAATTATGATATGTAAGAAGATGATGATGTAAATGTGAAGAAATGGATGAAAAATGAGAGGAATATGAGATAAGTAGTTACTAATACTAATTATGAAATAACCCTACAGACTTATGGAGGACCTATGAAAGATATCACTGATGGAATAATGTATAAATCAGAGAATATATCGTGTAGAATAATTCGGGAATAAGAGTAGAATAATGAAGATAATATTATGAACGCGTAGAGAGAATAATTGGATGAGAAGATGATATGAATTATTTAATAATTAAGAATGATTATTATGATACTTTTATAACGTGGAGATGATGTAGAATTAATAATGTGAAAGGTTATTAGTATAGATTAATGAGTATATAAGGAGAGTAAATTGGATAGATGAACATGAGATTAAGATAATTAATGTGATGCAAAGTGAGGATATTGGATGAAATGATAATACGATTTATGAGATGAGCGATATGGATAATGAGAGGAATAGTAAGAGAGGATAGAAATATGATTGGGGTTTTTTGATATGTTATTGTTTCGGATAAGAGGTAAGAAATAGAGAACAGATAGGATGAGAAGAAGATGTTGGACTTACGGATCTTATGGGAGAACTATTGCTCACGGTAAGAGAGGAGAGGATGATACCTGAATGCGGTGTGAAGTTGATACCCTTGGAGAACACCTCACGATCAAGATAATTCCTCTGTTGCCTCTTAACTTGAGGTGGATGAAAGATGACAGCAGTGGGGAAGAAAAGAGAGTAAGATAGAACTCGGGATGAGATTTAGGAAAGGAGAATGGTAGACTAGGAACACGATGAACACAAAAATTTTCCAACCAAGGAAAACAATTCATTTCAATAAAAAAACATGTCTTTCTTTCTTAAAATCATCCCTTTTATAGGGTTAGAGATCTAAAGGAAGAGATGAATAGGTGTGAGGAGTTGAACCGTAAGTACAGGATGCGGTTATGGGTAGTTATGGCATCCTTTCGTTGATGTCTTCTTGACTTCTCTTCATGGTTCACATCAATAGGGAGGGAAGATGTGGAATGGCTTTTGATTTCCTAATGGTTGGTGGCAGTTGTGATCGTTGGAGATGTCAGTAGTTGACTGGTTTACAATAATATTACTAAGTCTTCATAATCTTTAAAAGTCATGGAGATCTTGATTTATGTGGTCTGCTTTCAATATATTTTCTTTGTGTTTATGATGGTCGATGACTGAGATGTAGAATCTCCTCATCTTCATGATGATATTGGCAGTTGTGAAGATAGTTATTTGGTCAGTCATTAGCAATCAGACAAAGGATTGCTCCACCATGGAGATTGTTGAGATGTTGCTATCATGGGTGAGAGTACTCAAGGTGAAAGCTTTCTTTAAGCTTTTATAGTTGGTTATGTGTTTGGTGGAAGGACATCAGATCAGGTCTTGAAGTTTTTCAAGGCCGTGGGACTATCTCTTGATGCAGCTATTAACATTTTCACCTTGAAGAAATGGTGACTTTGATGTTCTTTACTTATGAGGTGTGACCTCACGTGGACCCACTGTCTTCTTCTTCGTGGAAGGTTACATGTGTCTTCAATACTCTCATGATGGATAAGAGGAGATGTATAATTCTATTGGCTCTGAGATAATCTTGGAGGTCTTGATCAGTCAGGAGGACAATTCTTGGACAGATATAAGCTTAAGTGTTATCTTCGCCCTTCACCGTGAAGGTATTATTCGAATGGTAGATGGTGAGGACTTCTCCTTGTGATTGTCTGTCCTCAATGATGGCTTTCTTCAGAATGAATATCAACATATAAATGCTCTTAATGAACTTTAGAAACCGTGAAGATTTCTAATGCAATTGTCTTCATTTTCACTTGAGTGAATTGTGATCTTGAAATTCTTCAATTTAAGGCTTCTTTTATGTTTTTCATAATTGTCTTTTTTGACGGCAGATCTCCCATGCTGATTATCAATATCTAGATGCATGGTTTTACTCATGCAAAAGCTTTGTTTTGAGGTAGATTCCAAAGATAATAATATTAAGGGGAAAACTCACCGTACATCGTCACCTTTTGAGGAGCGTCCAAATCCACTCCCACCTTCTCAATTGTCCAAATCCACTGCCAGCGGGGCACATACGCTGACGTGGACGGTGAATTAAGTCATCCAATGCCACGTCAGCGAGGGCAATGGGGGAAAAAAAAAATTAAGGCGCGCGCATCAGAAAGAAAAACGAGATCCACATCTTCTGTCTCGGATGCTGTAGTAGCATCTGCCCTCACTGCGCTTCCTCTTCAGCTCATCTCTCCCACCCTCTTCTCTAGGTATCAGCAAATTAGGAGAGGACGACGCTGACGTGGACGGCAAGGAGGACGGGAGAAGATTGTAACCTCCGGGAGAAGGTAGGTTTCTCTCTCTCTCTCTCTCTCTCTCTCCGATTTTCCATTTCCCTTTTCCGATTCTCCGATTTTCATTTTTTATTTCCGATTTCGTATTTGTCTGCTGTTCTGATTTCGTATTCCCTTTTCGCATTATATCTTGGATCTTTTCATAGCAGCCTGCCAGGCGATTTCCTTCTCAACGTCGTCATCATCCTCATCTCCAAAACCAGGAGCCGGAGGGGGGAGGGGCGGCCTACCAGCCACTGGCTTCTTCCGAAGCTGTAGACCGTAGCCGTTCATTTTGATTCTCGCAAACAAAGATGATTTTAATTTAAAAATATTAATGTTTTCAAGAATCTTATTTATTGGAAAGTATTTCATATATTTACGCACTTTGGAGTGGAGAAGCGATTAATCAAACATTATACAAGACAGGCGATTATTGAAAAGCGATTATGAACTCAATTGATTTTTATACTAGAAAAATTTTATGCAAGAATCGATTAGCTGACGAACACGACGAATAGTGAGGCATTTTCAGTTCAATAGATGCATTGAAGGATTTCAAAGTCAATAGCTTTGATTTGAGTGAGAACTCATTGATTTCTTCCCAAGACCAGATAAATTTATTTATCTTTCAAGAAGCAAATTATCATTTTTAATTACTCATGGTGAATATGCTTTTATAGATTTATATAAATTCAAGTACTGTGGATCTAAAATTGGAATCTAGGGCAGCTAATTACTTCTGGTTTGATTTCTGAGCGTTCATGGAAGAGATTTGATGGGGCCATTGAAGACAGCTAAAGTTTCATTGTTCATAACTAGAATGCTGACTAGGTGAAACCATGACCAGACGGACAATTTTGATGGACAATTCTTGACCTAATGGAAGACACATTCAGCTGAGCCCCAAAATCAGCCCTAAAATTTTAATCAACGAGTTCAAATTATATATATATATATATATATATGATTGAAAATACATTTACAAAAAAGCCCAAGAAAAAAAATCAATTTACAGGCATACTCCCTTCGTGGACTGTAGAGGATGGAGTATCCACAGATATCCTGGTCAAGTTGTTGCTATTGAACCGGTCCCTGAGACATTCGACAGCCATGAATGTGAGGGCAGAGGCAGGAATGTACCATGCTATTCTGGGGATGCTGCCCCTGAAGAGACCTTTAAAGCCTACATCGTACCAGCTTGATAAAAAGTTATTGACATTTTCATTAGAGAAGTTTGAGAAATTTGGCTTGGCCAAATCTGGGTCTTCAGGCTTGATAAAAAGGAGATCAAATCTGAATTGTTGCAGCATCTTCTGATAAATCTGAATTCTCAGATGCGTTAAAAATAGTGAGAAGAAGAGGAGAGAAAGTAAATGAGAAGAGATGGAAGAGAGTAAAATGATGATAAGGAGGACCTCACAATGTTTCTTGAAGTAGCAGATTAATGATATATAGAGAGGAGAGAGAGAGAGAGGAGAATATAATTGGATGCATGCGAAAGAATCATGGATACAAACCTCTCTATTATCAACTCCAAGAAGCTCAACTATGGAATGCATGCATTCGGCAGCAAGTAGCATCCAGCATCTCAAGTCCACATGGCGCTCATGTTCGTCTGGATGAGATGCACGAGGATAATCATCAAATCCAGAAGAAAATGTCTGAAAATCCAAAATTCAAGTCATCAGACATTTTTTCAATAATCAATTAAATCTTGGTGAATGAAGTTTAGCTCAACATAAATCAGCAAAAAAAAGAACCTTTGGATTCAACTCCCTGTTTGTTGAGTTGTCTCGTCCATGCGAGTAATAAGTAAGTGGCTCCTTTCCTGAAATAGTAATTATCCAGATATTCCTCATTAAAAAATCGATAACAGTGATTTCAAACATCCGATATTGCTCATTTTAATAACCATCTCTTTCTCCACTTTTTTCTCTATAAACATCCGGTAAAGGTTGATGAGAAGAGTGCGGAGAGGCTTAATGAGGGGGCAAAAGAACAAAACTAGATGTTTTCAAACATTTGCAATACCTGATTGAGTTCTATTAAACCATTGAGTCCATGCTTCCAAACGAAAAAAAGCTCATTCCAGGAAAGTAGAAATATCCTCTGCCTCAGAATTTGAGAACTTTTTGCCTTCCAAACCCTTCAAAAGTTCTGAAAATCACATTCCAAACATTAAGAACTAGGATGTTGAAAAGGAAAATGCAGTAGAATTGGTCCAGAAGCTGGTTAGAAAATCGAAGAATCATAAGTTAAAGGGTAAGTAAGTTACCTCTCTCTCCTCCCTTGTAAACAGTTTTGAATCACAATAGTTTTCATCATGCCATGTTCAGATCCTGTATACTCCTTAGGGGGCACGTCTTTCGATTGTGCCCAGTGTGGTGACAAAGGCTGCACGTCATCCGCACGCCCATCCTAGAGGAGCTTGGACGGTTCGGATACATCTCACTGCTGTCAATTCTTCTCTTTCGCTTGGGTCGACCAGGTTGTCTCCTCACGAGCGGGGGATAAGTAGTTACCATCACTTTCGCGCCACACGATCCTCCCATTCATCGGGGGAATGTAGGAACTATATGCCATGTTGTATTTATCTCTCTTGAAGTAATCGTCGACGAAGTCGGCAGGGTTCAACTGTATTAAATGAATGCATGTAATGGCGTGGGAGCACGGAATACCCATTATATCCCAATATCTACAACCGCATGTATTGGCGCGTAGGTCAACCACAAATTTGTTTCCTAAGTTGGTTACTTCATATTTATTGTCGCCAGCATCTAGTGGAAAAAACTGCCTTGACCTTGAAATGTTTACGTCCACCAACTTTCTTACCTCGGGGCACAGTTCATCAGACCTGCCAAGAAACACCTTCCTCTTTCTCACTATCCTACGCATGACTGCATTTCGTATGTTTTCCAGCATATCTATGATAGGCATGGACCTCCATCGTAGGATGTAACTGTTGAAGCTTTCAGAAATATTATTATCGGTCGCTTCCGATTTAGGCCACGTAGAAAGGTATGCCTTGCAAAACTTATGTACTCCCACTGCCGCAAAGTCGTACGCGGCCTGCGCTTTCAATGCTATCATCTGGCCCATGATACGTTCAAACTCTGGACGGGTATTGCACTTCACAGCTTTCCAAAACATAGTCCTCAACGTCGCAGTGGAGTGTCCCTTCTTCTTCCAATTTGAATATATATGCCTGACACAATTCCTATGCTCTGCATTCGGTAAAAGAGATGATACCGCTTTCTCCAGCCCCTGCACAATGTCAAAAAGCAAAAATTTATTATTTTGTAACTGTTCAAAAGATTTCAATGCCACGAACGAGTCAATGAAGTACCTTTTGTTGATTGCTCATAATTGTCCAGCCATTACCGCATGACATGTTTAAGTTTATCGCCAATAGTGTAATGAACCAAGTCCATGAATTTTCATTCTCGCCCTCAACCACCGCCCAAGCAATAGGGTACATTTTATTATTTCCATCCTTACCCACAGCGCTCAACAGTTGACCTTTCACTATAGTCTTTAGAAAACAGCCATCGAGACCGATGACTGGCCTGCAACCGTGCTTGAAGCCGTTTGCTAGAGATTGAAAACACACGTATAGTCTCTTGAACCTAACCAAAGAGTCAGGATTGTCCCGTTCGACGACCATCTCGAAAGTACTTCCCCTATAAACCCTCCTCAGTTCCGCCACATAGCAAGGAAGCCAGTGATAATGGTCCTCCAAAGACCCTTCAATCATGTTGCGCGCCTCTGTTTTTGCTCTACTACATGTTTGTCGTGAAACTTTGACTCCAAGTTGTTCGTGGATTTCCCGCATTATATCGACTGACTTCCAATCATGGTTTGTTCGAAATTTATCTAGGAAATGGTTGGCAATCCACTTATAGGTGACTTGACTATTCTGAGTGGCCTTGCTGCATGTATGATAATCGTTTAAAGATTTCACAACAAAGTACTCCTTCATCTGATCCAAGCTAGCATAAATCCTCCATGGGCAACCTTCTAGGCATTTAAATTCTTCGGATGCATCAGTAGACCTTACATGCTTGAGGTTGAACCCATTTGCTATGGCATAATTCCTCACCGTAGTACAAAATGTACAACGCGAATCGAATTTCAAGCCTACTTTAAATTTGATATTTTCAATGGGGCATTGGGGATCAAACCTTGCGCCCGTTTCGACATTCCTCACCTGGTCACCTTCATCATCCGTATCTTCTAGATAAAAAACCTCATCATCAGAATTAGCATACTCCTCACTTTCGTAATCAACCACAGGTACTTGGAGTTGTAGTACTGGCCTTCCGTCATTCCCTTCTTGACATAGAGATCCATCTAGATCATTAGTGTAAGCATCATATTCCTCGTCTAGAAGACGAGAATTATAGTCACTACCAGCACAGGGAAGCGTCTCCGGACCCATTATCCTGCAATAAAATAGCGTAAAAAATTTGTGAGCCCAACAAGTTATGATAACGAATGAGAAATTGATTCAATCTAACACTGAATTTAAGATTTTCTAATAAGATTGAAGTATTCGATCAATAACTGAAGTTCAAAAGAATCAAACAATCAATTTGTTTGATTTTTTTTCTCAATGAAAGGAGATGATGATGATGATGATGATGACATTGCTGTTGATTAAACATCGAGAAGGAAGATGATGCATGCTGATGCTAAGAATGGTGATTAATTAACAAGAAGTAGAAGAAGAAGAAGAAGAAGAAGAAGATGATGATGAAGACGATGGTTATTCGCGCGATTACTTGTCGAGGGAACCAAATTCTTCGCGCGATTACTTGTCCACTTCTTGGTCACAATCAAAAGACTGGGCTTTTCTAGAAAAAACTTTTCTTTTTATGGTCAAGGTGAAAAAACCCAAATTAATTACCCTTTACGGAACGAAAGTAAAAAGCAGGGCGGTAATTTTAATTTTCACCGAGAAAAAAATCTGAAGATCAAACACAACTGATGATCGACAAAGAGAGCAATAAAATTTTTGAATGATGAATTCAATGAAAAGGTGAGAAAATTCTTCCAGAGAGAGAAAGCTTGAGAACTGCGGTAGCATTGACAATTAGCATCCGAGGAGTGTTTGTGTTTGTGATCTAGGGTTAATTTGACGATTCATCTTTGTTTCGGAGAATCAAAATGAACGGCTACGGTCTGCAGCTTTGGAAGAAGCCAGTGGCTGGCAAGCCGCCCCTCCCCCCTCCGGCTCTTGGTTTTGGAGATGAGGATGATGATGACGTTGAGAAGGAAATCGCCCGGCAGGCTGCTATGAAAAGATCCAAGATATAATGCGAAAAGGGAATATGAAATCGGAACAACAGACAAATACGAAATCGGAAATAAAAAATGAAAATCGGAGAATCGGAAAAGGGAAATGGAAAATCGGAGAGAGAGAGAGAGAGAGAGAGAGAGAGAGAGAGAGAGAGAGAGAGAGAGAGAGAGAGAGAGAGAGAAACCTACCTTCTCCCGGAGGTTGCAATCTTCTCCCGTCCTCCTTGCCGTCCACGTCAGCGTCGTCCTCTCCTAATTTGCTGATACCTAGAGAAGAGGGTGGGAGAGATGAGCTGAAGAGGAAGCGCAGTGAGGGCAAATGCTACGACAGCATCTGAGACAGAAGATGTGGATCTCGTTTTTCTTTCTGATGCGCGCGCCTTAATTTTTTTCCCCCATTGCCCTCGCTGACGTGGCATCGGATGACTTAATTCGCCGTCCACGTCAGCGTATGTGCCCCGTTGGCAGTGGATTTGGACAATTGAGAAGGTGGGAGTGGATTTGGACGCTCCTCAAAAGGTGACGATGTACGGTGAGTTTTCCCCTAATATTAATTAGATCTCTCCTATGATTCAAACTATAGCTGGTATTCAAAGAGAGAAGGAAATTGAATAACAAAGATGCTCCTACTGATTTTCTTTCTTGAGATCACTAATTTATACAAGGTACCTATGATATAGTGGATATGGTTTTGATAATTAGGAACCTATATCAAGGTAAGAGGTGGTTGATGATAACATGCTATGTATACATGAAGTTACATAATTATTAATGCAAATAAAAGCACTAATTGTTCTAATTGTATGCATGTTATCCTATTTTAAGTATATTTCTATCATTTTACATAATTGCATGTTATGATCTAAAAATATATCATTTTATGGATAATTATGTGTAATTAAACATCATGATTTTTAATCCTAATTATATTTGAGATCATAAGTATGTTTTCATGATTAAATGATAAGAGAAATGATGCTTATTAACATTCATGTATTTTTATAAAGTTAATTTTAGAAAATACATGAATATATTTATTTAATTAAAAATCAATCTCTTACTATTTTAATAATTTGACTTTTTATAATGATAGATTATTCAATTTCTGATCCAACAAAACAAATTTGAATTAATTTGGAGTTGTATATTAAAAGTTATGATTTTTCCAAATTTTAGGAATTTTGTAGAATTTATCTGAATTTATTACCATTTTTAAATCCTTTAAAAATTCTAAAAATAAACAAAAAAGGGGGTAATTTATCGCTCGGGACCCGCACGGATGCTACGTGGCACGCAAGGCCCCGTGACAGAGCCACGCGAGCCCACACAGTGCTTGCTTGGCGCGATATATATTTATATATTATTATGATATATTATAAGCATCCATAATTGGATATTACACTAACCACTTAGATCCGTGTATCTTATATACCCGTCATTTTAATCTATTTCTTCCGTGTGGGACTATGTTCCCTCAAATTCTTAACTTTGCAGGACACGTGGCAGTATGGAATGCGTTGAATGCGAGCACATCAACTAAAGCGTGTCGATGCGGTGGACTATAGGTCCACGTGATCACCATCAGAGCACGTGCTGTAAATCAGATTTAAGAGAAGCTTTTGACGAATCACCTGGTGACACGTGGACTCACCTTGACGCACCGATGGAGATCCAGCAGACGCAATGAATCGATGCATCTCTTCACACGATTGAGGTGGACGCATCCGGACGCTTGATTGCCAATCAAACAGACGCGACTTAATTGCACCGTTTGATCAAACCACGCTTCATCTAGACATTTGATCGCGATGGACTGTAAGATCCAACGGTCCAGATGTTCTATAAAATCGATGTTCTTCGCAAACGGAAACTTACCCTTTGATTTTCGAGATTAATCAAACTGTTTAGACACCACAATTCAAGCGTCATTCAATTTATTTGCATTCTTGACACATTTCCGTGTCTAAGGAGCATTTGAAATCAAAAATTGATCGAAGGAGTAGGGAGAAATCACATCTTGAACGCCATCTTCGTCTTCGAAATCACGGAATGAATATCCATGAATCCGGCAATAAATTGGATCATTTTGAGTGTGAATTTTGGTTAGATTGCATGTTTTCATCTTAATCTTTTATCATTTAGCATTAGATTTAAGTTTTGAATCTTAGATTAAGTTTAATTTGGTTTTAATTTTGGTTTTTAATCAATTTCACGATCAAATTTTTCTCCCATTTTCAAACTTTCATTACTCCGCAAGTTCTAATCCAAATCACTCGATGTTTTATTTTATGGATTTGCAATTGGGCTATGTTTCTTATTATGATAAAATCCCTAATTTATAAACTCAATTCGTCGTCTGATTTGATCGAATTTCGAAGATATCTCTCAAAATTCCCTAATTCTCCATGGATTCGACCCTTATTTACCATTATATCCTTCAATTGGTGAATTAATTCTTAAATTGGTAAGTTTGGACTTTTTTTGACACGAGATCGTGTGTATTCAACGAACATATGCATTCGCTTCGTCAAATGGCGCCGTTGCTGGGGAATGAAGGCTTTTTTTGAGAAAAATCATCGATTTTGAGTCGGTCAATTCTGATTTTTCTATTTCTTTTCTAATATTATGATGTAGGATAATTTTGGAATGATTATATGTATAAATATGGCAATGTAAATATGATGGAGTGATGGAATATGAATGAAATATGATATGGATATCTATTGATATTAAAATGAAATAATCCTACAAGTTTATTGGAGGACCTATGAAGTGATATCAGTGAGGGAATAAAGTAGAAAATCAGATGAGATATAATAGAAGGATAATGAGAAAATAAGAGAAATAGAATGGATGCTAATAAATTAGAGAATAGAGAATAGAAATAGATATTAAGGGAGTTTAGGATAGAAAATATTAGATAGAGAATTGGAGAGTGGAGAATATATAATAATTAATTTAGATAGCGAAGATAGTAGAGATAATGTAACACATAAACGATAGAAGAGATAAACAAGAGAGAGGTTGTGAATAGAAGATGGATGAGATGGTTTTCGGTTGAGGAAGAATTATAATGCGAAAAGGGAGTAACGCGAATATCATGGAAGAGGGATAGAGCGACGAGATAATCGGACAATTATTGCAGAAGGAGAACAGATAGTAATGATTGGATCTAAGATGGACTTATGATCTTAAGATTTTCGAACCTTTATCACGAAGATAGAAAGGACGATTACCTGGGCTTTGACGGAAAGTGATGCCGACGGTCTTCTCGTAAGGATCCGGAACAACCTTGATTTGTTTCAGGTTTGAAGTGGAGAAAGACGACAGAAAGGGAGGGAAAAAGGGAAAGGGGGGTAGAACTCGGAGAGGAGAGAAGGTGGGAGAGGCACAAGGAGGACGATGAACACAAGGTAAAAAACGAACCAAGTAACCAAACTTTTTTATCAAAAACAACATACTTTTTCGTTTACAATTGCCGCTCTTATAGGAGAAAAGAGAGGTTTTAAAATGGAAGAGGCAGTTAAACGGATGGTTTCGCGTCTTTTTGTGGACCGTCTGGCATCCCTTCGGTTTCCGATTTTGTAGGACTGTTGATTGCGGAATCTCCTCTATTTTGTGTTGACACGTGGTAAGTGGTGGTGTCTTCTGTATGAAGAAGGTTTCAAAGTGGTTGAGTTGATATCATTAATGCTTTTAGCTTCCGTGGAGGAGAGGTACGTGTAGTTCATTCGAGGGTAATTTCGTTTAGTGGGAAGTGGTCGTCCGTGTAATTGGTAAGTTTAGTGAGAAGTGGCTTCAGAAAAAAGGATTTGGTCCGTCATATTTTTCCGAATCCACAGCGCACAAAAAATAGATTAATTAGTCGTTTCCATTGAGTTCGGATTTTGGATCCTCAGCCCCCGGCTTCTTTCTTTCGACCTTGTCTCATTTGTATCGTTTTAACGTTGATCCTTCTTTGCCCTTCTTCGCGAGTTGCTCTTTTGGAACTCATTAGAACTGATGATGTTTCTGTCGTCCAGGTGGCAGGTCAGCGTCGTGTTTGACGCGTTATTTCCTCGTATTATTTTGTCTCTATTCTTCCTTTGACTTTGAGAAATTCCACTGGAGGATATGGAGAGAAGGCTGAGACGGGCGCTCGGCTTTAAGTGCACGATGTCGTTGATGATTCGTTCTGTTAATCAGAGCTTTTATTATATGACAGAGTATTGAAATCTCAGATTTCTGCTAAATGACGATTCCAATATTCTGACGCATAATTTGTGTGTTGAACGAGTGGAGTTGCTTGAAATTCCATTCACGTTGGTGGGTAGAAATCCTGGTCTGAGTAATCCATTCCTGACGTCACCATTTCAAGCAAAATCTGATCACTATCATGGATGGTCTTGGAGGTTTTGTAGTTAATAGGGCTTTTATTTAGTAAATATCACTTGAGTTGTTCTTCTCTTCAGTGTTTGTGGAAGCTTTGTAAATGAGGGATAATTCTCCTTGCTGGATTATGCCTTTAGTCCTTCATGGTTGACTTTTGACATCTATGAGGCTTCTCTTATGTCCTTCATGATTGTCTTCTTGATGATAGATTCTTCCTTATAATTGCATGGGTTATATATGCAAGAGTCTTGTCTTGAGGTAACTTCCAAGATAATGGTTTCAATTAGATCTCTTCTAGATTTCTACTTAGGGATGGTTTTCAAAGAAAGAAGGAATATATCACAATGGTGTTCCTATTGATGTTTCTTGAGATCATTTTTCATGACTATACAAGGTTACCTATGATATAGTGGATATGGTTTGGAAAATAAGGAACCTATATCAAGGTAAAAGGTGGTTGACTTGGTACATTCAAGGAATTCTAATTATCTAAGGATAAGGTTAATTTCTTTTGACCAAGTCAATCATTAGATCAGTGTAAAATAGGGGAAGTAGGGAAGATAATTCCCTTAAGATCTATACTCTCTTTTAATTATTTAGAGAGGTCTTCTTCATCCATTTAATGAATGGATAATTTCTAAAATTGGTGAATAAGGAGGAGGAGGAGGAGGAGGATAGGTTCACTTAGAACCCTTGTGTTCATGTATAGAAATAATTCTCCATCATATTACTGTAAATTAATCCTACACTGAGCTATTTGAAGTAGAAATACATCGATTGGATACTCACCTTCGACAGAAGATGATGAAGGAGCAAATTTGATCCCTTTCGATCAAAGTCAACCCTTGATCAAAAGTCAAAGCTTCGATGGTCAAACCAGAATTTCAAAGTCAACCTTTCAGTGGTCAAAGATGGAACCTTGAAGTCAACATTTCAAGACAAGGTGAATTGATGGGGAATAAAATTCTCTTTGTCTTATTATTTTCTTGAAGTACATCTGAAGTCAACACACAAGGAAAAGTCAACGCTCAAGCCTTGTCAGCAAATTGCCACATCCTCGCCACGTGTCATCAATCTGGAGGTGCCACATCATCACACCTTTTCAAAGAGGAGTTATTCATGGTTTAGGAGGTTATCCAAAAGCATCCCTTCGATTGACACCTTTTCATATTTAGGGCAGTTTAATAACTTCCTATTATTCCTTATAAATTGAAAGGATGTAATACATTTGAGACAAGTTATTTGAAATGAAATTTTTGGAATGTAATTGACGTCGGTCAATGGTTCTCCTCGTTCTTCTTCGTTTCTCTCTTCCCTCCTTCCGGGTTATTCCGCGGCGTCTCCTCGCATGGCGTCGTAAACCTATTCGTCCATTTGATCTCATCCTGCATTCAGTCAACCCCATTGACCCAAGCAGCCCTGACGATCCGCCATCTCTTGACGCTAACGACAAATCATCGCCAACGTTTCCTCTATTTCCGGATCAAAACACTCCAATATCGTCCCTGCGTCCCCGTTGGAACTTCGACGCCGACATTGCAGAAATTCGAAGAAAATCGGGCTTAACTCATTGATTTTCAGGAAATTTCAGAGAAGGAAGAAATTCGATTTAATTGGACAAGTTACCAGGAATTTTGACGACGTCCTTCAGAGAAAAGGTTGCCCTAGGCGTGCTTTTCCTTCGCTCAAAATTTGAAGCCTGTCGGAGAAGATTCGCCGTCGCCACCTTTTCATCGGAACCCTAGCTTCCCCTCATCAGTCGCCGCCATTCGATGCTCCAGAGGCTTCCCCGACTCCTTGCGACCATTTCCGGCTACTTCCCGCGAAGAAAGCCGCCACCGTCGCACCTGAACATCGCCATCACCGCCGAAGCCTCCACCGCCACCTGTTCTTCTGTCGAGAGGAAGAAGACGACCCCTCTTTCCCTTATCAGATAAGAGGAGTTATTCTCTTTAACGGGTATCATCAGACCCGCGAGACAGATCCGCGAAGCGCAAAGGGAGTTTCCCTTACGGATCTCTTTACCAGTTCTCTTGAGGCCCGATACGCAAAAGAGAGGATCCAAGAGCCTTTTGAAGCCTTTAGAGAATTTAAATGGGCCTGCTTCGAAGCCCAGTAAAGCCCTAAAAAGAAATTAGAAGGAAAATGGGCCCTTGCCCACTGTTTAAAAGCCCAGAAACATCCAGAAGCCCACTAAGGCCCAAGCCCCGGACAAGGTCCTGGTTCGCAGCAATTTTCTGCTACATCAGAAGATAGCGGATAAGATTTTACAAAGCGGTTTTTATTGGCCCACCATCTTCAAGTAATGCTTACAATGCCTAGCAGCATCAAACATCTCCAAGCAAGATGAAATGCCAATGAGGCCTATCCTTGAGGTGGAGATATTTGACCTATGGGGGATTGATTTCATGGGACCTTTCCCACCTTCTGATGGGAAAGAGTATATTTTTGTTGCGTTTGATTATGTGTCTAAGTGGGTTGAGGCTATACCCACTAGGATAAACACTCATTAGGAAGTACTCAGGTTTGTCACGAGAAACATCTTCTCCTGATATGGTTGTCCAAGGGCCATCATTAGTGACATTGGCTCACACTTCAATAATGCACACTTTTGTGCATTGTTGAAGAAATATGGAATACATCATCGCGTCACCACACCGTACCACCCCCAAGCTAATGGGTAAGTTGAAGTGAGCAACCAAGAAGTTAAGAATATTTTAAAGAAGATCATTCGACCAGACGATAAGGATTGGGCACACAAGCTTTCTGATGCTTTATGGGCATATCGGACGGCTTACAAGACACCCATCGAGATGTCTCCGTTCTGACTCATATTTTGGAAGGCGTGTCATCTTCCGGTTGAGGTTGAGCATAGAGCCTATTGGGCAATCAAGAAGCTCAACTTATCTTTGGATGAAGCAGGTAAACATAGACTTCTCCAGCTGTAAGAACTACAAGAGCTAAGGTGCGACGCGTATGAAAATGTGGAAATCTACAAAGAAAAGACCAAGGCCTTTCATGACAGGAACATCAAAAGAAGAACCTTCCACGTGAATGAAAAGGTTTGGTTATATAACTCTCATCTTAAGCTTTTTCTAGGTAAGCTGCGCTTACGATTGGACGGTCCTTACCTGGTTGTGGAATCGTTTGACAATGGATCCATACTTATTTCTGACCCCAAATCCGGAAAAAAATTTAAGGTAAATGGGCATCATCTTAAGCCTTACCTCACAACCGAGCCACCCATAGTAGCAAATAAGGTAAATCTGCATCTTCCCAAGGTACATGAGGACGAGACAACGGTAACACCCTCATCTCATCAATTATCGTGAGCTTCATTAAGTTTTGTCTCGCTGAAGATGTAAAACTTAGCGCTCTTGGGAGGCACCCCAAGGTTAGCTTACTGTTTTACTTTTTTTTATAGTTTTTATCAATGTAAATGCATAGTCGAAGGAACCATTATGCAGCAAGCAACACTAAAGACAAATTCCGGGGACTACATCAAAATGCCTAAATGAGTTTTTCTAAACCTTTTTACTTCTCACTTTAAATTACAATATTTTTCATGTAATGTATGATATTCTTGCCATCTTTTTATAAGCATGATGATTTCATTGAGGGCAATGAAAGGTTTAAGTTGGGGGTGAGGATATTGAAACAATTTTCAAAATTTATACTTTTTACTTCTAAAAACTCCTATTTTTCAAATTTTTACTACTCTTAATACCTTAGAAGTCTTAACATTTTGAGATCCTATTCGTAGAGATGTAGAAGTGAGGGCCTCATAGCCCATGTGATTACATTTTGAGTAATAAAGCCAAGTGATCTAGAGAAACCATGGATTCTTTTTAGTGGTTGACTTCTTCGGGGTTGGGTATCTAATAGGCATCGAGGAAAAATGAGTAATCAGAGGTTGAAGTGCTATTGGATTGAAATGGAGAGATTTTGTGTGAAGTTCAAGAAAATTCCTATCCCCTACCTTACATTAGCTGAACCTGCTTGGTGTGGGAATTCCTCGCTTCCGAACTTTCTCTTACAAGAGTGCAATGTGCCATAATTTTTTATGCACCTATCTTTTTCCTTTAGGCATTTAGTTCCACCTTTTTCTTACTAGTCAATTAGACACCCAATTTTCAGCTTCACTGATTATAATTACACTCCCAAGTGATAAACACATCTATCTATCTTTTTCCAATTTCCCTTTCAAAAAAATATTCCTTCATATTACACTTCAGAATTTTGAATACTCTCTTCAAACATCAAGACCTCATCCATGTCCTTGTTTTATGAAAAGTCTTCTAAAGTTATCTTCTTCTTCCTACAAACATTATAATATAAAAAAAGAGTATCCAATCTTGTCAAAATTGAGTATCCAATCGATGTATTTCTACTTTGAATAGCTCATTGTAGGATTAATTTGAATTAATATCAGAAAAGAAATAGAAAAATCAGAGTTGACCGAGTCAAAATCGATGATTTTTCTCAAAAATACTCCTTAATTTCTTGGCAACGGCGCCATTTGACAAAGCGAATGCGTATAGTCATTGAATACACATGATGTCGTGTCAAAACAAAGTCCAAACTTACCAATTTAAGAATTAATTCATGAATTGAAGGGTATAATGGTAAATAAGGGTCAAATCCACGGAGAATTAGGGAATTTTGAGAGATATCTACCAAATACAATCAAATCAGACAATGAATTGAGTTTAGAAGTTAGGAATTGTATAATATTAAGAGAGAAAACTCAATTTCGAATCCACGGAATCAAAAATCGAGTGATTTGGATTAGAATTTGCTGAGTAATCGAAGTATGAAAATGCGAGAAAAATTCGATCATGAAATTAATTAAAAACCGAAATTAAAACCAAATTAAACTTAATCTATGATTCAAAACCTAAATCTAATGTAAATGATGAAAGATTAAGATGTAAAAGTGCAATCTAAGACAGTCCCGCTCAAAATGATCCAATTAATCGCCAGAGACGAAGATGGCGTTCAAGATGTGATTTCTCCTTACTCCTTCGATCAATTTTCGATTTCAAATGCTCCTTGGATGCAGAAATGTGTCAAGAATGCAAGGAAATCGAATGACGCTTGAATTGTGGTGTCTAGACAGTTCGATTAATCTCGATAATCAAAGGGTAAGTTTCTGTTTGCGAAGAACATAGGTTTTATAGAGATTTTGGGCGTAACCGTTGGATCTAACGGTCCATCACGATTAATGGTCCAGATGAAGCGTTCTTTGATCGAAACAATGCGATTAAGTTGCGTCCGTTCGATCAGCAATCAAGCGTCAAGATGTGTCCACATTAATCGTGTCAAGAGATGGATTGATTCATCGCGTCCGTTGGATCTCCATCGGTGCGTCAAGGTGAGTCCACATGCTGCCAGGTGAAATGTCAAAAGCTTCACTTAAATCCGATTTACAGTACGTGCTCTGATGGTGATCGCGTGGACCTAGATTCCACCACATCGACTCGCTTTAGTTGATGCGCTCGCATCCAACGCCTTCCATGCTGCCACGTGTCCTGCAAAGTTAAGAATTCGAGGGAACATAGTCCCACACGGAAGAAATAGATTAATATAAACGGTATATAAGATACACAGATCTAAGTGATTAGCGTAATATCCGATTACAAATGCTTATAATATATAATAATAATATATAAATATATATCACGCATACGTGTCACCTCCGTGCCACCCAGGCACCCGCGTGGGCTCGTGTGGCTCTGCCACGTGACCCTGCTAACAAAGCGAGATTGCGAGGTCATCTATTTTACATGCTCTCTTGTCAAAAATAATTCCAAACTTTCCAATTTGATGAAAATATCTCGAATTGAGGGGTATAATGGTAAATAAGGGTTGAATCCATAGGGAATTAGGGAAATTTCTGATGATCTCTTTGAATTTGATCAAATAGGACGATGAATCGATGATAGAAATTGGGGAAAATGGTAGATTATGAAAGAGAACTTCAAAGCGATTCCACAAAAAAAATCATCAAATTTGACTTTGATTTCGCCGAGAAATTGAAGATTAAAGTGGGATGAAATTTCCGAAAATAAGAATCGCAAATTAACCAAAAATCAACTTAAAATTACTCAAATTAACTAATCTAAAATGAAATTAAACACTAATAGACGATCAATTAGGCAAAAACGTGATCACTAACCCAGAATTGTGATTGGATTAACCCAATTAATCGTTGGAATCAAGGCTTTTCATCAAAAATCCAAAAATTGCAATCGTGGAGTTCAAGCGTCGATTTCTTCCTCGTCTTTCGCCCAAATCTTGATCTTAAACACTCCGTGTACGCGAAATTGAGTCTTGAAGAGGTTAGGATCAAGAGATTTAAGAGATTTTGATGGAGAGTTATCTCAAAACACGAACACATGGGTTCCAAATGAACCTAGATATAATTTAAGGAAGAGATTTCAGTCTCAACAACAACAAGACACTAACCTCCTCCTTGTTCACAAATTCGAGAAACTATCCATTCATTAAATGGATGAAGAAGACCTCTCTAAAACATTGAAAGGGAGTGTAGATCCTAAGGGCATTATCTTCCCTCCTCCTCCAATTATACACTGATCTAAGGATTGACTTGGTCAAAAAATATTTAACCCTTATCCTTAGATACTTAGAATCCCTTGAATGGACCAAGTCAACTACCTCTTACCTTTGTATAGAACCCTTACTTTCCAAGCCATATCCACTATATCATAGGTAACTTGTATAAATCAATGATCTCAAAAATGAGTAGGAAGAATTTTGGTTTTAAACTCTCTTATTCTTTGAAAACCACCTTTAGTTAGAGTTCTAAGAGAGATCTAGTTACTATCAATTATGAAAGAATGGTCTTCGGAATCTACCTCAAGACAAAGCTTATGCATGAGTAAAAATATGCATCTACTTGTTGATAATCAACATGAAGGATCTGCCATTGAAAAAGACCGTCATCAAAGGCTTTCCTCCTAATTATCCAAGAGCTCAAAGATCTTGAAGATCATTTAAATTTTGATGTTCAATTTGAGGAAAGCTATAATTGAGGACAGAAAATCACAAGGAGAAGTCCTCACTATCTCCCATTTAAATGATACCTTCCCTACCTCCTAATCAAGAAATAACCTCATGGTTAACAATGAAGATGAAGAAAGTTGCTGTAAGGAAGACAGTCGTGAAGATCATCCACCTCACTATCTCCTGCTCGAGTAATGATATTCCGGTTAAAGGAGAGAAAGGAGTCTTACAGTTTAATGAAGACAGTCAGCATAGAATAAACTCGTACTTGAAGGAAGGAAGTCCCAATTTGAAGGAAGGAAGTTGTCATCATTGCCACCACCCGCATTAGCCTTCCCTCCACCTCATCCAAAGAATTTCTCAACGTCAAAAGGTCTACTACTACTGATGTGGAACACAGAAAAGACATAAGACTACAAGAATAAATTCCTAAACTACCTTCCACGGAATACAACCTGTCCAGGACCGTCGGAAATCAAGACTAACTCTAGTAAAGCTCGATGCAAACTAAAGCTCAGAGAATTGGAAGGGCACATACCTTCTTCTATCAGTGTTTGCCTTCTGCCGATCTCAATTCATTGACACCTGTAGAAAAACAAATCAACGCCCTAAAGATACCCGTTGACGAATCATCAGCGCCATCTCGAGTGCCATCTCCAGCGCCATCTCAAATCTCATCGTCTTGAATCAAAATCACCAGAACTTCTCAAACCAAAACTCCAGTTCCATTGAAGACACCACCTCTCAGTCAACAACCATCACGAACACACGTGTCTTCACACATGAGATGACGTTGTCACGCTGAAGCCTTAAATTAGTCATGAAGAGAGGTCAAAACCGCCGTAACTCCCTCTGCCAATTGTGACGCGTCCTTTCACTGTTCTATAAAAGAGAAAATGTAAGAAGAGAAACGCAGTTGTTTTTTATGAATGAAATTGTTTTCTTTTGAAAACTTTGTGCCGTGTGCTTCCCGTATCTCTCCCGAAATCACTCTCCCAGAGTTCTATCTCCCTTTCCATTTCTCGCTCCCATTCTTTGCGCTTTCAACTTCTTCAAGTCCGCCGAAATTCAAAGATAATTTGGGTCATCTGGTGGAATCCGAAGGCATCCTCTTCATTGTCTTGATCGGGTAATCATCCTCGCTTTCTCTTCATAGTGTTTAGTAGTTCCTCTATAATATCGTAAGTCCAAGATTTCACTGTCCGCTCAATCTCTTTTATTCCGTAAACTACTTCCGAACATCGTCCGAAAATACCCCAATCCTAATCCTATCCAGTCTATATCCTCTCATATTATCCTTTCACTATCCGTATCCTTATTCCCATAAGCCAAAATATTGTTTCCGTCGTTCTCTTCTCTTCACTCTCCCGATCCTTCTCATTATCCTCTCACGCTCTAAAATGCATTATCCGTTCCTACATTAACTAATCTACACCTCCGTTATTTTGTAATCTCAATAGTAGATTCCTCTTCCCATCTATTCTCTCTCTAAAATATTATCATATCATCTCTCCTCTGTCACTGAATTATATCTATAACCATCCAATACTATCCTAACTAACCTCCACGTCAGTCCTCTCATTCATTACATCACTCACGCCATATTCTCTTTTACCTCTCTTCTCTCCACATCCACTATCATTATCACTCTCTCTACATCATTAATCGAATTATCCTTCCTCATATCCTCATTAATACTTACTTCTGTATTTCCACTTAAGTTCTCCTCAACATTATAAAATTTATCTTTACCAATACTCTTATTCATTAAATAAAGCATTCTATATTCTCTACCGCTTATCTCATATACATACTCATCATCTTCATCACTACTCATATTCCTATAATTCCGATTTATTCTATTTAATATCCTCTCTGAATTATATATACATATTCCTCATTGATATCATTCATAGGTCCTTCATTCTATTTTAGGATTATATCTTAATTATATCATCATCATCATACATATCTCCGTTTCAAATTATCCTACATCAGATTTGGTGTCTAAACAAATCAATTTGATTGATTTGCTCTCGAACATCTCAATTTATAGGAATTTTAGGCGTAACCATCCAATCAAACTGATTAACGGCTCTGATGAAACGGTCCATTGCGAACCGTTACCGTTAAGTCGCGGACGTTAGATCGCAATTGGACGCTCGAGATGATGCCACGTGTTCACGCATTATAAAACACCTTGAAACCGTCGCCATTGGATCACGATCTGATGCCTCCGATACGATTTAATCTCGAGCGTTATAACTCTTGCGATCAACGGTCGAGATAAGATGCGATCCGATGTACCCCGATTAAAGCCACGTGTGCATCCATTTAAGTGAAGATCAAGGGCCACGATTCACCGCGCGATCGTACGTCCCTTACGCTGCCACGTCATTGCTCGCATCAATCGTTCGATCAAGACGCGATCAGACGGCTCTGATTATGCCACGTCACCTACGCATTATAAAATATTCAAAAAATGGAGTTTTAATTAGAAAATTTGATTTTTAATTCCAGATTATCCTTAGAAATTGATTAAAAATTCAGAAAAATTCAAGAAAAATCCCTAAAAATTAGAAAAATTCATAACTTTCAAAAGATAACTCCAAATTAATCAAAATTTCTTTCATTTGATCAGAAATTTAATTATCTATCATTATAAAAATTCAACTTTAATAAATAACAAGAGTTTTAATTTCTATTTCAAAAATACATTCATTTGTTTAAGATTTTAAACTCAGAAAATTAAATGAATGTTTATAAAACTGATTTCTCTCATTATTAACTTTAAAAACACTTATAATCTCAAGTAAAGATGGGTTATAAAATTATTTATCTTTTGATTTCTCATAATTAACCCTAAATTAAAGTATTTTGAGATTATAAAGATTTTTTCATAGAATGATAGATAAATACTCATGAATATGATATTATGCATATAAATGAAATCATTTATGCCTTAATATGCATGAATAATAATGTATTATCATGTATAATTAGCATGTTATCTCACCCCACAACTTAAATGATTGCTAGTCTCTTAGCAATTTACTATATAATCTCCCTAGAAGGTCCTTTCATCCTTTGATCCTACTACTAAAAAGGTGAAGTGTATGAGTGTATGATCACGTATTCCTCATAGTGTAGGCCATAATGATCTAGATTTCATCTCTAGGTTGACCTCTTTAGTGCATGTTAGGGTAGTGCTGATCGGCTAATGCTCGGGTCTAATTCTCAATTGTAATCAAGGTGAGCATATCTAAGGTATGATGCTATGGTGATGAAAAGATACTCACTCTCTCATGAGCGGATGTAATTCCTTACCCTCTCCATAGATTGATCACTCCTTCCCTCAAAATGGAGGCTACTTGGTGTTTTAGAATTCCCCTCAACTCACTTTCCTCCTATAAAGAGTGAAATTCAAAAGGATTCCTATCTTTGGATTCATCGTGTGAGGTGGCTGAAGGAAAGAAAAATATACTATTTCTAAGGGTATGATGATAACATGCATATTTAACTTAAATTCTTATCTTATTTAACCCATATTCATGCTTATTTTATGTAATTATGATGCATGTTATCTTAGTTTTATTAAATTTCTCCATTGGCATGCTATTCTACTTAAGTTCATATTTATACAATAATTAAGGTTAATCTTTTACAAGGTTAAATAAATATAAATTAATCCTTTTTCCTTAATTTACTTTGACTTTAAGTAGATATTTTGAAGAATAAATTTCAATGAGAATGTTAGGAAGATATAAACAAGATTTCTTAACAGACTATCTTGATTTCTTATGAATTCATCTTATAGTCTTCTTTAAAATTATATTTTAAATTGCATGATATTAAAAAGAAAGAAATTTATGATCCAATGGAGAAAATTTGAATTAAAAAGGAGTTGTATTTCTTAAGTTCTGAAATTTTAAATTTATGAGATTTTTTTGGATTTTTCTAGAATTTATTTTGATTTTTAATCAATTTTTAAATTTTCAAAAAGGGGGTTTATTTCCGCAGGACCGCGGGGCTGACGTGGTGCATAGAGCTGACATGGCGTGCGGGACCCGCACGGATGCATCGGGGCACCCAAGGCCACGTGGTAGAGCCGCGCGAGCCCACGCGGCGCTCAGGTGGTGCTCGAGCGGCCGGCGAGTGAGTGGTTAGTGCAAGGTGGCATGGATGCATGGCAGCGGCCACGCGAGTACATGCGGACGCCCGAGGGGTTACCACGTGGCGAGAGGGGGCTGGCATTTGAAAGGCCCACAGTTTAGTGGGCCTTGGTTAGGAGTTTGGGGCGGTAACGCAAATGCGTAATACTGCCCCATCTTTTATACTCACCCTTTCTTGTCTTTTCTTTCGTGTGGGACTATGTTCCTGCGAGTTTTATCTTTTGCAGGCGATGCGGCAGTACCATGGACGTCAGATGCGATTGCTATAAATGTAGGAGCCTCGATCCCGTGAACCCGAGTCCACGCGATCACTATCAACGCACGTGCGTGAATAGACACTTAAGTGAGCGTGATCGATGACTTACCTACTGACACGTGGACACATCAGGAGATCCCGATCTTCATCGGACGGGCGAAGTAAGCGAGAAGCATGGGTTGCGGAATGTGATCATAGGATGACACATGGATGCATCTGGAGCTTTAGATCTACATCGAACGGCTCTTATTAAAGGAGAATGTGGAAAACGTTGTGGGCCACGATTCTTTCGGTTTCGCATGATCCGACGGCTCTACTTTCATCACCAAATAGATGGCCCACATCTCTCGCGGAATTTTCTTTATAAAAACTGATGTATTCTCTCTTTTATCTTAACTCTTGATTGAAACGTGTAGCAATTAAACGATTTCTGAGCAAGATCTTGAGTTCATCGTGATCCCCCCGCATTTAGACTCAATTGCGATCCCATCGCAGCGAGATTGATCACGAAATTTCGTCGGATTTGATCGAATTTTCTCCTTGAACACCAAACGTCCGCCGAGGAAGAAATCAAGCTAATACTCTTCAATCCGCATGAGTTGAAGCCAAATCTTCACAGAAATCGGAATAGTAGTGAGATTTGATCATTCATCTAATAGTAATTTCAGTTTTAATTAGATTTAGATAGTTAATTTTGTGTTTAAAGTTGATTTGCTCATCATTTTCGCCCAAATTTGGTTCGATTTTTTTCTGATATTGAAATAAGGATATCTCTTTGATCTTAAGTTCAAATTACTTGATTCTGATTTCATTGGATTCCTTATTTCATCAGCTTTCCAGGATGGTAAATTCGTAAAATTTCATGATTATTTGGCCCCTCAATTTAACATTTTACCAACCAGTATTCATTTTCAATCTGAATTTGGGCGTTGACTTGCAAGATCAATTACTCTTAAAATATAAATTAGACTTTGGCAATTTTGACCTCTTTGGAATCCTTTGGTTGTTAGATTTCTATTGATATATTAATTTCAATATTTGGATATCATTTGATTAGTCAATTGGAAGATTTTCTTTGAAGTATTCACTTCGAGATTTTTTTAATCTTTGATTTTCAATAATTCATAGGAAATGCATTTCTTATCGACAAATCATGAATTTTATATCAATAAATTCTATTTTCTCTCTAGTTTCTGAATATATAATTTTTGTAATCTTTTGAGACCTTTTGATTATCTGATTTTACAGAAAGTCAACTGTTGGTCAAAGTCAATGCTTTGACCTTGACTTTTGACTTTTCTCTATCAAATCAGAGGAGTTGAATCTTAAAAATTCTTCTCTCATATATTTATATTATTTCTTTTGATTATTTATCATTAATTGTTCTTAAAATCTTTAATTAAACTAATTTTGACCAAGTCAACTCTGGAATAAAAGTCAACCTTGTTCTCTGTGGATCGACCTGATACTTACACTATACTTGATTTTATATCTTTGTCATTGTGAGTTTGGAATTATAAATTTTTTTTGACCGAGGTTTGTGTGTTTTAACGACCGCATAAAATGCTTCGGCATATGACATGGTTAAAAGCAAATATGTTGATAAAGAATGTGGATTTTTAAAACAAAGAAGGTACCATTTATGATAATTATACTCCCAAATGAGGTGGATGATGATGGATTGGTGATAAATCTAAAACATAAGTCACATTCATGCATTATTTATCATGTTTAAGTGTTGAAAAGACTACATGAATGAGAATATCTATTTTTATATGGCTGATTGTGATGAAAATATGACTAAGTCTTATCATGCATCATTTCTTATATTTTGACTGTATTATGAGACTAACCCCACTTGAATTTTTGAAAGTCAAATGGTTGAATTCTCACATTTTTATGAGTTATGTGGATGCAAGGAATTAGGTGAAGTTTAATGGGAGCATGGATGAAAATTATCTAGAAGAAGAAGAAGAAGAAGAAAATGGGTGCTCCACCTTTTTTGGAGGTCAATCAAAGCTTTCCACCTTTTTAGGAGGTTAGTCAAACCTTTTCACCTTTTTAAGAGAATGGTCAAACCTTGTCATATCTTTAGGAGGTCAGTCAAACCTTTACACATTTCTAGGAGGTTAGTCAACCACTTTTTTGGGAGGGTCAATGACGTGTCGTTTTTGTGCGTCGCTAAAACACAAAGACGATGGTCAAACAAAATTTATAAAACGGAACTCACAAAGACAAGATATAATAATCAAGTATTGGGTAAGTATTGGGTCGATCCACAGAGAGCAGGGTTGACTTTAATCGCAGAGTTGACTTGGTCAAACTTAGGTTTAAAAGGAGTTTTAAATAAGAGAATATAAGATATAAGATATGTAAATGATATAAATAAGGTAAATAAGAAGTTTTAAGATTTGAAATCTCGGATTTGACAGAGAAAAGTCAAAAGTCAAAGTCAAAGCGTTGACTTTGACCAGCAGTAGGTGTTCTGCAAAATCAGAGAATCAAACAGAGTCAGAAGATTACGAAAAGTATATATTTAGAAACTAGAGAGAAAATGGAATTTATTGATATATATTTCGTAATTTTTGGATAAGAAATGGATTTATTATGAATTGTGAAAAATCAATGATTAGAAAATCCCAGAAATTGACATCTCAGAGGAAATCTTCAAATTGAATGCCCAAATGAAATCCAAATCTTGCAATTTATATGTCAATGGAAAGCTAAGAACCAGAGGAATCCAACAAGACCAAAATTATCAAATTCTGAGTTATCAATAAAAATTAATTGACCCCGAAAGTCAACGTTTGACTTCTGATGAAAGATGAGCAGTCCGTGGTCAAACGTTAAATTGAAGGATCAAATGAACTCGGAATTTGATGAATTTGCTATTCACGGAAAGCTGATGAAAAGAGGAATCCAATGAAACCAAAATCAAGTGATTTGGAATTATAATCAAAGAGATATCCTACTTTCAAAATCAGCAACTTTTCGGACCTAAAATTGGGGAAAATGAAGAACACTATGAACTAATTTTCAAAATTAAAGATCTAAACCTAATAAAAATACAAATTACCTCTTGATAATCGATCGAACCTCACTAGTAACCCGATTGCCGCAATAATGGAGCCTCAATTCTCGTGGATTGAAGCGAATTTGCTCGGATTCTTCCTCGTGGACGTGCGGAATTCAAGGGGAAAATTCGATGAAATCAAGAGATGAAATCGTGATTATCATGCTTCAATGGCTGCGTCTCTACACTCTTGGAAGCAGAGGATCACGAGAACTTAAGACCTTCCTCGAAACTCGCTTAATTTCTTCACGAGTCGATCAAAAGTTGAAGAACAAAGAAGGGATACATGAGTTTTTAAAGAGAGAAATTGGCCCGGAATCGTGGGCTGTAGAGGCGGATGTGGACGCGGGTTTGCAGCGTCGAGGGAGCGGTTTCCTTGCGTGGCGTTGTAACTCCCGAATGTGTGGCGAATTTTCCTCAAAATTAGCCTCCATGAACGCCACGTTTGCACCACGATCGGGCCACGATCACGCCGTGATCGGGCCACGATCGTGGGTCGATCCACGATCGCTAGCTTCCAAGGCAACCTTCCAAAGCTCGGGGAGATGATTCCGCCTTCCAGGAATCACGATGGCGGCTCGATCGCGCCGCGATCGCGGTTCGATCGGACCGCGATCGTGGTGTTCTTCCACGCATCGCCTTTGCCGTCGGATTAGAATCCAACGCTCCAGATTCCCGCGAAGAGAGAGAAGACCGGTCTTCATCTTAGCCGTCGGATGAAGAGTAGATCGCGATCCACGGTGTCGTCCGCACGATGGAGATCGGACGCCCCAGGAGGCTCCACGCGTCACCAAGGTTGCCAGCGATCACGGCCGTCCGATGATGATCGATGCCTCCTCGATTTGCCACGTGTCGACCACTTGTCGCGAGGCATTTAATGCACGCGGTTTCGTGCATTTAATGCAGCTACTCACACTGCGGCGCAATTAATGGATCAGACGCGACCGTCGGTTTGTCCTATTAGGGCGGGAAAAGTCTATCTTTTCATTCGTCCACGCGCTCGACCGACGGTCCCGAAAACGAGAGCATTAAATGGCATTTGTCTTATTAGGCGGAGGAAAAACTCCCTCTCATTGGCCGCCGTCCTCGATCGACGTGCCTCGACTCCCACGTAAGAAAGACGGTTTTGTCTTATTAGGCGCCCTTTTAATTGGTCGCCGCCGTGACCGCCACGTGTCTTGATTTCCGCCGCTCCGATCCGATCCGACGCCCGCCGTGCCGCCACGTCACCTGCAATCTATGAAACCGTGTGGAACATAGTCCCACACCCGAAGAAATCAAGAGGAAGGATGCGGTTAAATAGGGGAGAAGATTCCCCTATTAACTATCATAAATTCTCCTCTCTACTCCGCGACACGTGGCGCCCACACGAGCGCCCACGTGGCCTCGTGACATCCCCCGCCACTTGGCGCGCCTCGTGCGCCTCCCGCGTGGGCCACACGCGTCCCTGCCACGTGGGCTCGCGCCACGCCGTAACGGCGCGGTGGACCCGCGCGCCACGTCAGCCCCGCCTGGGCCTGCTCGCCACGTCAGCCGCAGGTAATTTCTCCCCCTTTATCGCGATTTAACTAAGAAATTCCTTTAAAAATCAATTAAAAATCAAATAAAAAATTGGAAAAAATAGTATAAAAATTCAGAAATTCATATTTCTCAAAATACAACTCCTTTTTAATCGAAATTTTCTCCATTGGATCACAAATTCTTTTCTTTTTAATATCATGTCATTTAAACTATGTTTTCAAGAAGGAAATAAGGATGAATTAAAATTTCATTAAATAAGTTCTAATTAAACATTCTAAATCATAAATTCATCCTAAAATCATCCTTCCAAACATTTACTAAAGTCAAAACTCATTTAATCACTGAGATTAACTTCTATTAATCTAAACAAAAGATTAATCATCTCTTAAGCATGAAATTATCTCTAATTTATGCATAAATATCAACTTTAATGAAATGACATGCCAATGGAGAAAATTCCTAAAAAGTATGATAACATGCATCATATTCACATAAAATAAGCATGAATGAGTTAATTAGGGTAAGAATTCAGGTTATAAATGCATGTTATCAGTCAACCCATTTTACCTTTTTAGGAGACTAGTCACGCCATTTCTTTGAGAAGTCAATGATAGTCAAAGTGATTCTTGAGAAGTCAAAGGTGGTCAAAGGCATTCTTGAAGGGTCAAAGAGGTCAAACTTCTTCTCTTTTATTTATTATTAATCATTTTAAATCTTTCCTATTTTTTAGGAAGGATCCATATTTTTAGGAAGAGAAAGAGGTAAGCCCACCTCCTCAGGGAAGTGGTAAGGTTACCACCTCTTAGAGAGTGGTCAACCCACTCCCTAAGGAAGTGGTTGTGGGGCCCACCTCCTTAAAAGGGGCTCTCCCACCTCTTTAGGAGGAGATAAATTTTGTGGCTTATGGATTCAATCTCAACCATTCATTTGGTTGCACCCAAAAAGACACAATCTCCACCATTGATTCAAAGGAGCCTCTTAACCTAAAATTATAAAAGAATCTTCTTCTTCCTTTTTTGTTGTTTTTTGGCTCTCTCTTAGCATCAGGCTACCAGAAGGAAAAGGAGAGGCTTAGGCCCAAGCTTGGCATTTTTCGGTGTTCAAGTTTGATGTGGAGGCAAGATCAAATGGAGGATCGGGATCGTAACGAGTCAAGCATCACCCGGCCTAGGACTGGCATAAAAAACGGGGTTTGTGTGAGGATTTGGATCTGATTTTCTCTTGTAATCCCCTCCATGGATAGTGTAAGCCCTATTTCTCCTTTTATACTTTAGATTTGTTATCTTTTCTTCAAACAATTGCTCAACATTACTCGATTTCCCAATTTTTCATCATTCTTCCATCATCTTCCATTCTATCATTCTCATTTCTCTATTCCATCATTCCATTCTCAATCTTTTCATCATTATTTATCATAGAATATTAATATATATTTATACTTTCATTCATACCATATTCCATTTCTTTTTCCTTTCCATATTTCTCCAAAAATCCCTTCTACCATTATTTTTCCCTATATTTGTATCTCTTCTCCCTAAAAGCACTGATTTCATTACCTAGGCTCCCTAAGGATTCGACCCTTACTTTACCATTATACAAAGTGAGGAATTATAAATATTTTTGCATGAAATCGATTTAAAGCAATGACTAAAAATACCCCCAAATCGAGTTCATCAATAGGGTAGATGGTGGAGATGATGGTGGAGGTAGAGATGAAGGTAGAAGATATTTCCCACTTGTTTTCCTTCTTGTAACTTCTTATTTCTCTCTTTCTTTTGACTTTTCTCCTCTTTCTTTTCTTCTTATTTTTTTTAACATTTTAAAAGACTAGCATGAGGATATGGAGGAGTTTTAGGATTTCTGAAGAGATTATGTAACAAAATGAAGTGTAGTGTGAAGGTATAAGTACATGTGGGGGAAATAATGAAAAAAATGTGATGGATATAGAATCACTTGTGAGTGTTATTATCATGAGTAAAGTTTAAAACAAAGTGGTGTAACTACTTGACTGCTTTGGACAAGATAACTACATGCCTATAAGGAAAGATAGGTACTACAAAAATTATGGATCATTGCACTCTTTGGAAGGGAAAGTCTAGAATCAAGGAATTCCCACACTAAGCAATTTTGGCTGATGTAAGGTAGGGGATAGAATTTTATCTTCTCTCAAATACTCTCCTTTTCAATCCCATAGCATTTCAACCTCTGATTATTCTTTTTCCTTGGTGCTTGTTAGGTACCCAACCCCAAAGAAGTCAACCACTAAGTAAAATCCATGGTTTCTCTAGATCATTTAGCTTTATTACTCAAAATGTAATCATATGGGCTATAAGGCCCTCACTTCTACATCTCTAATAGGTCAAGAATTTTAAGGTGGGGTAGAGTAGATCAAATTTAGAAAAGAGAAGTATTTAGAAGGTAGAATTTTTTAAATTTTTGAAAATTATAGAGATTTTTCAAAGCCCTCACCCCCCAACTAGAATCTTTCATTGCCCCCAATGAAAACTACATGCTTATGCAAAGGATAGCAAAAATATCGAATCATGGCATGAAAAAGATACGAAAATGTGGTGAGAGGATAAAAGGTTAGAAAAAATCATTAATCCTTGATGCTCATTCTTGGGATTTCGTGCAGGTGCGCCCTTTCCTAGTGTAGTTCTTTGATATCTAAAAACTGAAAAACAAAGAAAACTAAAAAAAGTAAGATAATCTTCGGGTGCCTCCCAAGAGCGCTAAGTTTAATGTCTTTAGCTAGACGAAACCAAAATAAATCCTACGACTATTGATGGATCGAGAGTGATACCGTCACGTCCTCGAGTGCTCGGGAAGATGTAGATTTACCTTATCTGCCGATGCTGGTGGCTCTGATGTCACGTACGGCTTGAGATGATGGCCATTTACCTTAAATTGTTTACCGGATTTTATGTCAAAGATGAGCACCAATCCACCATCGAACAACTCCATAACCACGTACGGACCATCCCATCGGGAGCGTAGTTTCCCAGGAAAGAGCTTGAGGCACAAATTGGAGAGCTAGACCTTGTCGTTGACCTAGAATGATCATCGTCGGATGTGTCAGTCATGAAAGGCCTTGGTCTTCTCCTTGTAGATCGCCGCGTTCTCGTACGCGTCTTGCCTCAGCTCCTGTAACTCCTGGAGCTGGAGAAGTCGTTGTTTCCTTGCTTTATCCAGTGATAGGTTGAGCTTTTTTATAGCCCAACAGGCTCAATGCTCTAGCTTAACCAGAAGATGACAAGCTTTCCTGAAGATAAACTGAAAGGAAGACATCCCGATGGGTGTCTTGTATGCCGTCGGAGGGCAAGGAGTATATTCTTGTAGCGGTGGACTATGTGTCCAAATGGGTCGAGGCGATACCGACGAGGACAAACGATCATCGAGTGGTTAATAAGTTCATTGTTAACAATATCTTTTCTCGATTTAGTTGTCCTAGAGCTATTATTAGTGACGGTGGATCTCACTTTACTAACTCTCATTTCAGGAGTTTACTTAAGAAATATGGAGTTCACCATCGCGTCAAGACCCCGTATCACCCCCAAGCAAATGGCCAAGTAGAAGTGAGCAATACAGAAGTCAAGAACATCTTGAAGAAGATCATTTGCACGGATGGAAGAGATTGGGCAGCGAAGCTACCCGATGCTCTATGGGCCTACCGCACCGCATTCAAGACACCCATTGGGATGTCTCCTTTTAGGCTCATTTATGGCAAGCCTTGCCACCTCCCCGTCGAGTTAGAGCATAGAGCGTATTGGGCTATTAAAAAGCTCAATCTATCTCTTGATCAAGCCGGAAAGGAAAGACTTCTCCAAATTCAAGAGCTCCAAGAACTCCGGAATGAGGCATATCAAAATGCGGAGATTTATAAAGCCAAAAATAAAGCCTATCATGACAAGCACATTAATAGAAGATCTTTTCATGTTCATGACAAGGTATGGCTTTATAATTCTCGTCTTAAACTCTTTCCAGGGAAATTGCGCTCAAGGTGGGATGGTCCATATGAGATCCTTGAAGTGTATGATAATGGATCGGTCTTGATCTTAGATCCAAAGACCCAAAATTCATTCAAGGTGAATGGACATAGGTTGAAGCCATACATTGGTGAAGAAGGACCTCCCCCTCCTCATAGGGAAGAGCTGCAATCTCTTGAGATCTCAGCCACTAGTTAGTCGTTGGAGTGAGTTACGTCTAGCTAAAGACGTTAAACTTAGCGCTTGTTGGGAGGCAACCCATCTTTATCTTATTTTTGCATTTATTTTCTACTTTTAGCATTTTTTTTTTTTTATACTTGTTGTTTGCTTTGATGTTTTCTGTGTTTCTTTATAAGATTTTAGGTACAAAGGAGAAAGGCGCATAAAGTGAAGAAATTTAGCTTCAAAGCAACTCCAAAAATGAAGAAAAATGCAACCGATGCAAATTCCCGCTAAGTTTTTCTTTTCCCTCTTATGATTGTTTTTCTTTTACTGATGTGCATGCCATATATCTTGATTTTCATCACTTTTTCCATGAGCATGTTGAGTTTTATTGAGGACAATAAAAGGAATGAGCATGGGGGGAGTTTTCTGGAAAACTTAGAATTTTTCAAAATTTTTGCATTTCTTCATTTAGTATTCTATGCATGATCTGATTTTTTTTAACATGTGAACAGTAACATGATCTTTTCAAAAACACATGACAAAGAAAAGCATAGAGTCCATTTATACCTCCATTTGTTTAGAAAGTTGTGAGAAGAGCAACCTTAAGTGCATGTTGAGGAGATGGTAGAGTCAATGGAATTAGGGATCTAGGTATTTCTTTGGGGAGCCATAAAATCCAAACTAAGGGTGTACTCAAGCTCATAGTATGATTTTTCAAAACTTTCTATACTTCTTACCCAATCATTCTTCTTTCTAAACTTTGAGTTAATGACTCCTTGCACGCACATCCTTCCGCTTTCCAAAGCAAGTCGTAGCTTGTATCATCCTTTGTTCGCATTAATATTATTGACATAGTGAAGCTCCCTGATCTATAGAGATACCAAAACCTCTTCGGGGGAATAAGCTGCATGTCTACTAAGGACGGCACATGGGTAGGATGAGCACCATGAAATGAAGTATGTTGTTTTTCAATAAAGTTGCATAAAAGGCCTTGAAAATTTCAAATTCTGAATTCTCTAATCTCCTTCTTGAAAAAGGCTTTCAGCAAGTAGAATTAGGATGAATAAAGTAGAATTAGAAAGAAAGAAAAATACAAAAAAATAGAATTAGAAAAAAAAAAGAAAAAAAAAAGAGTAGAATTAGAATGGTAAGATACCTCCCATGTGTTTTAGCCGACTCTATTTATAGCCACTATGTATATAAGGATGATGCTTGTTCCTACTTCTTGTGCCCTTATCATTCATGTCCATAGTGCAAGGAGGAAGCGACGATTGGTTTGGTATGATGAATTTCTTTAAATTATGTATATTCTATTAGTATGTAGAGCAAGAGCATTCTTAGTTTATTTGGTGGACTAAAGTGCTTGTTGGAGGAATGCCTTGATCTTGAGTTTCTAGTACATTACCTTCTTCTTGGCATCATTTAAGGTAGAACATTCATTTCAGATTCTATCAATGCTCAACCCATGGCTTTCTAAGCTTGTTAGTCCTATTTCATACTTTTTCTCTTTCCATTGCTAAGGGACTAGCAATGATTTAAGTTGGGGGGTGTGATAACATGCATTTATAACTTGAATTCTTATCTTAATTAACTCATATTCATGCTTATTTTATGTGAATATGATGCATGTTATCATACTTTTTAAAAATTTTCTCCATTGACATGTTATTTCACTAAAGTTGATATTTATGCATAAATTAGGAATAATTTCATGCTTAATAGATAATTAATCTTTGGTTTAAATTAATAGAAGTTAATCTCTGTTATTAAATGAGTTTTGACTTTAGTAAATGTTTGGAAGGATGATTTTATGATGAATTTATGATTTAAAAGGTTTAATGAGAAATAATTTAAGTAAATTATAAGTCATCTTAATTTCTTCTTTCTAAATATATTGTAAATGACATGATATTAAAAAGGAAAGAATTTGTGATCCAATGGAGAAAATTTGGATTAAAAAGGAGTTGTATAATTTAAGATATGATTTCTTGAATTTTAGCCCTTTTTCTGATTTTTATTTGAATTTTGAAGTAATTTTTTATTAATTTCCTTGTTAAAATCGTAAAAAAAGGGGGGAATTTTTGTCCACAGGCCCCGAAGCTGACGTGGCGAGGCGGCGACGTGGCACGCGGGACCACCGGCGGATGCGACGTGGCACTGAGGCCATGTGGCAGGGCCGCGGATGGCCCACGCGGCGCATGGGTGACACATGTACGCGTGTCATATACTCTATATAATACACATAATATAAGCCTATTCATTAGAACTGGCTGATGACATATAGCGCTCCCCTATTTAAGCGCAAGATATCCCGCTATTTCTTCCGTGTGGGACTATGTTCCCACACGGTTTCTGTTTTGCAGGACGCGTGGCGGTGCGAGGAGCGTTGGATTCCGGCTGAACGGCGGTGATCGCGTGGACCCGAGTCCACGCGATCATCAAATGCAGCACGTGCGTATTGTTTACCTTAAGTGACCGCGATCGGAGGGATACGCGATGGCCACGTGGCGGCTGGAGAATCGTTCGATCATCATCAACTGAAGATCGCGCGATCGCGATCTGACGGCCTCCAGTGAAGCCGCGTGGAACTCTTTGGCACGTCGGATTTTCATCAGGAGCGATCTTCATCGGACGGCCCCGAGGACTCGTGGAAGAACTCCACGATCGCGGTCCGATCGAACCGCGATCGCGGCGCGATCGAGTCGCGATCGTGGAGCGTTCGATGCGGAATCAACTCCACGATCGTCCGAGATGTTTTCGTGAAGATTTACAGTGAGATCGACGCCCAATCGACGCACGATCAGCCCACGATCGTGGTCGATCGTGGTCGATCCCGGCGAAAAGCGTGAACAAGAAATGCGGAAATTGTGGCAAAATTGAGGCCAACTAATGGCCCATCCCGAAGCTGCGACGTCGCCCCAAGGAACCGCTCCCACGACCCTTGCAAACCGCCTCCACGACCGCTCCAATGGCCACGATTGTCGGGCCTAATTTCCTTCTTTAAAAGGATGTATTTCCCTCTCTTGTTCGTGAACTTTTGATCGATTCGTGAAAGAATTAAGTGAATTTCGAGGAAGATCTTTAGTTCATCGTGATCCCCCTGCGTTTAGACTCAATTCCGAAGGGATTGGAGCGGGATTGATCACTAATTCCTCCTTGATTTCATCGAATTTTTCCCTTGAATTCCGAAAATCCGTGAGAAACGATCAGAGGAAATTCGCTTCAATCCACGAGAATTGAGGCCCCATTCTTGTGGCAATCGGGTTAGTAGTGAGGTTCGATCGATTATCAAGAGGTAATTTGTATTTTTATTAGGTTTAGATCTTTAATTTTGCAAATTAGTTCATAGTGTTCTTCATTTTCCCCAATTTTAGGTCCGAAAAGTCACTGATTTTGAAAATAGGATATCTCTTTTATTATAATTCCAAATCACTTGATTTTGGTTTTATTGGATTCCTCTTTTCATCAGCTTTCCGTGGATAGAAAATTCATCAAATTCTGAGTTCATTTGATCCTCCAATTTAATGTTTGACCAAGGACTGTTCCTCTTTCATCAGAAGTCAAACATTGACTTTCGGGGTCAATTACTTTTGATTGAAAAATCAAAATTTGATAATTTTGGTCTTATTGGATTCCTCTGGTTCTTAGCTTTCTATTGACATATAAATTGCAAGATTTGGATTTCATTTGGGCATTCAATTTGAAGATTTCCTCTGAGGTGTGAATTTCGGGGATTTTCTGATCATTGATTTTCAATAATTCATAATAAATCCATTTCTTATCCACAAATTACGAAATATATATCAATAAATTCCATTTTCTCTCTAGTTTATAAATATATACTTTTCGTAATCTTCTGACTCTGTTTGATTCTCTGATTTAGCAGAACACTTACTGTTGGTCAAAGTCAACGCTTTGACTTTGACTTTTGACTTTTCTCTGTCAAATTTAAGATTTCAATTCTTAAAACTTCTTACTAGGTCTATTTATGTCATTTCCATTCACTACATCTTATTTTCTCTTATTTAAAACTCCTTTTAAGCCTAAGTTTGACTAAGTCAACTCTGCGATTAAAGCCAACCCTGCTCTCTATGGATCGACGCGATACTTACCCAATACTTGATTATTATATCTTGTCTTTGTGAGTTCGGTTTTTTAAATTTTGTTTGACCATCGTCTTTGTGTTTTAACGACGCACGAAAATGACACGTCACAACACCGATTGTATCAATCATGGTTTGGCCTCTTTCTTGAGAGCAAGTATTTTAAGGTCGCATGATCAGTGTAGATGATGATCTTGCTCCCTAAGATGTAAGGCCGGAACTTCTCAAGTGCGTAGACCACCGCCAAAAGCTCCTTCTCCGTAGTCGTATAATTAATCTGAGCTTCAACGAGGGTCTTGCTTGCATAGCAGATGGCCATCGGCTTCTTGACTAGATGTTGCCCCAAAACCGCTCCCACCGCGTAGTGTGAAGCGTCGTGCATGATCTCGAATGGTAAGTCCCAATTAGGAGTTTGTAGAATTGGTGCCTCAATCAGTGCTTGCTTCAGCATCATGAATGTGCGCTTCCTTCTTTGTCTATAATGAAGTTTTTGTCTTTGCAAAGAAGGGTGGTGAGTGGCTTGGAGACTTTGGCAAAATCTTGTATAAATCTCTGGTAGAACCCGACATTCCTGAGAAATCTCCTCAAATCTCTAACGATACCTGGTAGAGGGAGGTTTTGGATGACCTCTATCTTGGCCTTGTCCACCTCCAGTCCCTTGCCCGAGACGATGTGCCCGAGACGATGTGCCCGAGCACTACTCCCTCTCGTACCATGAAGTGGGATTTTTCACAACTTAGCACCAGTCGTTTCCTAACACGGACCTCCAGGATCTTGGTCAGGTTATCAAGATAACTCTCAAAATTATTTCTAAAGACGTTGAAGTCGTCCATGAAAACCTCTAAATTGTCGCCAAGAAAGTCGGAGAAGATTGCCGTCATACATCGTTGAAAGGTTGGGGGGGTGTTGCACAGTCCGAATGGCATGCGTCTGAAGGCGAATGTGCCAAAGAGACGTGAACGTCGTCGTCTCTTGATCGTCGGGATGAATGGCAATCTAATTGTAGCCCGAATATCCGTCAAGGAAGAGAAGTAACTCGATCCTGCCAATCGGGAAGTGATCCTTTTTCGTTGCAAAGTTGAGCTTCCGATAGTTGATGTAGACTCTCCATTTCATCGAAAGGTGTGTCTGGATCTCTTCCCCCTTTTCATTCGTCGTGACTATTACTCCAGCTTTCTTCAAAACAACGTGTACCGGACTCACCCATTGGGTGTCGGATATGGGGTAGATAATTTGTGCGTTTAGCCATTTAAGAATTTCTTCTTTTACGACCTCCCATATGTTCGGGTTGAGTCGTCTCTGGGCTTCCCTTACGGGTCTTGACTCATCCTCTAAGAAGATGCGATGAGTGCATATAGAAGGGTTCAACCCTTTTAGGTCTATCGGGGTCCATCCGATTGCTTCTTCATTCCGCCTTAATACTTCCAGTAGTTTTTCCTCCTACTTTATATCTAGCTTGGATGAAATAATCACCGGCCTTGATTTCTCTTCATCAAGGACGGCGTATTTGAGTGTAGATGGGAGAGTCTTGAGCTCCAAGGTAGGCTCTTCCATTGGCAGCTCGTTGTATCTTGCTTCCTCGTTGATAATCATAACTTCTTCTACGCAGGCGTCTATGTCTTGGTCATCGGCAAAGTCGATTGCGCCCAAGTCCTCGGAAGCTCGTGAAGGGTATTTCATTAGATTGTTGATATCAACCTTGACGGTGTGCTCTCCCACTTTGAGAATAACTTCTCCTTGCCCCCAGTCTGTGACGGCTTTAGCGGTAGCTAGGAAGGGTTGTCCTAATATGATCCGGGCTTGGCTAAGCTCCTTAGTCATTTTCATATTGGTGGCGTACGACCCCCGTCGCCACCAAGACACGATACCACGGCGCCGGAGGAGCCCTTTTGCGCGCGCGGATCTATCCGCTTATCTTTACTTCTTTATTTCTTTATTATGGATCTTTTGACCCGCACGTGTTTAAGCGGGTCCTCGTTTATTTCTTCTCTCCCTTTAGGCTTCCGGGTGGGTTCTTCCCTTTTCGGGATCCCATTTGTGAAGCCCATTCTTCTTTGTGAACCTTTTATTCTATTTCTATGAGTATGGGTGTGGGTTGTGGGCCTCAAGTGGGCCCTTTCCTCTCTTTTGGCCCAACAAGGGCTCTATAAGAGGGAAGGGACCCCCACAATCCCTAGCCGTCATTTGAAGAAAGAAAGGAGTGTTCTCCTCTCAAGTGGCTGCTTCAGGAAGGCCGGGGAAGGAGTCCAACCGCCGTCGCCGCCGCCGCCGCCGCCGCCGCCGCCGCCACCGCCGCTGCCGCGCGCCGCGCCGCCGCCGCCGCACGCATCGCGCCACTCACTTGCCCCGGCCACGCTGATAGCTCCTGCTGTTGCTCCAGCCGCAGCCGCCGCGTGCCGCCGCCGCCAAAGCCGCCGCCACCGCGCGCGCGCCGACGCAGCTCCGCCATCCTCCGGCTCATCCTCTACGGACCTTTCCTCTCCATCCTCCCCACGTCCGCTTCCTCCACATCCCTTTCTCCGGCGAACCGCCCTTTCGCTGTTTTCCGATCATCCCCCACGATTTCGCCTCTACTCGCCCCTCCACGCACCCTCAATCCCCAACCTCCATCTCCGCCATCATTTCCGCGAGCTTCCCGTCGCCGCCACTCCTTCCCTCATCCCCGCCGATTATCCCCTCTACGACCTCCGAGAAACCGCCACCACCGCGTTTCGCTCGCCTCCCCATCACCGCCCAAATCCCGCGCCGCCTCCATCGACACCCCCACGGCGGCAGACGCCGCAGCTCGCCGCTCGCCTCCACGCCGCCTCGAACGTCTCCGCGCTACTCGCCCGCTGCGAGGACTGCCGCTTGGCCCCTTTCCCGACTCGCAGCCCGGCGACCCACTCTCGCGCCGGGACCGCCATCGTCTTCCCTGCGAATCGTCGCGCGCCGCCCGCCGTCCGCCCGATCGCCTCGCGCGAAACCCTAACGGAAAGGTGAGGAATGAACGATTCCCGCCGAGATCAACTCGGCGGGATCGTCCCCACCCGGTCACCCCAACCGCACCACCGGCCGGGTCCGAGCCACTGACCCGCCCGAGCCGCCTGTGCCTATTGCGGCACGGCCCCGACTCGGCTCGAGTCGCCCCGCCTGAGATCGGCCGCCCTCGGACGGGTCAAGCCGCCCGGGTGATTGGGCTGAGGCCGACCGGCCCGGACCACACGCCACGCCCGGGCCGCTCGCCTCTCGGGCCGGCCAGAGCGCTCGGAGCCGCCCGCTTGGTCGCGACCAGTCCGGCTGCCCAAGCCTCGACCAACTCCAGCTGGGCTGAGACCGCTCGACCTGCACTGACCCAGGCGTCCTCGCGACTGATTGGTCCAGCCGGCCAACCGGCCTGCACGCCGCCAGCCAGCTCGGGCCGGTCGCTCTGCAGCCAGACTCGACCGGTCTGCGAGTCCCGCCCCGAGCCGTCTGGCAGCCAGCCTGCGACCGGTCCAGACCGGCCCTGACCGGTCCAAATCCGGCCCAAACCGGTCCGGACCGGGCTCCCGATCACCCCGATCGGCCCCGACCGCTCCTCGTCCGCCTCGACTCATCCCGACGCCGCCTCCCGCTCACCCAGTGTTCTGCGCTCGTCCGGCTCGCCCGACTCATCATCACTCCGCCTCCGCCGATCGCTTCCCGCGTTTCCATCGCCGACTTCGCCCGTGTCCGGCCACGCTACCGCGTCCAACGACCTCCCTCGCCTCGACCGACCGGCTCCGCGCCGCAGTTAGCTTCGACCCTCTTTCCAAGTTAATTACTTTTCGAATCATTTCCTTTACTTGTCTCCACCGCTCGTCTGACGACGTAGATAGGATAGAGCGGATATAGGATCGAGATCTCTCGCGTACGCTCGGGTCCAGACCGAAGCGTGAGCTGCAGCCTTCCGGCTACTCCACGACGAGCGACCTCCACGCTCCCGGACGTGGATCGAGAGGATCTCACCCTACTCATCATCGCGAGCTTCCTGGTCACCCGGAGTCGACTCGCCTGACGGCACGCCCGCCCGTGCTTAGGTTTGGGTTAGGTCTCATACTTAGGTCTAGGACTTTGCTTATCCATAGGTTAGGGTTGACCGGCTACCTCCGGTCAACCTCGGTCCCATTGATCGTGCACGAGGGGTTTTCACCACCGTGTCCCCGCATCAAATTGGTATCGTGAGCTGGCGTTGGGTTCTCGCCCAACCCGGTCCTTGAGGACGCTCACTCGAGCCTCCGTAGCGTAGTTAGGACATCATCTAGGTCATTACATCATATAGGCACCCCTAGGTTATCATCATGGCATTCGAGACACGCTCCGCCAGAGCTAGAGGAGGATCCCCATCTTCACGGCATTTGTGCGATGCCTCGGAGCCACCTCTCCCGCGGTTTCACGAGCCCCGACGGCCCGTGAGGCCATATGGTGATCATCACGATCACCACTACCCCGACTACTATGATTGTCGAGATGATCCTAGTCGTCGAGGCGACCCACGTCACGACGATGGTCGCGACCGAGTGTACCATCGCTGGCCCCTGATGCTTATGGTCGCCACAAACAGGCCTACCCCGCTCATTTGGATGATCGAGCCCGTTCGCCGCTGCCACCACTATCCACACGGCTCACCACACCGCCCTCGTTAGTCGGCCCCTCTAGAGCTTTCACGAGCCCCGGCGCCCGTGAACCCCGGTAGTGATCGTCACGATCACCGCTACCCCGACTACCACTATTATCGGGATGAGCCTAGTCGCCGAGGTGCCCCACGCCACGACGATGGACGCGACCGAGTGGACAAGCCATCAGCCCTCAGATACATATGACCGCCGCAGCATGTGCCTATCGAGCTCATTTGGACGACCCACCCCATCCGCCACCGCCACGACCGCGCTATGACGACCATCGACACCACGATCGTGATCGTGGTCGTGATCAGCGACACTACTCTAGATATAGAGGTGACCCTCCCCGACGAGACGATCTCGACGCGCGAGTTGCCCGTCGGCCGCGGATCGCGATGCTTATCATCGCGACTATCCGCGCGTGCGCGAGACTACACTCGCGCACTCCGAGACGCACGTTATGATCGTCATCACGATCATGAGCGTTATCCCGATCATAGGCGCACAGAGTCCTCCCCACCGCGACATTGGTGATGACTACCGCGCAGCACCGATACGACGATCGGGATAGGCGACACGAGGATCATAGTGCCCGCATACCGAAAGGTATGCGCGCCGTTGATCTAGTCTTTTATGGCTCTCGAGGGCCTAGAGACTATATCGATTGGGAGTCCGCATGAACTCCTACTTTCGATACTATCGCATGGATGACGCACCTCTGCGTTGAGTACGCCGAGACGAGACTTGGGCGGACACGCCAAGATCTTTTGGGAGGATGAGCGCCATGCAGCTCATCGACGAGGACAGCCTATCACTTCATGGATAGATATGGCTCAACGCTTGAGGAACAAGTATGTTCCTCGAGAGTATGAGTCTACGCCATTCCCCTGCACAGGGCACGATGCTCGTCCGGGAGCACATGGGGCATATGGTGCGACCCACCGATGACTTCGATTTTTCTCCATCTCAGCCTCTTACGAGGGTCGCTCCTACGCGATCTAGTCCGACCACCTCGGCTTCACCGATACGATCTAGTATCGGGAATGGACTGGGACTACACCCGAGATGGCAAGAGCGCCGCACCATCCCGCGACCACCACCCGCAGCGCACCTCATGATACGACAGCTTTGTCCCAAGTCCACACCACTTGTTTCAAGTGTCCAGGGCGAGGGACATTGGACGAGCTGTGTCCTTTGTGGAACCTCCTTCGCGAGGTCAAGGGACCCGACCGTGGCTCCCTATGAGGATGACCTTTCCCACAGTGCGACGATGTTTATCTCAGCCGATGAGGCTCGCGTGCACTGAGTGCGATGACACTCTTGAGCAGATTGATCACACCCCGATCAGGCCAGCCGCTCCCGCAGCTCGTTGAGGCCTCCCGCTTCAGCCAGCACCCGACGAGCACACCGATGAGGGACATGATTAGCGTTGCTATTCCGAGATCACTAGTGGATGTGATCCTACCACCCTGCGCTGCCCGTCGCCCATCATTTGCCCGACGACGCATCTTCTGTAGGCGCGCCATCACCTATGCGCCTACATGGACTATCCACGTCCATTATCTCGCACCGCGACCTGCGGTTTACTAGTCACTTCGGAGGACTTTTATGGGCTTACTTGGGACTCGAGCCCACATTTTCTAGCAGCTATCATCCTCGAGTGATGACGGCCGATCGACGTACGTCAATCATAGCATGAGGAAACGACTTTGGTCATCGCCAGCCAGCGAGCTTGATCATTTGGGACATGATCCTACTACGCGCCGAGTGCACCTACCACCCCTCTTCCGACCATACTCCGGGCGTGAGCCCCGCCGAGATTGCACATGGCTTAGCACCCCGCAAGCCCTTAGACATAGTTCCCTCGACCCTCATGTTAGAGTTTATAGGGTCGAGTCGCATTTGCCCAAAGATGTTAGCCGAGCTGCATCAGACATTCATGATAGAGTATTGAGTCGTATGCATCGCATAAGCAAGCCGCCGATTTGCACTGCCGACCCCGGGTCTTCCAGTGGGAGACTGTGTTATGGTTAGGCCGAGGCCCGAGCGTTATGCTCCTCGCTTCTTAGCACCGGCCCGTCTCGAGTCCTTTCCTGGATAGGCGGATCGCCTATGTCGTCGACTTCCCTCCTTCGTGGGGGAATAGCTCCACGTTCCATGTGATGGATCTCGACGTCGCACACGCCTCTACTCTCTCCTCATCTCGACGTTAAGCCTTCACCTACCGCCCATTCTTTTGAGAGAGAGTTTGCTCGGGAAGTCCACTTTCCCGCGCTAGCCACCCGACTCGAGCACGAGCGAGTTGAGGAGATTTTTCGGGAGGTAATTGACTTTTCAGGGACTCGAGTTTCGTGGAGATTCTTTGTGCACTCGGCCAGCCGACCACCGGGAGGACGACGTATACATCTCTGGGAGGTGGACCTAGAGCGACTACGATCGATCTTTGGAGCCCCCGCCGTCTTCTCTGCTAACTCGACGGAGTCGAGTTCTTCCGACCCGGGAGGATTGGTGGCGTACGACCCTCGTCGCCACCAAGACACGATACCACGGCGCCGGAGGAGCCTTTTTGCGCGCGCGGATCTATCCGCTTATCTTTACTTTCTTTATTTCTTTATTATGGATCTTTTGACCCGCACGTGTTTAAGCGGGTCCTCGTTTTTATTTCTTCTTCTCCCTTTAGGCTTCCGGTGGGTTCTTCCCTTTTCGGGATCCCATTTGTGAAGCCCATTCTTCTTTGTGAACCTTTATTCTATTTCTATGAGTATGGGTGTGGGTTGTGGGGCCTCAAGTGGGCCCTTTCCTCTCTTGGCCCAACAAGGGCTCTATAAGAGGGAAGGGACCCCCCACAATCCCTAGCCGTCATTTGAAGAAAGAAAGGAGTGTTCTCCTCTCAAGTGGCTGCTCAAGGAAGGCCGGGGAAGGAGTCCAACCGCTGCTGCCGCCGCCGCCGCCGCGCGCCGCCGCCGCTGCCGCAGCCGCCGCTGCTGCCGCCGCGCTGCCGCCGCGCGCCGCGATTGCTACCGCCGCACTACCTTGCTCCCGCCACGCTGATATCCCTCGCTGTTGCTCCAGCCGCTGCTGCCGCTGCCGCGCCACAGCCGCTGCCACCGCGCACGCCTGCCGCCAGAGCGCAGCTCCGCCATCCCTCCTGGTCATCCCTCTCACTGACCTTCCCTCTCCATCCTCCCCACGTCCGCTTCCCTCCACATCCTTCTCCAGCGAACCGCCCTTCGCCGTTTCTCCGATCATCCCCCACGATTTCGCCTCTACTCGCCCCTCCACGGACCTCAATCCCCAACCTCCATCTCCGCTCATCATTTCCGGCGAGCTTCCGTCGCCGCCACCCTTCCCTCATCCCGTGCCGATTATCCCCTCTACGACCTCCGTAAACCGCCACCACCGCGTTTCGCCGCCTCTATCACCGCCAAATCCCGCGCGCCTCCATCGACACTCTCACTGCCGGCAGACGCGCTGCGCCTCGCCGTTCGCTCCACGCGCCTCGAACGTCTCCGCGCTACTCGCTCGCTCGCGAGGGACTCGCCGCTTGGCTCCCCCTTTCCTCGACCGCAGCTCCGCGACTCCACCTCCGCGCCGACCGCCATCGTTTTCCCTGTCATCGTCGCGCGCCGCCCGCCGTCCGCCCCGATCGCCTCGCGAAACCCTAATCTGAAGCAGGTGAGGAATGAACGATTCCCGCTGAGTCAACTCAGCGGATCGCCCACCCCGGTCACTCCCAACCGCACCACCGGCCGGTCCGAGCGCGCCTGACCGCCCCGAGCCGCCTGTGCCTATTGCGACCGGTCCCCGACTCGGCTCGAGCCAGCTCCGCCCAGATCGCCCGCCCCTCGGACGGCCAAGCCGCCGTGATTGGGCCGGCCGACTCCCGCCCGACTCACGCTACGCCCGGCCGCTCGCCTCTCTCAGCCGGCCCGAGCGCTCGAGCCAGCCCGCTTGGTCGCGACTAGTCCGGCCGCCTAAGCCCTCGATCGAACCCGCTGGGTCGGACTGACCGCCCGACCTGCGACCGGTCCCTCGCAGCCGATGGTCCAGCCGGCTAACCTGGCCTGCACGGCTCGCAGCACCAGCGCGGCCCAGTCGCCTGAGACCGAGCCTCGACTGGTCCCAGACTGCGCCCAGACCGTCTGCACCGGGCTCAGCACCGGCCTAGCACGCCTGCATCCGACCCAAACCGCCCAAACCGGTCCGCACGGTCCTGATCACCCCGATCGGCCCCGACCGCTCCTCGTCCGCCCCGACTCATCCTCGACGCCGCCTCCCGCTCACCGGTGTTCGTGCGCTCGTCCGGCTCGCCCGACTCATCATCACTCGCTCCGCCGATCGCTCCTCAGCGTTCCATCGCTGACTCGCCCGGTGTCCGGCCGCTGCCAAGGCCCAACGACCTCCTCGCCTCGACCGACTGCTCGCGCCTCGCAGGTTAGCTTTCGACCCCTCTTTCAAGTTAATTACTTTTCGAATCATTTCCTTTACTTGTCTCCACCGCCGCTCGACGACGTAGATAGGATAGAGCGGATATAGGGATCGAGATCTCTCTCGCGCACGTCGAGTCCAGCACCGAGCGTGAGCCGCAGCCTTCCCGGCCACTCCACGACGAGCGACCTCCACGCTCCGGGACGTGGATCGAGAGGATCTCACCCTACTCATCATCGCGAGTTTCCTCGGGTCACCCGGAGTCGACTCCGCTGATCGGCACGCCTGCCTGTGCTTAGGTTTGGGTTAGGTCTCATACTTAGGGTCTAGGACTTGCTTATCCATAGGTTAGGGTTGACCGGCTACCTCCGGTCAACCTCAGTCCCATTGATCAGGCACGAGGGGTTTTCACCACCGTGTCCTGCATCACATATCGACCAATAGGAAATGTACTGGGAAATAACAATCTTCTATCCTAACTATGACATCTTCTACTAGTCCATGCAGTTTCCCCACCGATCCATCGGCCAAGCATAACTCTACTAAGAAAGGCTGCAACTCCCCTACATGATGACAGTCGAATACGACTTCAGGGAGGATGTATATACTAGCTCCTGTATTTAGTAGGGATCTAGTGAAGGACATTCCTCCTATTTCACTAATGATCATGGGTGCTCTTGGATCTCTCTTTTTAATAGGTAAGGCATTCATCATGATGGAACTTACCGTCTCACTAAGTTGGATCCTTCTAGGGTTTCTATGGGGAGTGCATATACCTTTGAGAAATTTGGCATAGGAAGGGATATGCTTGATGGCATCTATTAGAGGAATTGTAATGGTGACCTTCTTAAAGGCGTCTAGTAGATTGTTATCGGTTTCGTTGGTCTTGGCTTTAGGGCAATTAAGTGCTTGAGGATAAGGCACAGGGGGGTTGTATTTGTCGGGGTTAGGTTCTGTCGTAGCCTATTCTTCCTCGTCCTCCGAACTATCTTGCTCGACGATAATTGGTGCTCCTTCTTCTTCGATCAGGCCTTGGTGGACAGTGATGGATATTATGTGGCCTACAAGCCAATCACACTTTCATGTATCTTGTTTATGTTCATTGAAATGAAATTTATTCATTGTCATTCTTGTGTGATGTTTGCAATGAAGTCCATGAGCATATGCAATGACTAAGTGAATTATGATGAGATCATAATATAGTGATCACTAGTCTTTAAACATATGTTCTAAATATTCCTATTCGTGGGATATTCGAGAAGGACATCGAATTATCCGGAAAGAATAGCACTATCTAATCCATCTCATATGATGAGTATGGCCGATCCTATAGCCATCGGTGTGGAGACACTAAGGATAGATAGTGGGTGCTCTTTGGAGAAAGAGTTCATTGAATTGATCCGTATGAATCCCTGAATGGTATTATACCTAACTATCAATCAGGTTGATTCATGTCATGATTGTGTATGTGGTCCTTTGACTTGAGACACCAAAGACATCTCGTGGATGGATGATCGTGTTTTGATTATGACTTACGAATCCCTAGCCACGGGATATCTAAAACGTCATATATTGGATACGACATGAAGTTCACGAAGATGATTGTGTGGTCAAGATGGGATCGTCCCACCTCGGTATTTGAGGAGATTGACTCAAAGGAATGAGATGCGATGAAATCCTTGGTTAAGGTAGTAGAAATATCGAAGAAGGAGTTCTCGATGATTTCTACACGCATCGTACTAACTTGAGTGACCGATTAGGGTTTGACAGCTGACCATACCCTAAGTCATTCATGAGTCTAATGTGGATGAAGGATTATACATACATGGTAATCAAAGACGGGAAGGTTCCATAAGTGAGTTCTTACATACTCCATATCTCCTAGAGTACGTGGTGTAGCTTGGCACCCAACGGCTGGCAACTCAACCTATCGATTGGGTTAAATCGATCCTTGATTAATTAATCTATATGTGGATATGGATAATTAATTAAGGTTGACCAATAAGGTGTTATTTGGTCTATAGAGTTATTAACTAGTGAGATATATGGACCTAGAGGGTCACACACATAAGGTTTATGGATGTTGGTGGATATAGACATAATTATGAGGGTTTTTATGAAAAAACCTCATTCCAAATGTCTATAAATAGGGGGAGGACGACCACAACTGAAGGGGCCCATGCAAGCCTTGTGGGAATTCTCTCCTTTCTTCTCTTTCTCTCTTGGTGAAGAGCTTTCAAGAGGAGATCCAACCATCCGGAGACCGTGTGGATACCGCTAGAGGCTAGACACTTGAATAGCTTCAAGAACTCCTTCAAGGAAACCTGTAAGTATGTTTTCTCATACATACTAGATGATAGGATCATCTGTTCTTGGTGGCTCGGTATTTTGAATGTCCAATTTAATGTTTTTCCGCTGCATTTGATGTTTTGATCAAAATTTCGGAAAGTTATCGACCTCAGATCCCAACAGGATGATCCATGTATGGATCCAATAAGTCTTTGCCACTCCGAAGGCTCGATATTGCTAATGGCATTTTCACAGCTTCCTCATCAACGTGTAAATGGTTGATATTATGTGTCTGGCTCGACGAGGCCCCTTGATTCCTCAGGTTAGCTGTGGCCTGCGAGGGTAATTGGTCAGTAAACGTTACTTGCTTACCCTTTTTCTCGGTCTTCAATTGGACGTTCGTCTTGACGAAGTCCTAAATTTTGTCCACGCGTGAGTTCATCCGTGTCATTTGCTCCATTAACTGCAAGATGGCGCTGAGGATTGGATCGGATGGTGGCGCAGTCCAGTGTGGAGCTTGCGTGTAAGCTTGTGGTTGACTTGGCGGGACGAAGGACGACTTTTGTTGATTGGCGTAGGGCTGTTGTTGTTGCTTACCATTGTATGGTGGAGGGTAGGATTGATCGTTGTTCCTCCTAAATCTTGTATTCAACGAAGAATTATTAAAAACAAGGGTATTATAATAGTTAGGGTATGTACCCAGAAGAGTTAGTCATCCCTGTTGAGTCGGTCCTCCCAATGGACCTTGTCTGAACATGTTTTGCCCTTGGATCGCCATCACGGGGCAATCTAATTCAATATGATCAAATCTTGATCAACTTGTACATGGCAACGCCTCTTGAAGTGAGACGGGGGGGAATCCTTTAGAACTGTTGCGGATATTGAGTCAGTCCAATAGCAAATTTTGGACTTCCGCCATTTTGTCGATTCTTTCTAGGAGCCTCCCCGTCTCCGCTCATTTGGCGTCGATCATCTTCAGCATTGCACCTCTTCCAAATGGTTTTGCTGCATTATGATGGCTATTTTCTGCCACCGTCTCGATGAGTTCCATCGCGTCATTTTCATACTTGCTCATGAAGGTGCCGCCACTTGCTGCATCTAAAAGATATCTATCTTGCGGGCCTAACCCGCCATAAAATATTTGTGTTAGTTCATAGTTAGACACTCCTTGATGTGGACACTCCCTTGTTAAGTCTCTAAGTCGCTCCAAGGCCTCGTGAAAGGTTTCACTTGTGCCTTGGGTGAACTCGCGGATAGCTTTCTGAACAGAGTTGGTTTTCCTTATGGAATAGTATTTTCTAAGAAATTCTTCCTCCTTCTTGGTCCAACTACTGAATTCTTTTCCTAATTTTAAAAACCAATCCTTGCTCGGTCTCTAAGGGTAGCGGGAAAGAGATTCATCTTCATCGTGTCGGCGGGGACATTCTCAAGATGATTAATTTCACAAACTTGGGAAAGCTCACTAACGAGACTAAATGGTATGGTCGTTGATTACACACAATATAGAGTCAAAAAAAGTCCTAAACTTACCAATTTATGATTAATCAATTTAATTAATTAGTATGATCATAATTAAGGGTCGAATCTACAGAGAATTAGGGAAATTTGAGATATATCTTTGAAATTCGGTCAAATCGGACGACGAATTGAGATTAGAAATTGGACAACTTATTATATTAAGAAAGAGAACTCAATTTCGAATCCACGGAATAAAAAATCAGGTGATTTGGATAAAAATTCGTAGAGTAATCGAAGTTTGAAGTTAGGAGAAAAATTCGTATCGCAAAATGATTTAAAACAGAAATTAAAACAAAATTAAACTTAATCTACTATTCGAAATGTAAAATTAACACTAAATGATGAAAGATTAAGATGAAAACACTCAATCTAACCCAAATTAGCCTTCGAAATGATTCAATTAATTGCCGGATGCAAGGCTTTTCATTCCGCGTTTTCGAAGACGAATTTTGAAGTTCAAGATGTGATTTCTTCCTCCTCTCTTGATCAAATTCCAATCTCAAGCACTCCTTGGATGCGGAAATGCATTAAGAACACAAGGAATCAAATGGCACATGAAATGGGTGTCTAGACAGTTCAAATTTCTCAAAATTCCACGGGCGAGTTCTTCCGTCGCGAAGAACTGTATTTAAAGGAACTGATTTGCGCGTGACCATCCGATGAAGGGATGCATCACGATCGACAGTCGTGATGAAGCATCCATCAGTCGAATCGTCGCGATTAAGTCAAGAGCGTCCGATTTCTGATGAAGGGACGAGATGATTCCACATGTTTTAAGTGAAGAGGCACGTCGATTGATCATTTGTTGGATTTAAATCCAACAATCGCGATGTATCGAAGAGTCCATAGATCGCGCGCAATCTCAGCCGCTATAACTCGTGAGATGGACGATCGAGATTAATCCACTTAAGTCTCAATTAAGCCACGTGTGCGATCTTTGATTGGGTGGACCTCGGGTCCACCGCATCTATGCGCGATCGTCATCGCGATCTCCATTCGATGCTCTACATCACGCCACGCGTCCTGCAATCACGAAAACAAAGGGAACATAGTCCCACACGGAGAAAAAGAGTGGAATTAATCGGGTATATAAGGTGAGTTGGTTATATGCGGTTAGTGATATTCCTCTATGGAATGGCTTACATGTACTATAACCTATCTAATAAAAATATATATGTAAATGTCACCTCCCTGCCACGTAGGCACTCGTGCAGTCCGCGTGGCGCTGCCACGTGGCCCTGAGCGCCACGTTGCATCCACGTGGGCTCGCGCAAAAAATACCCCCTTTTTTGCATTTATTTTAATTATTTTCAACGTTTAAAATAAAAAATAAACTTAAATAAAATCAGAAAAATTTTAGAAAATTGTATAAAATTGCAAAAATCATAACTTTCAAAATACAACTCCAAATTAGTTCAAATTTTTTTTGTTGGATCAGAAATTGAATAATCTATCTGATGAAGATTCACATCAACAAATGAACATGAGGCCTACTTCAGAACCAAGGTACAATTTAAGGAAGAGAACCCATCCTCAATTGCAGCAGCATGCCATCCTCTTCCTTAGTAAGAAATTCGAGAAACTCACTATCCATGAAGTGAGTGACAAAGACCTCTCTAAATCTCTAAAAGAGAGTGTAGACCCAATGGGGATCACCTCCCCTCCTCTCCCATTTACAAATTGATCTAAAGATTGGCTTGGTCAAAAGAAATAAACTTTTATCCTTAGATACCTAGAACTCTTTGAAGACCAAGTCAACCACCTTCTTACCTTTGATATAGGTTCCCTATTGTCTAAACCACAGCCACCATATCATAGGTACCTTGTATAGTTGTGAATAATGATCTCAAGAAACATCAATAGGAACACTTTTGTGAAATATCCCTTCTTTCTTTGAAAACTTACCTATAGATAGAAATTTTAGGAGAGATCTATATGTGTTAACTTATGGACGTGAACATCTTTGGATTCTACTTGAAGACTAAAGTCATTGCATGAGTAAACCATGCATTTATATATTACTAATCATCGTGGAGAACCTGAAATCCAAGAAAATCAGATGAGAAGACCATCCTCTCCATCACTTCCAAGCTCTAAGATCATCATAACAGCAAGCAAGACGCCTCACAATTGAAGCATGGCAAGTTCGCAACTCCCACAAGTGAAAATGAAGCCCATTACATCAAAGCTCTATGGGTTTGAAAGATAAGATAAGAATTATCTTGCCGTCATACAAGCCAAGAAGGTCTATGAAGCCTATTATGAAGAACATGAACGAAATCACCATGATGAGATGCGGTGTATTAAAATGCTGAAATTTGGCGTTATTTACATCAAGCAATGAGACTCCTCTCTCCCACGATCATAACTACCTCAAGACATCAAGAGGCTCACAATGAAGCCACATCATCTCTGCTTGCTGATGTGGAAACCGTGGAGAAACAAGAGGCAATCCCGAAATGCCTCTTTTGTAACTGCCATAACTGCCCTCTCTCTCTTCCTCTTGAAGCAACTTTTCGGTCTAAACTCCTCTATCTTTCTTACCCTTATAAAAGGGACAATTGTTCACGAAAAGACATGTTGTATTATGAAAATTTGGCTCCTTTGGTTCGAAGTTATCCAAGTGTTCATCGTGTTCTTCTCGTGTTCATCCATTCCTCCTATTCCATACTCATTTCCGAGTTCTATCCTCCTATCTCTTCTCCCTCCTTTCTGTCCACTTTCATTCATCTCAAAATCAGAAGCACTTCAGAGGATATCAATTGGTCGTGGAGTAATCTCAAGGCATCCACTTCGTCCACAAGGTATCATCCTCTATCTCTTAAAACCGTGGATAATAGTTCAGATTTAGTATCCTAAGTCCAACGTTATTCACCCTTCTATTCCCATTCAATCTGATTCATTCTATCTATTCTCAAACTCTATAATTGTCATATTAAATAATCTCAGAATATACCCATTCATATGCTCAATTATCTCCACTTATCTCCACGCTCTTCTCCTTAATCACATCCAACAAACTTTTTCTTATTCGCTCTCTTCATTACCTTATCATTATCCTCTTCATCTTCGTCATTATCATCTTCTTGTTTTCTGAAAATATTCCCACATAACTTTCAGTGAATTATCCATCCATTCATCATTGATATCATCTCATAGATCCTCCCATAACATTGTAGGATCATTTCATTTTAAAATTCAGTGATCATCCATATCATACTTCATTCATCTTTCACCACTTCATCACAATCACTTCATAATATTCTCACATATAAACATTCTGAAAATTATCCTACATCACTATCATTATAAAAAGTCAAATTATTAAAATAATAAGAGAATGAATTTTAATTAATTTAATACATTTATGTATCTTATAAAATAAATTTATAAAAATACATAAATGTTAATAAATATCTTTTCTCTTATATTTTCATCCACAAAACATGATTATGATCTCAATTATAGTTAGGATTAAAGATTATAATGTTTAATTATGGTTAATAATCCATAAATTGGTATATTTTTAGATCATAACATGAAATAATACAAAATGATAGAAATATACTTAAAATATGATAACATCCATATATTTGGAATGATTAATGCCTTAAATTCTATTAATAATCATTTAAATTAATCAAAATTTCTTTCATTTGATCTATCATTCTAAAATTTCAAATTTAATAAATAACAAGATATTGAATTTCTATTTCAAAAATACATTCATTTCTTTAAGTATTAAACTTTAGAAAATTAAATGAATGTTTATAAAAATGAGTTTTCCCATTATTTTACTTTAAAAACATTTATAATCTCAAGTAAAGATGGGTTATAAAATTTTTATCTTTTAGTTCCTCATAATTAACACTAGTTTAAACTATTTTGAGATTATAATGTTTTTTTCATAGAATGATAGATAAATACTCATAAAAATGATAGCATGCATAGCAATGAAATCATTTATGCCTTAATATGCATCAATAATAATGTATTATCATGTATAATTAGCATGTTATCACTTGCCACGTGGCCTTGCGTGCACGTCGCATCCGTGCAGGTCTGGCGCGATAAATTACCCCCTTTTTTTCTTTTTTTGAGAATTTTTAAAGGATTTAAAAATGAAAATAAATTCAGATAAATTCCCAAAAATTCCTAAAATTTGGAAAAATCATAAATTTTAATATACAACTCCAAATTAATTCAAATTTATTTTGTTGGATCAGAAATTGAATAATCTATTATTAGGAAACGATCAAATTATTAAAATATTAAGAGAATGATTTTTAATTAAATAAAGATATTCATGTATTTTATAATATAACTTTATAAAAATACATGAATGTTAATAAGCATCATTTAATCATGAAAACATACTTATGATCTCAAATATAATTAGGATTAAAAATTATAATGTTTAATTACACATAATTATCCATAAAATAATGTATTTTTAGATCATAACATGAAATTATGTAAAATGATAAAAATATACTTAAAATATGATAACATGCATACAGTTAGAACAATTAATGCTCTTATTTGCATTAATAATCATGTAAATTCATGTATACATAGCATGTTATCACATGCTATGTAATTTATACAAGGTACCCATGATATAGTGGATATGATTTGGATAATTAGGAACCTATATCAAGGTAAGAGATGGTTGACTTAGTCCATTCAAAGAATTCTAAGTATCTAAGGATGAGGGTTTAATTTCTTTTGACCAAGTCAATCTTTGAATCAATATGTAAATGGAGGAGGATGGAAGATAATTCCCTTTGGATCTACACTCTCTTTCAATGTTTTAGAGAGGCTTTCTTCATTCATTTCATGAATGGTGAGTTTCTCAAACTCATGAGCAAGGAGGAGTATAGTATCTTGTTGACTGAATAATTTCTCAAATTGGTGAATAAGGAGGAGTATAGTATTTTGTTGATGTTAAGAATGATGTCGCTTCCTTAGTGCATACCTAGGTTCACTTGGAACCCTTGTGTTTATGCGATGAGATAAAATTAAATGATATTGATTTATCAACAATCTTGATTTAATGATATTGATTTTATGAGCATTTTATTTTCTAGATTTTCTAGAAATTTTATGAAATTATCACTCTCTCTTTCCGCTCTCTCATTCTCTCTTTCCTCTCTCTCTCTCTCTCTCTCGTGATCTCTCTCCCTATTTCTCTCTCTCCAATTCACTCTCCCTCTCTTCCGTGATTTTGATATCTCTCTCTCTCTATTTCTCTCTCTTCTGATCACTCTCCCTCTCTTCGTTGATCTTGATCTCCCTCTCTCTATTTCTCTTTTTGCTTCTCCTTCTCTTTCTCTAGACTCTCTCTCCCACTCTCTCTCTCTGTCTATGTCTCTCTCTCTTTCTACCTCTCTCTCCCTATGGAATTTCTCTCTCTCTTCCTCTAGAACTTCTCTCTCTTTCTCTCTCGTGTCCAGCAGCAAAATGTTTCATTTTTACTCGTGTCTGTTTGATCGATGATGAATTGTTAAAATTTTACCACGTTGCGCGTGAAATGCTCACTATCTGATCTTGATATGATAATTGAGATGCATCCCCGTGTCCATCGGGCAATTTTAGTCGCATTTAATCTCAGCCGTTATAACTCTCCGGATTAATGGCTGAGATTAAATTGTTATGAAACGAATTATCCTCCAATAAGAGTGTGCCACGTACCCCCTCACTTAAGTGATGATTGAGGATTGCAATTTGAATCGCCCGATCAAACGCTTTGCATGCTGCCACGCAACCAGCTGACGAAACGAGTCCAAGTGATCGTTGAATATGCATGGTCAAGGGTCAAAATAAAGTAAAGACTTACCAATTTTAAGACTAATTGATGAATTGAAGGGTATAATGGTAAATAAGAGTTGAATCCATAGGGAATTAGGGTAATTCTTGATGATCTCTTCGAATTTGATCAAATCCGACAATGAATCAGTGATAGAAATTGGGGAAAATGGTAATTTATGAAAGAAGACTTCAAGACGAATCCACAGAATTAAAAATCAATGAATTTGACTTTGATTTCATGGAGAAATTGAAGATTGAAGGGAGGTGATTTTTTCGAAACATAAAATCACAAAATTATCAAAATTAAGAATGAAATTCACTTAAATTACAATGATAAATTGAAATTAAACACTAAATAAAGATAGATTAGGATCAAACATGATCCCTAGCCCACAATTGTGATCAAATTGATCCAATTAATTGCCAGAATCAAGGATATTCATCAAAATCCAAAAATCCTGATTCATGGAGTTCAAGCGTTGATTTCTTCCTCGTCAATCGTCGAAATCTTGATCTTAAGCACTCCTCGGACGCAGAAATGAGTCTAGAAACGATTGGAATTAAGTGACTCAAGAGATTTGGTGTCTAAATAGTTCGATTTACTTGAATTCCTCTCGAATGCTTTACAATCTTGAAGAACATCTCAATTTATAAGCAACTTGGGTGTAACCGTCCTATGAAACACATCAACGGCTCTGATGAAACACATTAATGCGATCAATCGATCACCATTAAGTCGTGGCCGTTGGATTGCCGATCGTCGCCTAAGATGAAACCACGTCGCATGTGTTATAAAATGCATCAAAACGCACGCCGTTGAATCGAGATCAGACGCTCTTGATGCGTTTCCATTAGTTTAATCTTAGCCGTTATAGCTCCTTTGATCAACGGCTGACATTAAATCATTTAAAAAACGATTCGTTGACGAATAGTGATGCGCCACGTACCCCCTCTCCTTAAGTGAAGATCAAGGGTCACGATCCTTCGCAGGATCAAATGCCCACTTACGTTGCCACGTCACCTCCTGCGTCTACCGTTCGATTACGATGCGATCGGACGCTCCAGATCACACCACGTCACCTGCACGCTTAATAAAATTCAGAAAAATAATTTTAATTAGAAAATTTGATTTTTAATTCTGGAAAATCCTTAGAAATTCATTAAAAATTCAAAAAAATACAAAAACTTTTTGAAAAAATCCCTTAAAATTAGAAATTCATAACTTTTAAAATATAACTCCAAATTTAGCGAAATTTCTTTCATTTGATCAGAAATTTAATTATATATCATTCTAAAAAGTTATTTAATAAATAACAAGAGATTTAATTTCTATTTCAAAAATACATTCATTTCTTTAAGTTTTAAACTTTAGAAAATTAAATGAATGTTTATAAAAATGATTTCTCTCATTATTTAACTTTAGAAACTACTTATAATCTCAATTAAAGATGAGTTATGAAATTATTTATCTTTAATTCATCATAATTAACCCCAATTTAAAGTATTTTGAGATTATAAGGACTTCTCTCATAGAATGATAGATAAATACTCATAAATATGATAACATGCATAGGAATGAGATCTGTTATGCATTAATATGCATTAATAATCATGTATTATTCATAAGAACATGAATAGTAGCTATAACCACCCATTTATTGCTGATATTTAACTTCATTAAACTTTGAATACACCAGCTCCTCTACTATTTCATCACTTGACATTGTAGATTATTAGTTCATCAAAAAGAGTTTATTCTACTTACCTTTTGCTTTTCTGATTTTTAGGAACTATAGAAGAGGAAGAATAGCTAGATACTCCGAAATAGAAGGTTTAAAAGGCTTAATGGGCTGTCCAAAGTAAGGAGATTGGAGCCCAGTCAAAGGAAATGGGAGCCCAGCTGAAGAGGAGACTCGGGGAGAATAAAAGAGGAAAAAGCCCTCTCTCGGGAGCTCTCCGTCATCTAACTTCTACTTCTTCCTCGTTTTTTTTTCTGCCGCTCTCTCTATCTCCTAGGGTTAGAACTTCTTCAACATCCTCCCCATGGAATGTAGTTTAAGATTTGTTTGGAAAAACTTATGCATTTTGTTACTGTCGTTCTCTTTAATCTCTCATGGATAATCTTTTCTTCCTTCCCCGATCAACCTCTCTTCCAGCCTCTCTCTCCTTCCATTTCTGCTCTTCCTCTTCTTTCTCCGATCTTCTGATTTGTCTCATCTTCCCTCTAAATCCAACTCTTTTTCTTCAAAATTCTACCGCTCTTAGTTTCCTGTTCAATCTCTGATTCCTCCCCCCTTTCTTGTCGCTACGTTTCGGTCCTCTTCTCCGCTCATCTCGGCATTCTTCATGCCTATCCCGTTCTCCCTCTTTCTCGCTTTTGTTTTCTCTCCCTCTCATGCTTCCGCTTCTCCTTATGACATATTCTAGGTACTCTTTCTACGTTTTCTACGGTTGTGTTTTTTTTGGTTTTGGTTTCGTCGTTTCAGTATTTTCGTTTTCTTCGTCTCTTCGTTTTCTTTTTGTTTCGTTATTTCGTCGCTGCGGTGCTTCTCCTCTTGCTCTATTCTTCTTTTTTTCTCTTTCTCGCAATCTTTTCACTCTCCTGCATTTTCCTCTTCCCTCCCATGTCATTCTCTTCTTTTCGTCCTATTCTTCAACTAAATCTCTCTCTAAAACCCACTGTTTTGTTCTTCTCTCTCCCTCAGTTTTTCTCTCTCTCACACGATCTCACTTCCACTATCTCGTTCATCCTTCACTTTCGCTCCATCGCTCCCAATCCTTCTCTTGCCTCTTATCGTTGCTTTTCTCCCAGCCTTATCTCTCTCTCAACTCACGCTCTTCCTTCCGTTGTATCATTTTCTATTTCTGTTTTCTTTCTTCTTGCTTGCAGCCACTCAATTTCTCTTCCTCCTTTTACCTCTTCTGATTCTACTTCCACCCTCTTATCGTTCCCTAAAAAATTTACGTTCACGCGTCCTCTCACTCTTAGTTTTCTCTCTTGCACGGTGCGCTTCCACCTTCACACACGTTTTCCAGCATCCGCATCTCTCTCTCTCTCGCCTGTTCTTCTGCAAAGCCTCTCTCTCGCGATCTCATTCTTCCGCTATCTTCCCTCCTCTCTCTTAATCTCATTTCTCGCCTCTGCAACCCTTTTCTTCCACAATTCCGCCCCTAACTTTCTCTCCATCTCCCCCGAAATTTCTCTTCTTTCGCATCCGAGCAATTTCTCTTCTTCTTCCGTCGCTGCTCTCTTGCTCAAGTCGTCTCTCTCTCCCGATCAGTCTACTTTAATTCCTGTCTCACTTGCGCTACCTCCTCTCTCTTCTATTCCCATCTTGACCCCTCGTGCTCATCAGCTTTACGCGTCCCATCCCGAATCTCTCTCTTCCGTGCGAGCAGCATCCCCTGCTCTTATTTTTCTATTTCGCCAATCATTTTTCTTTTCCCTCGTTAATTCATTTCCGCACCGTCATTTTCCTGTCTCGCACTTCCCTCCGTCGTCTTCTCGCTCTCTCTCTCTCTCTCTCTCTCTCTCTCTCTTTTCCGAATTCCTCAATCCTGTCACTCATGCTCTCTCTCCCATCATAGTTCTCCATCTCTAATCCCAATCATCCTCAAAACCTGCTTCCAGTCTTCACCTGCTCCGACCCTCTCCTTTCCCCTTTCTCCCGTTTGTCTTTATCCAGCACGATCTTATAAGTTACGTTTGTCGTTTTCTCATTTGTCGTTATCATTCTCTCATTTTTATTTTATTTTATTTTTATTCTCCGAAAGTTAATTGTCCCTCTCTCATTCTCCTTCTATTTTCATTTGATCTCTCTCTCTTCCTCTCCAAAGGGTTTTTCCTCTCTTCCCCTCTCTTTAGCTCATACTCTTTCCCTCTCTCCTTACACTTCACCCCATCTTTCCTCTAATTTCCCTTCCTCCCTACTCTCATTTTTATTATATTTCCTCACACATCATTCTTTCAAAATTTCACCCTAGGTTCAGTATCCCTTGATTTGCATGTACTCCAATTACTCTTCCCATTAATATATCCAAGTAATCAAGGTCATTCTCCTTTCTTCCCATCTATATTGATATTCTCTCGCCTTAAAGTCCCAGTGGATCGACCTAGGAAACCTATACATCCCAATTATCTCATTTGCTTCATAGTTTCCTAGTCTCTAAATATTAAGTTTGTTGGGCTTAAAAACACGACGACTTTGAGCCTATCAATTATCATGTCTAATTAGCATGTTATCACCTGCGCATAAAAAATAAAAGAACATGGTCTCACATGACTAAAATCAAGTGTTTTGACGCATATATAAGGTGTGCGTATTTAGGGAGTTAGCATAAATCCTGAATGGGATGCTTTATTTGACTAATTATACACATGCGCAAACACGCGCACACATGAAAACATGCATTTATAACTTGAATAGATGATTAATCTTTTGTTAATTTTAAATGAATAGAAGTTAATCTCTGTTATTGAATGATTTTTGACTTTAGTAAATGTTTGGAAGGATAATTTCAGGATGAATTTATGATTTAGAATGTTTAATGAGAAATGATTTAAGTAAATTGTAATTCATCTTGATTTCTTCATTCAAAATATATTTTAAATGACATGATATTAAAAAGAAAAGAATTTGTGATCCAATGGAGAAAATTTGGATTAAAAAGGAGTTGTATATTTTAAATTATGAATTTCTGAAGTTTTATGCCTTTTTCCGATTTTTTATTTGATTTATATTTATATTTTCCTTATTAAAATCGGGAAAAAGGAGATTATACTTACCTGCAAGGTGACGTGATGAGTGGGGCCAGCTGGCGCACTGACGTGGCGCGCGGGACCACCGCGTGGGTGCGACGCGGCGCTGAGGCCACGTGGCAGAGCCACGGGTGACCCGCGCAGGGCACAGGTGGCGCACAGGGCGCGGACACGCGGAAGATAGCCACGCGACCACGTGGGTCCACGTGGGCGCCCATGTGGAGCACCACATGGCAGGTAAGGACGGCAGTAGGAGGGCCCACGGGTATAGTGGGACCCTAGTAAGAAAGGGGGGCGATAACGCAATTAAATGATAATTGCGCCCCCCCCCCCTTTATAAGCACATGTTTTCCCAATATTTTCTCCGTGTGGGTCTATGTCCCACACGTTTATTACGTGTGCAGGACGCGTGGCGGCCCACCGGACGTCGGATGCGATCAGGACAGCTAAGATCGCGTGGACCCGAGTCCAGGCGATCATCAAATCAGCACGTGCGTTAAAGTCACTTTAAGTGGACGCGATCGGAGCGCTTACCTGACGCAACGTGGCGATACGAGAAGCGCCGGATCTTCATAAAAAATGAATACCGCTTGATTGCGATCGGACCGTCCACTCTCCTGAAGCTCCATCGGATGATCCAGACGATTCGTGGAAGAACTCCACGATCGCGGTCCGATTGAACCGCGATCGCAGCGCGAACAAGCCGCGATCGTGGAGTCTCCGTCGTGGAATCGCCTCTACTGGATCAGACAACGACCGACTGAGATCCAGGATCACGATCCACGCACGATCGTGGCCCGATCACGGCGCGATCATGGCTTATTTTCAAACTAATTTGAGGCCAATGCACCGCTAAATCCGAGCCGATTCGTCGCGGAATTGAAACCACGATCTATGCGCACATAATCGCCCCCTCGACGCCATCAAACCGCCTCCACGACCACTTCAATTGCCCACGATCTTCGGGCTAATTTTCCCTTGAAAAACCCAAGTATTCTCCCTTTGTTCTTCAACTTTTGATCGATTCGTGAAGGAATTAAGCAAATTTCAAGGAAGATCTCTAGTTCATCGTGATCCCCCCGCATATAGACTCGATTGTGAAGCAATTGGAGCGGGATCGATCACGAATTTCTCCTTGATTTAATCAAATTTTCCCCTTGAATTCTGAACGTCCACGAGGAATAATCCGAGCAAATTCGCTTCAATCCACGAGAATTGAAGCCCCATCCTTGCGGAAAACGGGTTAGTAGTGAGATTTGATCGATTATCAGGAGGTAATTTGAGTTTTTATTAGATTTAGAAGTTTAATTTTGCAAATTAGTTCATAGTGCTCTTCATTTTCCCCAAATTCGAGTCTAAAAAATTGCAGATTTTGAAAATAGGATATCTTTATGATTATAATTTCAAATCACTCGATTCTGATTTCAATGGATTCTTCTTTTCCCTAGATTTCCGTGGATAGCAAATTCATTGAATTCCGAGTTCATTTGCCCCTCCAATTTGACGTTTGACCAAAGACTATTCATCTTTTATCAGAAGTCAAATGTTGACTTTTGGGGTCAATTACTTTAATTCACAAATCAGAATTTGATAATTTTGGTGTTGTTAGATTCCTCTGGTTCTTAGCTTTCCATTGACATAGAAATTGCAAGATTTGGATTTCGTTTGACCGGTCAATTTGACGATTTCCTCTGAGGTGTTCATTTCGGGGATTTTCTGATATTTTATTTTCAATAATTCATAGTAAATCCATTTCTTATCCAAAAATTACGAATTATATATCAATAAATTCCATTTTCTCTCTAGTTTTCCAATATATAATTTTCGTAATCATCTGACTCTGTTTGATTATCTGATTTTACAGAACACCTACTGTTGGTCAAAGTCAATGCTTTGACTTTGACTTTTAACTTTTCTCTGTCAAATCTGAGAATTAAATTCTTAAAACTTCTGATTTAGCTTATTTATATCATTTCCACTCATTACTTCTTATTTTTACTTCTTTAAAATCTCTTTTTAACCTAAGTTTGACCAAGTCAACTCTAAGATTAAAGTCAACCCTGCTCTCTGTGGATCGACCCGATACTTACACATTACTTGATTTTATATCTTATCTTTGTGAGTTCGATTTTTATAAAAAAATTTTGACCAACGTTTTTGTGATTTAACGACGCACGAAAACGATCCGTCAAAATAGCGCCGCTGCCGAGGAGCATGCGTTATTGATTTGATTGCTTGATTTCTCCATCAAAATAGGTTTCTGTCTTCTGTTGTTTACTGACCTGCAAAGAATTTATTAGAGCCTATCAGTGGTGGAAAAAAGGTATAGCGAGGTAAGATTACCTAATTTTGGCCATTATTTGACATTTTGGTGCAAATTTCGTAGTCTATTTTGTGTTTTTCACCTAATCGATACGTCGATATTGATATATCTGAGATTTATCCTCTGTTATCAGTGACTTATTACTATTATTATCTCTATTGGTGTGATTTTTGATAGTGCGTAACTTGATCTATCTTTTAGGTGGATTAAGTGAAGCATTTTTCATTTAAGACATCACTCTTTTCGTCTCACCCTTTTCTGACATTCTTATATATATACTCACTGTTCTGTGATTTTTGGCTTTAGATATGAATAGGAATAATAGGAACCAAGGAGGAGGATGACAAGGCTAGCGACCCGCGAGGCATACAAGGAATAATCCCTTGTATGATGATTTATTTGCCTCGTCTAGAGCTCCATCGGAGGCCTCTAGTGACTCCCTTCCAGCCATCGCCACACCAGGGCGAGGAGAGCCGATAGACGCCCCTCTTCCTGCCGAGATAGTGAGACGACGTCTTAGCGATTACGCGAGACCGGTCGTCCAAAGGCAGACTACGCGAGTCAATGCGCCTCTACAACGAGGTGCGAATTTTAAACTTGACTCACATATTCTTGGCCTTTTTCCCACTTTTCATGGACTACCATCGGAGGACCCCTATCGACATGTGGACGAGTTCAGCTAGGTGTGCGAATTCAACCAATTCCACAATGTCCCCTCCGAGACGGCCAAGATGCGCTTCTTCCCCTTTACGCTTAAGGAAAGGGCAAAGGAGTGGTTCTTCACCTTGGGCCACGAGTTCGATTCATGGAGAGATATGGAAGACGTATTTTTGCGTAAGTACTACTCGGTAGGTAAGACTAGTGCCGTGAGACGCGCCATACGCGAGTTCTCACAAGGGCCGGGTGAGGTTTTCTATGAGGCTTGGGAGAGACTTAGAGATCTCCTGAGACAGTGTCCGCATTATGGTATACCTAAACATGAGATTACTCAGATTTTTTATGATGGTTTAGGTGCATCTGACAGGTATTTGCTCGATGCCGCTAGTGGAGGCACGTTCATGAGCAAGTACGAGGATGAAGCCCTCGAGTTGATCGAGTTGGTGGCGGAGAATAGCCACCATCATGCGGCTAAATCCTTCGGAGGACGGAGCGCTCTTGCTAAGGGAGGGATGTTGGACGCGAAGGCGGCAGAGACAGGTATGCTTTTAGATAAGATTGAGAAACTGACGGAAGCCCAGAACTTGATCATGGATTCGCTTAAGATCCGACCGGGTTCTGATGGCCTCGCGCTAGTTTCACATATTGATGTCTCGCCGTGTTCGCATTGCTCTAGTTTTGAGCATGTAGAGCTGGATTGCCCCGTGATGGCAATCCCAGGACAGTTTCCATTTCAGCCAAACCCTACTACATATCCAGGTTTGAGCCAGGCGGGTAGGTCGACCTACCCGAATCAGGGTTATTCTAGTTTTCATAACCCTACTTATGCGCAGTAGCGGAGCGGGCAGCACACGACATATCATCAGCCCTACGGATCCGCGCCGCAGCATATGGGGAACCCGAGGCCGACATCTTTTGCCCTTGGTATTCCCCGAGCGATCACACCGCCACCGGCTGTTCCACCTCTGGCACCTTCAGTTGATCCCGTCATGAGTGTATTAGCACAAATGATGAGTAAACTGAATGAGGTTAGCGACCGACTCGACTAAGTCGAAGGGGCTAAAGCCCAATGCTCTGATGCTTCCACCGAGCAAAGGAAGGGTAAGCGTGTTGAGTTTATTGATCAATTACCTTCCCAACCTTTGGCAAATCCCAAGAATGCAGGTCAAGCATTGTCGAGCCGCACCCATAATGTGAACGAAGTTTGCATTGATGGTGCATCGGAGGGGGCACACGCCATATCGGGCCTACGTAGCGGCAAGGTCTTAGTGGATCCTCATACGGACCACAAGCGCCGCAAGGACCCGCTTGAGGAGAAGGACAATCGTCCATCTCCCACGATTATTCCGGAGGAAGACTCCGATGATGAGGAGGCACCCGATGAGGAGAGTAGGGCAGAGCCCAATCTCGAGGTATACAAACCTCCGGTGCCATATCCTCAACTTTTGAGCCGGCCTAGAGTCCCTACGAGTGATAGTGATGACACCTTATTAGAGGCATTTAGGTAGGTTACTATCACCATCCCCTTAGTAGACGCCATCCAGCATATTCCATCCTACGCAAAGTTCCTTAAAGGACTTTGCACCCCTACGAGGAAACCGAAACGTATCTATATGAGTGAGACCATTAGTTCCATCATGCTAAGTACGCTTCCTCGTAAGCGACGTGATCCGGGAGCTCCCATGATTAGTTGTGAGATAGGGGCTAGGAGTATATGACGAATGGAGTATATGACGTTTGTCCACTTGGCGAGTTGCAGCCATTACGGCGGATGTGATTGTTAGCGGATGGATCCGTGAGACAACCTCACGGCGTGGTGGAGGATGTGATTGTTAAGGTTGAAAACTGTTACTTTTCCGTAGGCTTTATTAACGTGGATATGAAATCCATGAAGGACCTCACCGACTCTCCCATCATACTAGGGAGACCATTTTTAGCTACCGCGAAAGCGATCACCGATTGGGGCAAGGGGGAAGTTATTTTTCAGGTTGGAGATAGCACGATGAAGGTGAGCATCAACAAGTTAATGCGACATCCTTCACACGAGTTCGATGAGGTAGGCGTCGTCGATATCTACGAGGATACGGAGATCTCGAGTTGTATCGAGGAGACGATGGCGGCTATTGAGGACAGGAGCTTTGAGGAGCCCGAGGATGATCCATTTCCCTCCGGCGAGACGGCACTCGAGCTAAAACCGCTACCTTCGATGCTGAAGTATGCTTTTTTTGATCATCATAGTGCTAACCCCGTTATTATATCCTCGTAGCTAGATCATGACCAAGAGGAGAGACTATTGGCGGTCTTGCAAGCGAGGAAGGAAGCAATTGAATGGAACTTGTCGGACCTTAAAGGAATTGATCCCTCTTTGTGCACGCATCGCATTTTCCAAGAGGAGGACTCTCCTCCCTCTAAAGAGGCACAAAGACGGCTCAACCCTAAGGTATGGGATGCCGTTAAGGAGGAGATTCTTAAATGGCTTAATGCAGGTATCATATATCCCATCTCCGACAGTCCATGGGTCAGTCCGGTGTATGTTGTCCCCAAGAAGGCGGGGATCACCGTGATGACAAATGACAAGGGCGAAGAACTTCAGACGCGTCTTCCGACGAAAGGGAGAGTTTGCATCGACTATCGGAAGCTTAACGCGGCGACGAAGAAGGACCATTTCCCCTTGCCATTTATTGACCAAATTCTTGAGAAGCTTAAAGGTCAAGGATTTTATTGCTTCCTAGATGGCTACTTGGGGTATAATCAACTAGCTATACAACCCGATGATCAGGAGAAGACGATGTTTACATGTCCATTTGGCACATATGCATTTCAGCGCATGCCACTTGGACTATGTAATGCCCCCGCCACATTTCAGAGGTGCATGATGGCCATCTTCTCCGATTTTATCGGAAAGAGCATGGAGGTCTTCATGGACGACTTCTCAGTTTTCGGCCCGGGTTTTGATGCGTGCTTGGAGCACTTAACTCAAATCCTTGACGTTTTCGTTAAGAAACGCCTAGTTCTTAGTTGGGAGAAGTCCCACTTCATGGTGCGAGAAGGTATAGTGCTTGGACATTTAGTTTCAAGCAAAGGTTTGGAAGTGGACAAGGCCAAGGTTGAGGTAATCCAAGACCTTGCACTCCCTAAATCGATAAGGGAACTTACAAGTTTCGTAGGGCATGTCGGTTTTTATCGTCGCTTTATTCAGGATTTTGCTAAAGTCTCAAAACCACTGACTTCTCTTCTTTGCAAGGAAAAAGACTTTATCATTGAGGAAGAAGGGAAACGCGCCTTTATGCAGCTGAAGAAAGCTTTAGTGGAAGCACCTATTTTACAAAGTCCTAATTGGGACTTACCTTTTGAGATTATGTGTGATGCTTCTGATTTTGCAGTGGGCGCGATTTTGGAGCAGCGAAGCGATAAGAAGCTGACCGCCATATGTTACGCAAGCAAGATGCTAGCTGACGCTCAACTTAATTAGACGACTACGGAGAAGGAGTTGTTGGCGGTTGTCTTTGCTTTGGAGAAGTTTCGGCCTTATATCTTGGGTAGCAAGATCATTGTCTATACGGACCATGCCGCATTGAAGTACTTGTTGTCCAAGAAAGAGGCCAAACCGCGACTAATTAGATGGGTTCTCCTCCTTCAAGAATTCGATTTGGAGATGAAGGATAAGAGGGGAAGTCAGAACTCGGTGGTTGATCATCTTTCTCAACTCCACACTACATCTTCAGGTGAGATTTGTGATACATTTCCCAATGAGCAGCTCCTCGCCGTTGTGACTAAGGTACCTTGGTTTGCGCATATTGTTAATTACTTAGTCACAAAATCTATCCCCGATTATTGGAACACGCATCAAAAGAAGAAATTTGCGTATGATGTTAGACATTATTTTTGGGAAGAACCCCAATTGTTATATGTAGGGGCTGATCAGATTATTCGGTGATGCGTTCTGGAGGAGGAACAAGAGCATATTCTAACGATGTGTCACTCATCTTTATGTGAAGGACATTTTGCGTTGAGGAAGACGGGAGCGAAGGTGCTACAAAGTGGCTTCTATTGGCCAACTCTATTCAAGGATGCAATCCAGTATTTCAAGAAGTGTCTAAAGTGCCAATCCGCATTGAACATCTCAAAGCGAGATGAAATGCCCTTGCAAACCATCCTTGGGGTAGAAATTTTTGATCTTTGGGGGATTGATTTTATGGGGCCATTTCCACCGTCGGAGGGCAAGGAGTATATTCTTGTAGCGGTGGACTATGTGTCCAAATGGGTCGAGACGATACCGACGAGGACAAACGATCATCGAGTGGTTAATAAGTTCATCGTTAACAATATCTTTTCTCGATTTGGTTGTCCTAGAGCTATTATTAATGATGGTGGGTCTCATTTTACTAACTCTCATTTCAGGAGTTTACTTAAGAAATATGGAGTTCACCATCGCGTCACGACCCCGTATCACCCCCAAGCAAATGGCCAAGTAGAAGTGAGCAATAGAGAAGTCAAGAACATATTGAAGAAGATCATTCGCACGGATGGAAGAGATTGGGCAGCGAAGCTACCCGATGCTCTATGGGCCTACCGCACTGCATTCAAGACACCCATTGGGATGTCTCCTTTTAGGCTCATTTATGGCAAGCCTTGCCACCTCCCCGTCGAGTTAGAGCATAGAGCGTATTGGGCCATTAAAAAGCTCAATCTATCTCTTGATCAAGCTGGAAAAGAAAGACTTCTACAACTTCAAGAGCTCCAAGAACTCCGGAATGAGTCATATCAAAATGCGGAGATTTATAAAGCCAAAAATAAAGCCTATCATGACAAGCACATTAATAGGAAATCTTTTCATGTTCATGACAAGGTATGGCTTTATAATTCTCATCTTAGACTCTTTCCAGGGAAATTACGCTCAAGGTGGGATGGTCCATATGAGATCCTTGAAGTGTATGACAATGGATCGGTCTTGATTTTAGATCCCAAGACCCAAAATTCCTTCAAGGTAAATGGACATAGGTTGAAGCCATACATTGGTGAAGAAGGACCTCCCCCTCCTCATAGGGAAGAGCTGCAATCCCTTGAGATCTCAGCCACTAGTTAGTCGTTGGAGTGAGGTACCTCTAGCTAAAGACGTAAAACTTAGCGCTTGTTGGGAGGCAACCCATCTTTATTTTATTTTTGCATTTATTCCCTTCTTTTGCTCTTGTTTTAGCATTTTTTTTACTTTTATATTTGCTGTTTGATTTGCTGTTTTATGTTGCTTCTTTATAAGTTTTTTAGGTACTATGGAGAGAGGAACATCAACGGAAGAAATTCAGCTCCAAAAAAACTGTTCAAATGAAGAGAAGAATGCCACCAATGCAAATTCCTGCTAAGTTTTTCTCTTACCTCCTATAACTCTTTTGCTTTTCCTGATGTTGCATGCCATGTATATTGATTGTCATCACATTTTCCATGAGCATGTTGAGTTTTATTGAGGACAATAAAAGGAATGGGCATGGGGGGGGGAGTTTTCTAGAAAACTTAAAATTTTTCAAAATTTTTGCATTTCTTCACTTAGTATTCTATGCATGATCAGATTTTTAAACATGTGAACAGCAACATGATCTTTTCAAAAACACATGAAATAGAAAAGCATATAGTGCATTAACACCTCCATTTGTTTAGAAAGTTGTGGGAAGAGCAACCTTAAGTGTATGTTGAGGAGATGGTAGAGTCAATGGAATTAGGGATCTAGGTATTCCTTTGGGGAGCCATAAAATCCAAACTAAGGATGTACTCAAGCTCATAGTATGATTTTTCAAAACTTTCTATACTTCTCATCCACTCATTCTTCTTTCTAAACTTTGAGTTAATGACTCCTTGCACGCACATCCTTCCGCCATCCATAGCAAGTTGTAGCTTGTATCATCCTTTGTTGGCACTAATACTATTGACATAGTGAAGCTCCCTGATCCATAGAGATACCAAAACCTCTTCGGGGGAATAAGCTGCATGTCTACTAAGGACGACACATGGGTAGGATGAGCACCATGAAATGAGTATGTTGTTTTTCAATAAAGTTGCATAAAAAGCCTTGAAAATTTCAAATTCTGAATTCTCTAATATCCTTCTTCAAAAAGGCTTGCAGCAAGTAGAATTAGGATGAATAAAGTAGAATTAGGAAGAAATAAAAATACAAAAAAATAGAGTTAGGAAGAAAGAAAGAGAAAAAAAAAAAAAAAAAAGAATTAGAATGGTAAGCTACCTCCCATGTGTTTTAGCCGACTCTATTTTATAGCCACTATGTATATAAGGATGATACTTGTTTCTAATTCTTTTGCCCTTATCATTCATGTCCATAGTGCAAGGAGGAAGCGACGATTGGTTTGGTATGATGAATTTCTTTTAATTATGTATATTCTATTAGTATGTAGAGCAAGAGCATTCTTAGTTTATTTGGTGGATTAAAGTGTTTGTTGGAGGAATGCCTTAATCTTGAGTTTCTAGTACATTACTTTCTTTTTGGCATCATTTAAGGTAGAACATTCATTTCAGATTCTATCAATGCTTAACCCATGGCTTTCTAAGCTTGTTAGTCCTATTTCATAATTTTTCTCTTTCCATTGCTAAGGGACTAGCAATGATTTAAGTTGGGGGGTGTGATAACATGCATTTATAACTTGAATTCTTATCCTAATTAACTTATATTCATGCTTATTTTATGTGAATATGATGCATGTTATCATACTTTTTAGAAATTTTCTCCATTGGCATGTCATTTCACTAAAGTTGATATCTATGCATAAATTAGGGATAATTTCATGCTTAATAGATGATTAATCTTTTGTTAAGTTTAAATTAATTGAAGTTAATCTCTATTATTGAATGATTTTTGACTTTAGTAAATGTTTGGAAGGATAATTTTAGGATGAATTTATGATTTAGAATGTTTAATGAGAAATGATTTAAGTAAATTCTAATTCATCTAGATTTCTTCGTTCAAAATATATTTTAAATGACATGATATTAAAAAGAAAAGAATTTGTGATCCAATGGAGAAAATTTGGATTAAAAGGAGTTGAATATTTTAAATTATGAATTTCTGAAGTTTAATGCCTTTTTCTAATTTTTTATTTGATTTTTATTTATATTTTCCTTATTAAAATCGGGCAAAAGGAGATTTTACTTATCTGCTGGGTGACGTGGCGAGCGGGGCCAGCTGGCGCACTGACGTGGCGTGCGGGACCACCGCGTGGGTGCGACGCGGCGCTGAGGCCACGTGGTAGAGCCACAGGTGACCCGCACGGGGCGCAGGTGGCGCACAGGGCGCGAACACGCGGCAGATGGCCACGCGACCATGCGGGTCCACGTGGGCGCCCATGTGGGGCACCACGTGGCTGGTAAGGATGGCAGTAGGAGGGCCCACGAGTATAGTGGGACCCTGGTGATAACATGCATTTATAATGTGAATTCTTATCCTAATTAACTCATATTCATGCTTATTTTATGTGAATATGATGCATGTTATCATACTTTTTAGGAATTTTCTCCATTGGCATGTCATTTCACTAAAGTCGATATTTATGCATAAATTAGGGATAATTTCATGCTTGATAGATGATTAATCTTTTGTTAAGTTTAAATTAATAGAAGTAAATCTCTTGTATTGAAGGATTTTTGACTTTAGTAAATGTTTGGAAAGATAATTTCAAGATGAATTTATGATTTAGAATGTTTACTGAGAAATAATTTAAGTAAATTCTAATTCATCTTGATTTCTTCTTTCAAAATATATTTTAAATGACATGATGTTAAAAAGGAAGAAATTTGTGATCCAATGGAGAAAATTTGGATTAAAAAGGAGTTGTATATTTTAAATTATGAATTTCTCAAGATTTATGCCTTTTTCCTATTTTTTTATAATTTTAAATTAATTTTTTCTTTACTAAAATCGCAAAAAAGGGGTTTATTACCTACAGGTGCTGACGTGGCGAGCGGGATCTGCGGGCGTCGACGTGGCGCGCGGGACCACCTCGAAGGTGCAACGCGACATTGAGGCCACGTGGCAAAGCCCAGGTTGCCCGCGCGAGGCGCAGGTGGCGCTGACGCGTGGCAAGAGGCCACGCAGACGGGCCCACGTGGACGCCCGTGAGGGGCGCCACGTGGCAGACGGAGGGGCTGGCAGTTGGAGGGCCCACGGGCATAGTGGGACCCTGGTAAGAGAGGGGGGCGGTAACGCAATTAGTGGATAATTGCGCCCCCCTATTTAACCGCGTTTTATCCCACAATTTCCTCCGTGTGGGACTATGTCCCACACATCTTACCTTTTACAGGCGACGTGGACGCGCGGTAGGCGTCGGATTCCATCAAGACAGCGAAGATCGCGTGGACCCGAGTCCACGCGATCAACAATCAAACACGTCCGCAAATGTGGGTTTAAGTGAACTCGATTGAGGCATCTTATTGCGCCACGTGGCTTCATTGGACGGTCGCGATCTTCATTGCGATTTTCACAGATCGGATGGCTGGCGGTGGATCTTCCTCATGATTGCGGATCGGGTGAATCTCGATCGCCCACTAACTTGAAGCCCCATCGGACGGCGGCGAGAATTCGTGGAAGAACTCCACGATCGCGGTCTGATCGAATCGCGATCGCAGAGCGATCCACCTGCGATCGTGGATCTTTTGACGTGGAAGCAAAGCCACAATCTCGGCGCACGTTTTCAGCTGAAGATGGCAAGAGAAACGTCCACAATCGAGACTCGATCGCCTCGTGATCGTGGGCCGATCACCGCTTGATCGTGGCCACAATCAAGCGCGATCGTAACTTCTTTTGAAGCAAAATTCAAGCCAATTCATTGGGAATTTGAAGCCACAACGCCGCTCAATCAAAACCGCCCCCACGACACATCAATTCCGCCCCCACGACCGCATCAATCGGCCACGATATTCGAGCCAATTTTCCTCTTTAAAAGCATGTAGTTCCCTTCTTTGTTCTTAACCTTTTGATCGATTCGTGAAGAAATTAAGCCAATTTCGAGGAAGGTCTTAAGTTCTCGTGATCCTCTACTTCCAAGTGTGTAGAGACGCATGCATTGAAGCATGATAATCACGATTTCATCTCTTGATTTCATCGAATTTTCCCCTCGAATTCTGAACATCCACGAGGAAGAATCCGAGCAAATTCGCTTCAATCCACAAGAACTGAGGCCCCATTCTTGCGGCAATCGGGTTAGTAGTGAGGTTTGATCGATTATCAAGAGGTAATTTGTATTTTTATTAGGTTAAGATCTTTAATTTCGCAAAGTAGTTCATAGTGTTCTTCATTTTTCCTAATTTTTAGTCCGAAAAATTGCTGATTTTGAAAATTGGATATCTCTCTGATTATAATTCCACTTGACTTTGGTTTCTTTGGATTCCTATTTTCATCAGCTTTCGGTGGATAGAAAATTCATTGAATTCCGAGTTCATTTGACCCTTCAATTTAACGTTTGACCGAGGACTGTTCATCTTTCATCAGAAGTCAAATGTTGACTTTCAGGGTCAATTACATTCAATTTACAAATCAGAATTCGATCATTTTGGTCTCTTTAGATTCCTCTAGTTCTTAACTTTCCATTGACATATAAATTGCAAGATTTGGATTTCATTTGACCATTCAATTTGAAGATTTCCTCTGGGGTGTTAATTTCGGGGATTTTCTGATATTTTATTTTTAATAAATCATAGTAAATCCATTTCTTATCCAAAAATCACGAATTATATATCAATAAATTCCATTTTCTCTCTAGTCTTCAAATATATAACTTTCGTAATCTTCTAACTCTTTTTGATTCTCTGATTTTACAGTACACCTACTGTTGGTCAAAGTCAACGCTTTGACTTTGACTTTTGACTTTTCTCTGTCAAACCCGAGAATTAAATTCTTAAAAATTCTTATTTAGCTTATTTATATCATTTCCATTCATTACTTCTTATTTTTACTTCTTTAAAACCTCATTTAAACCTAAGTTTGACCAAGTCAACTCTGCGATTAAAGTCAACCATGCTCTCTGTGGATCGACCCGATACTTACACATTACTTGATTTTATATCTTATATTTGTGAGTTCGGTTTTATAAATTTTGTTTGACCAGCGTTTTTGTGTTTTAACGACGCACGAAAACGACCCGTCACCTGGTAAGAGAGGGGGACGGTAACGCAATTAAATGATAATTGCGCCCCCCCTATTTAAGCGCATGTTTTCCCAATATTTTCTCCGTGTGGGACTATGTCCCACACTATTCTTACCTGTGCAGGACGCATGGCGGCCCACCGGACGTCGGATGCGATCAGGACAGCTAAGATCGCGTGGACCCACGCGATCATCAAATCAGCACGTGCGTTAAAGTCACTTTAAGTGGACGCGATCGGAGCGTTTACCTGACGCCACGTGGCGACACGAGAAGCGTCGGATCTTCATAAAAAATGGATACCGCTTGATCGCGATTGGACCGTCCACTCTCGTTAAGCTCCATCAGACGGTCCAGACGATTCGTGGAAGAACTCCACGATCGCGGTCCGATCGAACCGTGATCGCGACGCGATCGAGCCGCGATCGTGGAGCTTTCATCGTGGAATCGCCCCCTCAACGGCATCAAATCGATTCGTCGCGGAATTGAAGCCACGATCTATGCCCCAGAATCGCCCCCTCGACGCCATCAAACCCCTTCCACGACCGGGCTAATTTTCCCTTTAAAAACCCAAGTATTCTCCCTTTGTTCTTCAACTTTTGATCGATTCGTGAAGGAATTAAGCAAATTTCGAGGAAGATCTCTAGTCCATCGTGATCCCCCCGCATTTGGACTCGATTGCGAAGCAATTGGAGTGGGATTGATTACGAATATTTCCTTGATTTCATCGAATTTTCCCCTTGAATTCCGAACGTCCACGAGGAAGAATCCGAGCAAATTCGCTTTAATCCACGAGAATTGAAGCCCCATCCTTGTGTAAATCGGGTTAGTAGTGAGATTCGATCGATTATCAGGAGGTAATTTGAGTTTTTATTAGATTTAGAAACTTAATTTTGCAAATTAGTTCATAGTGTTCTTCATTTTCCCCAAATTCGAGTCTAAAAAATTACTGATTTTGAAAATAAGATATCTCTCTGATTATAATTTCAAATCACTTGATTCTGGTTTCAATAGATTGCTCTTTTCCTCAGCTTTCTGTGGATAGCAAATTCATTGAATTCCGAGTTCATTTGCCCCTCCAATTTGACGTTTGACCGAGGACTGTTCATCTTTTATCAGAAGTCAAACGTTTACTTTCAGGATCAATTACTTTAATTCACAAATCAGAATTCTATAATTTTGGTCTTGTTAGATTCCTCTGGTTCTTAGCTTTCCATTAACCTAGAAATTGCAAGATTTGGATTTCATTTGACCGGTCAATTTGACGATTTCCTCTGAGGTGTTCATTTCGGGGATTTTCTGATATTTGACTTTCAATAATTCATAGTAAATCCATTTCTTATCCAAAAATTACGAATTATATATCAATAAATTCCATTTTCTCTCTAGTTTCCAAATATATAATTTTTGTAATCATCTGACTCTATTTGATTCTCTGATTTTATAGAACACCTAATATTGGTCAAAGTCAATGCTTTGACTTTGACTTTTGACTTTTCTCTTTCAAATCCGAGAATTAAATTCTTAAAACTTCTTATTTAGCTTATTTATTTCATTTCCACTCATTACTTCTTATTTTTACTCCTCTAAAACCTCTTTTAAACCTAAGTTTGACCAAGTCTACTCTGTGATTAAAGTCAACCCTGCTCTTTGTGGATCGACCCGATACTTACACATTACTTGATTTTATATCTTATCTCTGTGAGTTCGGTTTTTATAAATTTTTTTTTACCAACGTTTTTGTGATTTAACGACGCACGAAAACGATCCGTCAACACACACATGTGGGCACACGTGCACACACATACGTGTGCGCCATGTGGCGTGTTCAGATATCACCACATGACAACGCTGTTTTTGCCCATGCCACTTTAGCTGCGACGTCAACAAGCAATATAAATATGAGTTTTAATATTTTTTAATTCAAAATAAATCCAAATAAATTCATAAAAAATCACAAAATTTAGAAAATATTCTAGAAAAATCCCTAAAAATTCAAAATTTTTAAAATATAGCTCTAAATTAATCCAAATATATCTTGTTCAAGGTGTTCTTCAAAATTCAATCAAATCGGATGATGAATTGAGGTGAGAAATTAGATATTTTAGTAGATTTGGAAACATAACTCAAAGCCAAATCCACAAAATAAAAATTTACTTGATTTGGATCAAGATTCACAAACAAATCAAAGAGGAAATTTAGATTGACAATTGATCACGAGGAGAGATAAAAATTGAAATTAAATTGAAAATTAACCTAGTCTACCCCGAAATAGCACTGGAAATGATCAAATTAGACGCTAGATCTAAGGGTTTTCATTCCGCAATTTCAAAGACAATCGTCGACATTTTAGAGGCGATTCTCTATATTCTTTTGATGAAATCTTGATTTCAAACACTCACTGGACGCAGAAATGAGTCTAGAAGAAGAAGAAATCAAGAGGTTAAAGGACAGAGTTGTCTAAGTAGTTGATTTACTCAAAACATTCAAGAATACTTTTTTTTCGAAGAACATGCATATAAATAGGCAAATTTGGACGTAGCCGTTCGATTTGGAGTTTCATCTTTGATCAACGGCTTTAATGAAATGATTGGATGCAAATCGTTACAATGAAGTCATGTCCGTTCAATTGAAGATGGAGTGCTGAGATTTATCCACGTTGCACATGAAGATCAAACACCACGAAACATATGTCATTTGATCTTCATGGGGCGTAAGGTTCTCCAGTTCCGGTGTCGGTACCGGTTTTATGTGAAAACCTAAACCTATACCTAACTTTGGTTCGGTGTCGGTGACAGTATTCTCCTGTGTCGGTTCGGTGAAACCTATACTTTTGGTGATTTGCCATTTGAAAAGAAAATAAATTATATAAAGTTTTTATGTCTCCATAATACGTAAATATAAAAATATATGTTTCACAAAGAAATGATAATAAATTAACACTTCTCAATAAAAAAATACAATATATCAATAATTAAAAATAAAAATCATAAATTTATAAATTTCAAATTTTAAAAATATTTAAAGAAATAATATAAACAATTTAGTTTTACATAATCATCTCTCAAAAGTTTAAATAGCAAAATTATCTATCTCTCTCTATCTTTCTCTCTCCCTCCCTCCATCTCTCACTCTCTTTTCCTCCCTCCCTCACTCTCTCTTCCTCCCTCCCTCTCTCTTGCTCACCCTCCCTCCCTCCCTCCCTCCCTCACTCTCTCTTCCTCCCTCCCTCTCTCTTGCTCACCCTCCCTCCCTCCCTCCCTCCCAAGCTCCCTCCCTCCCTCTCTCTCTCTCTCTCTCTCTCTCTCTCTCTCCTGCCCTCCCTCGATCTCTCTCTCCCGCCCTCCCTCGATCTCTCTCTCCCTCCATCTCTCTCTCCCCCCCGCACTCCCTCTCTCCCTCCCTCCCTCTGCTTAGATCAATGTATAGGTTAATTCTAAAGCTTAGAGAAACAATAATTGAAAAAGAGTTTCTGAAAAAGAAAATAAGGAGAAACCAGATCTGGAAATGCAGCCAATACTTAGATCAATCCAATTCTTCAGTCGTCGTTGAATAAAAAATTTAAACAAACTGCCAGGTGTCCATCAGTATCTCTCTCGCCTGCCTGCCCTCCCTCTCTCTCCCTCACCCGCCCTCCCTCTCGTCTCTCTCCCTCCCTCTCTCTCCCTCACCCGCCCTCCCTCTCGTCTCTCTCCCTCCCTCCCTCCCTCCCTCTCTCTCCCGCCCTCCCTCCCTCCCTCCCTCCCTCTCACTCTCTCCCGCGCTCCCTCCCTCCCTCCCTCCCTCCCTCCCTCTCCCTCCCTCCCTCCCTCTCCCTCCCGCCTTCCCTCTATCTCTCTCTCCCGCTCGCCCTCCCTCCCTCTCCCTCCCTCCCTCTCTCCCGCCCTCCCTTCCTTCCTCTCTCCCGCCCTCCCTCGCTCTCTCTCTCCCGCCCGCCCTCCCTCCCTCTCTCTCCCTCCCTCCCTCTCTCCCGCCCTCCCCCTCTCTCTCTCCTGCCCTCCCTCCCTCCCTCCTCTCTCCCGCCCTCCCGCGCTCTCTCTCTCCCGCTCTCCTTCGATCTCTCTCTCCCTCCTCCCTCCCGCTCTCCCTCCCTCCCTCTCTCTCTCTCCCGCCCTCCCTCCCTACCTCTCTCTCTCTCCCTAATAACATGCAATCTTAACATGATAAAACATGATTATTAATGTAAATTAAGGCATAAAATATTACATTTATGTGCATGTTATCAAACTTTGAGTGCATTTCTATCATTCTATGCAATTTTATGTTATAATCTCAAAATGCGTTAATTTAGGGTTAATTATGATGAATTAAAGATTAAAGATTTTATAACCCATCTTTACTTGAGATTATAAATGGTTTTTAAAGTTAAATAATAAGAGAAATCATTTTTTATGAACATTCATTTCATTTTCTAAAATTAAAATCTTAAAGAAATGAATGTATTTTTGAAATAAGAATTAAAACTCTTGTTATTTAAATAATTTGAATTTTTAGAATGATAGATAATTAAATTTCAAATCAAATGAAAGAAATTTGGATTAATTTGGAGTTGAATTTTAAAAGATATGATTTTTACAATTTTTAGGGATTTTTCTGGATTTTTTCTGGATTTTTCCTGATTTTTATAATTTTATTTTCTATTTAAAAACGTTTAAAAAATAAATAAAAAGTGCAAAAAGCACGCGGGTCCCACGCGGGTGCGTGACACGCAAGGCCACGTGGCAGAGCCACGCGGACCCACGCAGCACCTATGTGGCGCATATTATATATCTATAGTTTATATTATATATTATATGTAAAGGGGTTTTCAGCTTTCCATAGACCGGAAAGGTATTCAACCCCTTAATCCGTCGGGGTTTATAAACCCGACGGGTTTCAATAATTTTAGCCGTGTGGGACTAATCCATACGTTACTTACTCTACAGGTGACGTGGCTAACGGAGGACCGCTGGATCGGCGACGCATCAGAAGATCCACGCGTCGATCGTGTGGACGCGGACCACCTGACTTGATCAAAACACGTGCCAAATAAAGGGAATTATAACGGTCAGATTGGAGGCGACGTGGCAGCATCACACGCCTTGATCGAGTGAACGCGCGGTCCACACATCGCCAATCAAACACGTGCGCATTAATGAGGAGTTATGACGGTCACGATTTAACGCGCCGAAACGCATCGTGACCGTTGGATCGCGATCTAACGAGCTGAAATTGATGCGTTTTATAACGCATAACGTGAGGATTGATCTGGAGCATCCATCTGCGATCGGACGATCACGATATATCCGTAACGATTCACTCTAAGGCGGTTTAATCTGGACCGTTGATGGACCTTAACGCACCGATCGAACGGTTTTCCCCATTTCGCCCTATAAATAGACCTGTTCTTCGTCTTTTGTAATCATTCTTGAGGGATTTGATCTAATCGACCTATCTAAACCCCTTCTCTCTTGAATCTCTTTCTTGTAATCGCTTCTAGACTCAAAATCGTGTCCACGGAGTGTTTATAAGAGAGATTTCGACGATCATGCGAGGAGAATTTGTCTCTTGAACACAGATGTTCACAATTGAATTCGCGGAATGAATAGCTGTCGAACCGGCGATCAATTGGATCGATTTGATCGTTATCTCGGGTTAGAAAACAAGTTTATCCTCTTATCTATCGTCATGTATCATCAATTTTAGTTTTAGGATCTCAATTTAAGTTTAATTTCGTTTTAATTTCAATTTATGTTCTTCGTGATTTCGAAAATTTCATCCCACTTTCATCTTTGATTTCTCTGTGATTACTAATCCAAATCGAGCGATTTTTGATTCCACGGATAGATCTTTGAGTTATCTTTCTAAAAACACTATTTTCCCTAATTTTTCACCTCAAATCATCATCCAATTTGACCAAATTCCAAAAGATCTCTCAAAAATATCTTAATTCCCTGTGGATTCGACCCTTATTTACCATTATACCCTTCAATTCGTGATTAATTCTCAAAATTGGTAAATTTGGAATAATTTTTGACACGAGACCATGTGAAATCGACGACCTCGCGGTCTCGTCTCGTCACTCCCGCCCTCCCTCCCTCTCTCTGTCCCGCATCCCTCCCTCTCTCTCTCCTCCCTCCCTCTCTCTCCTGCCGTCCCTACCTCTCTCTCTCCTGCCCTCCCTCCCTCTCTCCCCACTGCGTTACTTTCCTGCATTAAATTCTGTTACTCCCCCTCCCCCTTCCCCCCTCTGATGTAGGATAATTCGGAATTGATAATGTGTATGATGTTAATGAGGTGGAGATGAATATTTGAGGAGAGGTGTAATTGATAATGAGAAAGCCTACTGATTTAATGATATAGTAATCCTACAATTTTGGAGGATCTATGAAGTGATATCAGTGAGAATTAAAGTTATAATTTAGGGAGTGTAATAAGGGAGAGGATGGTTATGATAAGTGGGAAAGAGAAATGGATAATAGGGGATTTGTAATAAGAGATAATTATAGAAAGAAGATAAAAGGGATACTGATGGAGAATTATTTCGAAACATGAACACAAGGGTTCTAAGTGAAGCTAACCTCCTCCTCCTCCTTATCTACCAGTTTGAGAAATCATCCATTTCTTAAATGGATGAAGAAGACCTCTCTAAATAATTAAAGAGAGTGTAGATCTTAAGGGAATTATCTTCCCTCACTCTATTTTACACTGATCTAAAGATTGACTTGGTCAAAAGAAATTAGCCTTATCCTTAGATAATTAGAATTCCTTGAATGGACCAAGTCAACCACCTTCTACCTTGATATAGGTTCCTTATTTTCCAAACCATATCCACTATATCATAGGTACCTTTGGCATTCACTTAGAAGTTATGGTGAAGCGTTGCGTCGTAGAAGTTAGTTTCTGCGTCGTTTGACCGGTTGACCCGATCCGGAGTCCTTTGGCATTCACTTAGCAGGTTGACGAAAAGGAAGATAGCTTCGCGTCCGAAGGCTATGCGAATCGGGAAGTCTCATTTTTCCATTATTTCCGTACGTAGCGCGTTGTCGATCGATGATGAAATTGAATCTTCTTCTTAAACTCGTCATGTTCTTCGCTGTTGATGAGTAAACGACGCCTCCACGTGCCTCTTGCAGTGTTCGGTTAACTTTGACAAAACATTGCTCAATACGTTCTGTAACAGAATTCCGTTATCCGCACAGTCATCCTCGGCTGTATGTTTGACCGTTCGCGATTCCATCGTGACCGTTTCATGTTCTTCCAAGTGCCGTGCTTCATACAAGTTTGTCAGGTCTTCAATGTTGTTCAGCAGTCGTGACGATCTCCCTTCTTTCTGAACAGGTCCACCGAGCCGACTCCTCAAGCCAGCTTTCCTTGGCTTTAATGCCATCAGATGATTTCTCAGTCTTTTCGATATTATCTTTTTTTTGTTGTTGGGATCGTTGGATAGCTGCGGCGATGTGGAGAGAAGGCAATACGTTAGTTGAGGTTTCTCTATTTCCGCGACCACGTGATGACTTTGCGGCTTCGTTGGCAGCGTTTGAAGATAGTATTCTTCACGCCGAAAGTCCTCGGGGACGTGTGTAGCTTCCCTTGAACTCCGCGTAAAGAGATTCTTATTTCCTTCTTGATTACAGACTCATCGTTGTAATCATCGGGAGCTGAATCCTTGTTGGAACTTTGTCTTCTTCTTTGTTGGAGTCAGTATCGCCAAACATTTCCTTCTGATCGTATTCTCTATCTTCGTCTTCCAATCGTGTCGAATATCATCTTCTTTGTGCTCTCTAGGTTGATCAACAGATGAAATGTGTAATCTCAGTCCTTGAGGATGATAGGAAGATGATCCTTGGTTGGGTTTCCTTGTTGTAGTCTTCTCTTGTTGTACCCTTGGTTGGGTATATTCATGCACAAGGTTTTGTTTTGAAGTCGAACAAGAAGATAATTTCTTCCATGGTAATTAATATGTAGATATCTCCTAAAATTCTAACTATAGGTGGTATTCAAAGAAAGAATAACATTTAATATCAAGAGGATTCCTGTTAATTTCTTGAGATCATTACTTTAAAAATATACAAGGTTACCTATGATATAGTAGATATGGTGTGGAAAATTAGGAACCTATATCAAAGATAAAAGGTTGGTTGACTTGGTCCATTCAAGGGATTCTAAGTTTCTAAGGATAAAGGTTATATTTCTTTTGACCAAGTCAATCTTTGGATCAGTATAAAATAGAAAAAGGAGGGAAGATAGTTCCCTTAAGATCTACACTCTCTTTATTTATTTAGAGAGGTATTTTTCATCCATTTAAGGAATGGATAATTTCTCAAATTGGTAGATAAGGAGGAGGAGGAGGAGGAGGATAGGTTCACTTAGAACCCTTGGGTTCATGTTCCGAAATAATTCTCCATCACCCTCTCTCTCCCTCGCGCGCGGGGAAGAAATAATTCTATCTCGCGCGGGGAGGAAATTATATCTCGGGGGGGGGGGTAAACAGTGAAACCGAAAGCTTCTGGTGACACTGGAAGCGAAAACCGAAACCGAACCGAAGCCTTCGGTTTGACTTTTTTTTGCCACCGCCGATGTCGGTTCGGTTCGGTTTTCGGGTGTCCGGTACGGTTTTGGAGAACCTTAATCGGGCGCTCTAGATGTGTATATGTGTCCATGGAAGTCCATCGACCACTTTAATCTCAGCTCTTATAACTCCTCAGATGACTAGCTAAGATTAAGTCATTTTAAAATGATTCGATGACGAATTGCGATTTATTCGTGTGATTGAATCAACGATCGCAATTCATTCATGTGATTACACACTGCAGAATGCGCCAAGTCACCTATGTGTAAAAACAAAGAGAAATTGTCCAACATGACAAAAGTCAAAGCAAATTAATGGGTATATAAGTAATGCGCATATAGTGGGTTAGTGAAAATCCACAATAAATGCTTAACCCACAAATTGCTCGCGCACACATGCGCATACATGTGCACACGTGCACTCACCTGCACACACTAGCACACGTGTGCGCTAAGTGGTGACACATTTTGCTCTTGCCACATCAGCTGTCACATCAATTGCCACGTCAGCACCCGATATAAAAATATTTTTAATTCAAAATAAATTCAAATAAATTAAGAAAAATTCTAGAAAAATCTCTAAAAATTAGAAAATTCATAACTTTCAAAATGGAACTCCAAATTTATCTTTTTGTATCAGAAATTAAATAATCTATCATTTTAAAAATTTAAATTTAATAAATAACAAGATAATAAATTTCTATTTAAAAAATACACTCATTTCTCTTAGAAGTTAAAACTTAGAAAAATAAATGAGTATGTAAAAACTATTTTCTCTTATTATTTAACATTAAAACCCAATTATAATATCAAATATAGATGAGAATAATCTACTCTAAAATATATTATTTAGAAATACATAATTATCCCTAAAATAGTGAATTTTGGTATTATAACTTAAAATTACATGAAATAATGATATGCATAAAAATAGAATGTCTTGATGTCTTAATTTGCATGAATAATGGTATTATTGCATGTTAAAATTACATGTTATCGCTACCTCCAATCTTAATTTCAGATATTTGGCAATTATTTTGTCAATCATCATGCTTTCATAACTAATGATATGATGCGTAATAGATACTCAATGAAAACAAATTTAAAAAGTCTGAATTGGTTCACAAAGCCCAAAATCATAATATTTTCCCCAAAAACAAAAGATCTAGGCCCTTTTGATTTTCCATTCTTCAGATATCACAAGAGAAGATACAATTCAATTGCCTAGGTATATTTCAACCACCATGATGACAGCCTTAGATGCCGATATCGAGTGGATATTGGTAGCCAATGGTGTCAAAACCTATCTAGTATCTGATAATCATGGTGGATATCAGATATAGTACTCCAATATTAGATATCTGGTATCCACTTGATATTGGAATTTTGCCTACATCCATAGCATTTGGATGCTGATATCAGGTATCCGAATATTTTTTATAAATATGTTTATCAAATTTTTGATGTTATTTAAGATCAGATGCAATATCTGGCAATATCCTGCAATATCCATGATATCTGTCTACATCCCATCCAATATTTTTCATCCCACTCATCTAATATCCGATATCTGATATCGGATAGTACAGTCCTCAATATATACTCAAATATCAGATATTGGTATGTCTCGATAATGGGTATCACCAAGTTCTTTCTTAGTTTGCAGTGTAATTGTATAGAATCTTCTTGAAATTGACCTAGGAGTAATGATTCAGATAGATGATTATTATTCATATTAGACTTGTATAACTCCAAACATTGAAGAAATATGTCACAATCCAATTATAAAAATAAAAGCATCGAGTGAAATTTTTTCTGTAAGTTTGATCCAACATTCCTTATTTATCTTAAGAGTTTTTTCTCCTGCGTCCATTTGCCTTTGGGCTTACAAATTACCATCTACGTCTCTATCAGCTGATAGTTCCAATTTTAATGAGCATTCTATTAATATCTGTTTTAAAACACATTTTTTCAGAACAAATCATCCACACAAAAATTAATAAATCAACATCTAATCCAGGAAGACTACTCAGATTCAGCAAGCCACGCCCAAGACCCAAGAAATAAAACAAGAGAAAAAGAAGGAAACGGCGTTTCTGGTCAACGTTATGGCAGATGTGGATTAAATTACCATGTCCCTTACTTTCGTTGGGAGCAGCTTTAAATCCAGTCTTTGGACAACAACATTATGTACAGAGGTACATTGACAACTGCAATGATAGAAAGCATTCTAAAAACACGTACCAGGCATAGGTAAACCGCCCTGCCTGCTCTTGACTTAACAATAATCTCCGATTGCCTCACATCTGCCCCCTTCACATCCAAGGCAATGGATGTCTCCATTTCTTGCTTCTGCAAATGTTTCTTTGCCCCAGGCCGCACCACAGCATTGCCCCTGCACCAATCAAACTCATCAGTACAGACAATTATTAAAGGATTTTGTAGCAAAAAGAGAATTTTGTAGCACCTTCCCAACAGGGCTGTATTGCTAGCAGATGAAGGCTGATCCCTTGATGCGGCTTTCTTGACAAGATGCATGGATCCCTCTGCATCCCAAACCATTTCATACTCGACGAGCTTGTCTTCGTCCTTTTCCTTGGGGATTGTTAAAAGGCTTCTCAGCACCTGCATCCATTGGTCCCAACTGCCAATGCTGCTTGAGGGCCACAACACTGCCAAGAGGAAAGTAACAGCAAAGAGACACAAGTACCTGAAAACAAAGAAATATTAGTGATCACAAGCTTCAATAGAAAAACCCTTTTTAACCAGATATATATAGAACAAGAGAGTGTTACACTGGAAGATTACCACAAATATATGTGGGTTTGCCTGGGAAGGAAACACAGACTTATTGACACATGGCCTGGTTGTGTTTTATTGGAGCCCCCAAAGACAGAAAGCAACATGAAAGAAGGATAAAGGTTCCCTTGCTGCCAACTAACAGTCCCAAGTGTGTGCTGCAGAAAAGATGCACAAAATGATCAGAGCAATAGAATTAATTTTCTACTAAATCAAAATGGGATCTCATGCACGCACACAGGTACCTCTATCACTGGCCCTGAGGAAGTGAAATGTGTCACTGAGCATTGATCATGATCATGCCCGGACAGAACAAGAATCTGATGAAATGCATTCAAAAGTTTTTCATTAAATAGGGGCAGATTTTCTGTGCCATTTTCTCTATAAAAGGAACGTTGGCTATGATTTTAGGTGTAGTAGGGGAAGGTGGGGTATCAAAGATGAGGGGGAACTCACAGGCTTCATGAGCTCCAATAGTTGTTCAGATGTTTTCTCTGTGAGATAATTCTGATACCTACATGAATCAAATTTTCAAGGATGCCTTTAATGCCAGTCACATCAAATACAGAAGTTATCACTAACCCAGAACCAATAAAATATACAGCAGATAATAGAGAAATAGGTGAGAGGAGGTGAGTGTAAGTGGGGAAAAGGAAGGGGGAGCACCCACAAGCTCCAAGATTGCATGAGAGGAGAAATGCCCAAGACAGACAGGCAAGGATGAGAGAGACATAACTTTTCATTCTTCATTTCCCATGACCAAAGAAGGGGACCAACCCCCTATTCATAACCATAGGGGTATCCTTGCAACTTCCCACTAGTGAGGGTATATTTGTAAATGCCTGGTAAGGGTTCATATCACAAAGACAGAAACTTACATTATTTCTTGATCAGGTCCGGCACGGGAAACCCTCTGGGAGAAGTCATGAACAACTACTTCATCATTCAAGCTCGTAGTCAAAGAGCAATATGTTGAACACCAAAACGTACTTGATTAATAACTGGGGAAGTGCGATGTGGACCACAAGGTGTTTCATCAGGGCGATATAGCGGAATGTGCGTAAGAAGAACCCTAGGATTTGGTCCTAGGTCCAAATAGAATATAAGATAAATGAAGTTTCTAACAGTTAACAATACAGGCCAACATCAGTGGATAACAATACAAACCCTTTGACACGTTCTTGATGAACTCCCACGTCAAAGATGAGATCAGCCCTTGAGCAGGTCCTGATTGGGACAACCAATTACAAAAAAGTGGAAATTAAGAACATTCACAGTTAAAGTAAATAGTATCTTCTATTGTGGCCCTGTACAGGCAACATAAATACAGTCAACTCTGAACGAAAATATCAGATATTCATACACATCAAAACACCAAGGGTCTAGAGGAATTGGGGTAAGAGTGGATGGAATCCCAGATGAAAATGAAAAGGTTGTGTGTGTACCATCAAGTGTTTGGGCATCAACAACAACAAATTCCACCTCCTGGATTGTGAAATGGTAGTTTCGTGAACCAAATCCTCTTTCAAAGCGGCTAATCACCTGTAACATAATTGTGTAAGCGCACACTATTACGAAAGAAGTATACTAAAGAGTTTAACAAAAGATTGATTTCAACAATTTTAGAACTGGGAAAACTAGTTTGACCCATGAGGAAAGGATAGCAGAATTAGGACATTGTTGGATCAGCTGCCTATGCCCTTCATTGACCAGGCCTAAAGAACTTAAAAGTGCACACATGAATTTCTTAGAATTGCATCAGACCACGGATTGATTCTGACTTTCATATTTCTTCTGAACGTAATCAGGCAAGGAAATCATAATCTCTTAATAACAGGGTAAAAATGTTTATATTGAATTGAGCCTTGGGTCATCTTACTCTAGGACTACTCTTCTTCCAAATGATCTGGTTTCAAAAACGATGATCTGCCTTATCCAGATGTATCAAGAGCACGAGCCTTCCACAAGAATTAGAGAGAGTGTAGAACTGTAAAGCAAACCTCTGGATGACGCAAATGTAAAACCGAATATCCGATGTCATGATTCCCACTAAGGTAGTAAACCTTGATGTCCGAATCTCTCCCTCTTTCCTTTAAATAGAATACATGCTTGAACCGATTCAATGACTCCTCCCATCTGTACAGAATGGACATGAGAGAAAACATTACGAGTGCAAAATTATAACAAAAGAAAGATTCTTTGAAATTCATAACAGAGAGAAATAAAATTCATTTTAAGGACTCTCTTACGATCGGATCTCAAAAACATAAGAGAAAAACAAAACAACGGTTCCTCACTCTTGATCTGACAAGAATGGGCCCCCGTCGAATTGGTCACCCAGAAAAAGAACCACGTCGGGCTTGTGAGGCAGAATAGATGATAAGAAAGATCTTCGCATGTACAGATCTGTGTAGAACTTCGCTGCCTTCAATACCATTGACTCTCGCGGAAGCCTCAACGACGTCCAATCCATCAGCTGCAAAAATCAAAAGCTTCAAAGTGCTACACTAAAATTTGCCAGAAATATCAAATTCAGTAAAAGATCTATTTGTTGAACGTTTTTGGTCGTTATATCTTCCGGTTCAGCCTGGTCTAATTTGGCGGAAAGGAAGGGACGTAACCATCGATCTCATGGGATTCCAGGGAAATACGGGATGGTGGGAGCATATAGACCTGCGGATCGGCAAGAACTGCAACATCCACGCGGTGCGGTTGATTATCTTCGCCGATCATTCCCTGAAAGAGCCCCGAAATAAATGACGCCCATTAAGGCGTAGAAATCCGAGGCCACGAGAGATAAACGGCAATGAGGAAGTGGACGTGACGTAGAAATCCCAGGAGAGAAACAAGGTCCTTGAAGACTTCTCCCGGCTGAGATGCATACCGAGGATTCTTGGTGGGGCCAGGAGCACGTCCAGAGGGGGAGCCAATAGGCGATCATCTCCCCGTAGAGGAGCGTAGCGACCCATGCGCAGCAGAGGAAGACCGTCGCACGGCAAGGACGGAGCATCTTCCCTTCGGATGTGGCTTCCACCACAATCGAACTCTTTTACTTCACACAATCACACCAATAGTATATATCACTGACCCTAGAGCCAGTTGTCAAGGCATTCACCGTAAAATGTTAACCTTGTTCATGGATTCAAACACTATACAAGTGTCAGATAACAAAATTTTTGCTATATCTGGATCTTCAAAATGCATGTATAAGCTAGATATTTCTTGTGGATGTTCATATAGGGGCCAGTGTTTCATCATATATTCTTCAAATAATCTATTAAGTGAATAAATGATGTAGGATATTTCAAAAATGATAATATGTATGAAGATGACGATATATGTATGAAGATATGGTTGAAAAATGAATGGAATATAATATGATATCTATTGATAATAATTATGAAATAATCCTACAAATGTATGAGGATCTATGAATGATATCATAAGGGAATAATTATGTATATTAGTGGGGAACTAATATATGGTAATTTTGAAAATAATAGAGAAGTGTAATAAAATAATAATAATGCGTTGAGTGAGAGATAATTGGAGAGATTAATACGTTTTATTTAATGAAGGGGATCAAAATTATTGTGATGTTGGATGTGGAATAGATATTTAAGTGCGAATACGGAGGTTAGAATAGTGATCAGTGAAGAGTTGGAGAAGAGTGATTCGGAAAAATGACAGAGAGGATAATGATAAGGATCGTGAATACAATAGAGAAGAAATAAGAATAATATGTAATTATTTAAGTGACGGAAGGAAGATTAATGTGGAGAGGGTTTAGTATTGATAATACGGATTAATTGAGGTGTAGATTAGTCAATGTAGAAATAGGATAATGCGTTTTAGAGAGTGAGATGATAATGAGAAGGATCGAAAGTGTGAAGAGAAAGAGAACGAATGAGATAAGATTTCGGCTTATAGGGACAAGGATATGGATATTGATAGGGGTAGTAAGAGAGGGTATAAACTGGATAGGACTATGATTGGGGTATCTTAGGATGATTTTTGGAATTAGTATACAGAAGAAAATAGATAGGAAGGACAGTGTAACATTGGACTTACAGATTATACATAAGAACTATTAAACACAGTGAAAGAGAGAGGATGATACCAGATTGGAAGATGAAGACAATGCTCCAAAATCTCTCAACTGAAGTAGATATTCCTCGGTTATTCTCTGACAGGTAATGGCTGAAAGTGACAGAACGGGGGGAGAAAAGAAAGGATAATAGAAAGTTCGGAGTGAGAGGATGCGGGAGAGGCACGGGAGATCACAAGGACACCGATGTTTCCAAAAGGAAGACAATTCATTTCATTACAACAACTTCCGTTTTCTTTTACAAGTTTTCGTTATATAGATGTAAAAGAATGGGAGTTACGGCGAAGCATCATGTCGTGGAAGTTATTTTCCGTAGATGAACAGTTATGCAGACTTCGAAAATTTTTCATGTCTGTCATGGTGCTCATGGTGATCGTCGAATGATATCGGTCCATGATAAAATTGACGGTTTTGGGGATTTTAACGATGCATACGCGGAGTCGGACTGGGTCAGAAGTTTCCCGAAACCCCTTAATCGTCGGCGCGTCTCGTCGTTGTAGCCGTAAGAGATACTGAATGACGTCGTTTCGCAATTTCGTGGTTGACGGGTTGGCTTGCCTTCCTATCTTTTGAAGTCCTCGGCTTGATCAGCAGGTGACGAGCAGGCAGATAGCAAACAAGGGTAGAGCCAATCATCTGGGAAATCCAATAAATGATAACCGTTGGGACGGCGATTTGGCCAGAGATAGCGAGCGTGAAATTGACTGCGAGATTGACGTGGCCGCTAGATGAGTTTGTGGCAATATAGACGGCGGCGAAGAGAGATAAGTTTGTTGGAGATGTCTACGTGGATTCGGCGTCATGCCTGCGATCTTCAACAGAGCGGGAATTCTTCTTGATGAGGGAGTATCACGATATCTTCACTTGTTGATCTTAAGTGTTCTCTCGTTGGATATCCTTGTGCTCACACGGGCTTTGGTTTAAAACGAAGCTCATCGGTCTTCATAAGCCACTGAGATGTTGTTAAGGTGATAGCAGCAGTTATATGGTCGATTAGTAATAATCAGCTCACACCTTCATATTCTTTCAAAGCTGTGAAGATGATGTAGGATATTTCAAAGATACGATGCTATGTATGATGATGATATGATTAAGGAAATAATCCTACAAGTGAATGGAGGATCTATGAAGTGATATCAGTGAGAGGTAGGTTTATAATTCAGAGAAATAAGGAAGAGAATAATTTGTAAAGTGATAGGAATAGATGAATGATAATGATAGATTATGAAGTTAGGGATATAAGAAGAGGATGGTGCGGATTATGAGAAGGGAATAGTGAACGGAATTTAGGAGAAATCAGATAGATGAATATGAGATGAGGTATGCGGAGATATAACGGCAGAATATATTATATATTATAATATAGCAAATAGGGAGAGAAGGTGAGAGACGAGAGTAGATCGTGCAAGGAGAGGGAGTGTCAGAAAATGACGAGGGATGTGGGAGATTAGAGAGGACCAAGAATCTAATGTGGACTTAAGATTTATGAAACGAACTATCAATCACGTAAAAGGAGGTAGAGGATGATACCTTGAGAACGACGTGAAGAAGATGCTTTCGAGAATACCGTATTGATCTAGATCTGCCTTGGAATGCTTTAGACACGATGTTGATGAAAGTGGACAGAACGGGAGGGAGAAAAGGAAGGGAGATAGAACGCGGAGATGAAGAGGTTGCGGGAGAATGGTGGAGACACAGGAGAACACGAAACACAAAGGTGATAATCACCGAAGAACCAAAGTAACCAATTTTATCAAAAAACATCTATCGTTCTCCATTACAAACTTTTGTTTTAAAGGAACAAGAGATAGAGGCATTTGAAGCGTCGCGTTGCTGTCGTTTCCGCGTACGCTAGTTATGGAAATCGGGAGTGTTCTAAATTTTCTTTGATCCCGCATACAAAGAGGTATTTTTGGTTGCAGAGGCACTTAGGCGAATTGCTTCTTGTCCATTAAAGTCTTCCATTTGATGGGTTGATGAAGGGGAGATTCTCCACGTGGATGAGTATTCAAAGATGCATCATCATAACTTCCGCGTACCATGTTTATACACTTCATGGAAAGCTCTCTTTATGTCCTTTGACATCCATGATATCTATCGTTAGAAAGTCCTTATTGTATCCGGTTATTACGGATTGACTGAGCGAATCGTTTCTTGTCTTTGACGTTTTGAAATTCCGGTGGAGGATATGGAGAGGAGGCTGAGACGGTTGGCGGTAGCTATGATAGTTTTCTCTTATTCAAACCAAACTTCCGTTTATGCTGAACTGCTGATGGAAAGATAGATAGCAGGCGGCGAATAAATAGATAACTTTTGAGATTAATGGCAAGTAACGAATAAATAGATAGCCGTGTGGGAAGATAGATAGCTGGCGGCGAATAAATAGATAGCTTGTGAGATTAGATCGGAACGGTCATCTGGTCGAGATAGTGAGTGTGCACCCATGTGGCTGAGTCTGGATCTTTTCTCATGCAGCTTACTTTCTGAAGATTAAGGAGGCGACACTCATGCTCAAAGAGGAGAGCGGATCGAGTTTTTACGCGATCTCATAACAAGGCCTCTCTGCCAGCGAACTCCCGGAAGATGTCTACGGTGGCAAGTGGGAGATAGTCCTGTCAAGATTTTCTTCTTCTTTTTTGTCTCACTTCTTCACTTGGACTTCTTTTCTGTCTCACTTCTTCACTTGGACTTCTTTTTCTGTCTTTAAATTCTGCATATCCGTCTTCACCGCGTTCTTCATTCAAAGTAGTCGTCATTCACATGGAAGATACGTGGAATGCGTCATGGATTTCATGACTTAATCCTTGATCCTGATTCGCCGCGAATTACACTGACAGAGTCCTCGGTTGGAGATTTCAAATACACTGTCGTTGTTGCAGTGTTTGGTCAAAATGATAATCTTCTCATGAGAGGCAGAAGAGGACGGATGATGCTGCGCGCGATGAGTGGACAATCGTGGGTTATCGCCGGGGAGATTTCCTTGCGTCCTCTCTTTTCGATCTTGTGTCGTCTTCTGTTGCGGTCATTCTGTAGAGAAAGTGTTTATAGGTATATTCCTTGCTCACTATAGTCACATCTTCATTATCTTGATTGTTTCTGTGATGATGAGAGTTGACAATGGATGACGTGGAGACCTCCAGAGTTGGTTCACTGCTCCATATCAGCAAAGAGGGTTGACCTCGGTGAAGAGAATTCAAATTAAGTCTTCAATTTAGTGAGAGATGTGAGCTCCTCTTTGTCTTCATTTCTTTGGAAGGCTTCATGTGCTTCAATGCCCCATAGATGCATGAGATTATTCATGCAAAGAAATTGTCTTTGAGTAGGATAAAATATAGTTTCTCCCATAGGTAATTAATATGGAGATCTCTCCTATAATTCTAACTAAGGGTGGTTTCAAAGAAATAAAGGGATGTAACTCAAGGAGGTTTCCTACTGATTTTCTTTTGAGATCATTAATTAAAATGATATAAGGTACCTATGATATGGTGGACAGGTTTGGAAATTAAGGACCCTATTTCAAGGTAAGATGGTGGTTGACTTGGTCCATTCAAGGGATTCTAATTATCTAAGGATAAGGCTAATTTCTTTTGACCAAGTCAATCTTTGAATCAGTATAAAATAGGAAGGAGAAAAGATAATTCCCTTAAGATCTACACTCTCTTTAATTATTTAGAGAGGTCTTCTTCATCCATTTAATGAATGGATAATTTTTTTAAATTATCCATTCATGAGTGAGGAGGAGAATAAGTTCACTTGGAACCCTTATGTTCATGTTTGGAAATCATTCTCCATCAGAAGATCTTCCTTGATGCAGATAAAATCGTAGAAGATGGATATAGCTCATCTACGTGTCTATATGGATCCTCAGAAGGTTTACCATGGAAGATAGGAAGCATACTCATAACATGGGAGTCTATTCTAAAATTTGCCCCTCTATTTAGGAGTGCATGAATTCTCGTGACAGGTCTCTGGAGGATGGGCCTAGAGTAGTCACTAAGACGTTTCCTTCCATTTCTCTCATCAATCCGGGCCATTTCTACTGGTTATATCGATTCTACGGTGGAAGAGGTCTTGGTAGTGTTGGGGATTGCGAGGATCGTTCAAAAAGATCTACGTTTAATAGATTATTCCATAATCTCAAGGTCGTCTGTCATCTCATGGAAGGGTGGCTGAATATAAATACTTATAAAATTATCAAAAATTGACGTCGATCGTACCTGAGTGTCGGTGTCCATGAGAGTGAATCGCTCATAACGCGAATTTGAAGAAATGATCGCCCGTGATCCTTAGAAAAGGGGCAAAATCAATTAATCTTATTGAATTAAGGATCTCAAAGATTAATTTCTACATCGGATCACTCAATGTATGATTGGTGTGACTGAATTCCAAGAAATTTAGAGAAAAATCCACATTGACCAAGTCAAAATTGACTAAATTGATCAAAATTTTGCCTTAACTCCCCGGCAACGGCGCCATTTGATGAGACGAGACCGCGAGGTCATTGAAATCACACAGTCATGTGTCAAAATAAAGTTCAAACTTACCAATTTGAGGAATAATTCATGAACTGAGGGGTATAATGGTAAATGAGGGTCGAATCCATAGGAAATTAGGGAAATTTTGAAGGATCTCTTCAAATTTGATCAAATCGGTTGATGAATCATTGATAGAAATTGGGAAAAATTATATTTTATGAAAGAGTACTTGAAGAAGAATCCACGGAATCAAAAATCAATGAATTTGACATTGACTCTGCGGAGAAATTGAAGATTGAATAGCGACGATTTTTCAGAAAATCTAAAGAACGAAAAACTGAAAATTAAAATGAAATTCACTTCAATATTCTAAATTAAATACTAAAAAAAGATAGATTAGGATGAAACACGATCCCTAACCCACAATTGCGATCGAATTGATCCAAATAATCGCCGGAATCAAGGCTATTCATCAAAATTCAGAAATTAGAATTCGTGGAGTTAAAGCGTCGATTTCTTCATCCTCGATCGTCGAAATCTTGATCTTAAGCATTCCGTGGATGCGGAAATGAGTCTAGAAGCGATTGGGATCAAGAGGTTCAAGAGATTTTGTGTCTAAATAGTTTGATTAAGTTGAATTGCCCTCGAATGCTTTACAAGCTCAAAGAACATCTCAATTTATAGGCAATTTGGGTTTAATCGCCCGATGAAACGCTTGATCTTCGATCAACGGCTCTGATGAAACGCATCAATGCAAATCGGTACTGTTAAGTTGTAGCCGTTGGATTGCCGATCAATTGCCGAGATTTCGCCACATCGCATGCGTTATATCCACAGTTAGATCACAATCGGACGCTCTTGATGTGTTTTTCCTCGGTTTAATATCGACTGTTATAACTCCTCTAGATCAATAGTCGAGTTTAAAACGCGATCCGGTGAATCCAATTTTGCCACGTACCCCTATACGAAGTGTTTATGCGGTCGTTAAAACACACAAACATCGGTAAAACAAAATTTATAATTCTGAACTCATAATAACAAAGATTTAAAATCAAGTATAGTGTAAAGATCGGGTCGATCAATAGAGAACACGATTGACTTTGATCGCAGAGTTGACTTGGTCAAACTTAGGTTTAACTAGGGTTTTTAAGAAGTGAAAATGATATTTAATAAATAAAAATGATCTAAATATACTAAATAAAATATTTTAAGAATTTAGAAGCTGATTTGACAAAGAAATGTCAAAAGTCAATGTCAAAGCGTTGACTTTGACCAACAGTTGACTTTACGTAAAATCATAGAATAAAAAAGGGCTTAGAAGATTACAAAAATTATATATTCAGAAACAATAGAAAAAAATTGAATTTATTGATATAAAATTCGTGATTTTTTTGATACGAATTGGATTTATTATGAATTATTGAAAATCAAAGATAAGAAAAATCCCGAAATGAACACTTCAGTGTAAATCTTTAAATTGACTAACCAAATGATATCCAAATTCTACAATTCACATATTAATGGAAAGCTAACAACCATAGGATTCCAAAGAGACCAAAATTATCAAATTTCACCTTATATTTTGGAAGTAATTGCACCCGCAAGTTAACGGCGAAATTCGGATTGAAAATGAACAGTAGATGATCAAACATGTAATTGAGCGGTCAAATGATGGTGAATTTTATGATTTTCCTATCCACATAAAGCTAATGAAACAATAAATCTAATGAAACAAGAATAAAGTGATTTGAACTTAAGGTCAAGGAGAAATCCTTATTTCAAAATCAGCAAAAATCCAAACCAAAATTGGGCAAAAATGAAGATCAAAACGATTTAAGAACTAAAATTCACTACCTAAATCTAATTTAAATACAAATTGTTGCAAGATTAATGATCGATTCACACTACTAACCCGATTGACATGAAGATTTGGCTTCAATTCAGGCGGATTGAAGAGTATTGTTCGGTTTCTTCTTCGGCATACGTTTGGCATTCAAGGGGAGAATTCGATCAAATCAAGCAACGATTCGTGATCAATCCCGCCCCAATTGGATCGCAATCAAGTTTAAACGTGGGGGGATCATGAAGAACTCAATATTTTTCTCAAAAATAGCTTAATTCCTTCACCATTTAATGAAGATTTAAGATACAAAGGAAGGAAGAAACCGATTTATAGAAAAAGTCCGCAAAAATCGTGGAATGTCTGATTCGGTAAAGACCGATTGATAGCCACGATCGCGCGCTGATTGTGGGCCATGATCCCGTGAACGGACGATACAAACCCATGCTCTCCGCTGATTTCGCCCGTCCGATCATGATCAGGGTCTCCTCGCGACGCCAAGTGTTGCAAGGTGGGTTGTCGATCGCGCTCACTTAAATCCCTTTTAATGCACGTGTTGTGATGGTGATCCAGTGGACTCCAAGTCCACTGCATTGAGGCAGATCATTTGATGCAATCGCATCCAACATGCCTTGTTTTGCCACGTGTCTTGCAAAGAAGGGGTAACCGAGAACATAGTCCCGCACGAAGGAAATGGAGGAATTTGGCGAGTATAAAATGTAGGGCTGCATAACGCATTTGCGTTACTGCCCCAATACTCTTACCTGGGCCCACTAACCCGTGGGCCCATCACTCGCAAGCCTCTCGCACCGCCACATGGCACCACCCGGGCGTCCACGTGGACTCGTGTGGACTTGCCACGTGTCCGCGCCACCTCCGCACGTGGGTCCGCGTGGTACTGCCACGTGGCCTTGCATGCCATGTCGTACCTACGCGGGTCCCGCGTGCCACGTCAGCTCCGCGGGTCCTATGGAGATATAAACCCCCTTTTTTTGCATTTTTTAAAGAAATTAAAAATCTATAAAAATTAAAATCAAAATCCAGAAAAATCCAAAAAATTCAAAAATCCATATCCTTAAAAATAAAACTCATTTTTGACTCAAATTTTCTCTATTAGATCACAAATTTCTTCATCTTTAATATTATGTCATCTAAAAAGTTAAATTAAAAGAATTATAAAAGATGAATTTAAAATAAACATAGATAATTTCTTATGAAGTCTATTTAAATTCATCCAACATTCTCTTCTTAAAATTAAATCTACTAAAGTCAAAATAAGTCAAGTGAAGTAATTAATTTCTATTTATTTAACCTTGCAAAGCATTAAACATCCAGAAAGCACATAATTAACCCTAAATAATGCATAAATATGGACTTTAGTAAAATGGCATACCAATGGAGAAAATTCATAAAAACTATGATAACATGCATCATAATTACTTAAAATAAGCATGTTAATTAGTTAAATAAGATCAGAATTTTAGTTAAATATGCAAGTTATCACTCACCTTCACTTAAGGGAAGATCAACGATTGAGAATCCTCACGCCATCGGACGCTCCATAGGCTGCCACGTTGCCTCCTCGTCTTGACCATTGATCGCGATATGATCGGACGATCCAGATCGCGCCACATTACCTGCACGCTAAAAATATTCTGAAAATTAAAATTTAAATTTTAAATCCAATTTTAATTCCGAAAATTCCTTAGAAATTTATTTAAAATTCATAAAAATACAAAAAAATCCCTAAAAATTAAAAAATACATAACTTTCATAATATAACTCCAAATTAATCCAAATTTCTTTCATTTGATCAGAAATTTAATTATCTGTGATTCTAAAAACTCAAATTTAATAAATAACCAGAGATTTAATTTCTATTTTAAAAATACATTCATTTCTTTAAGTTTTAAACTTTAGAAAATTAAATAAATGTTTATAAAAATGATTTCTCTCATTATTTAACTCTAGAAACTACTTATAATCTCAAGTAAAGATGGGTTATGAAATTATTTATCTTTAATTCATCATAATTAACCCTAATGTAAAGTATTTTGAGATTATAATGACTTATTCATAGAATGATAGATAAATACTCATAAATATGATACCATGCATAGAAATGAAATCTTTTATGTTTTAATATGCATTAATAGTCGTGTATTATCATGTCTAATTAGCATGTTATCACTATACCGAAGCATGAGATTACCCATATTTTTTACGATGGCTTAGGTTCACCTGATCAATATTTTCTTGATGCTGGTAGTGGAGGCACATTTATGAGGAAATATGAGGATGAAGCCCTCGAGTTGATTGAATTGGTGGCAGAGAATAGCCATCATCATGCGGCTAAATCTTTTGGAGGATGGAGTGCTCCCGCAAAAGGAGAGACGTTGGGTGCGAAGGCGGTAGAGACATGTATGCTTTTAGATAAGATTGAAAAGCTAACCGAGGCACATAATTTGGCTATAGATTATCTTAAGATCCGACTAGGTTCTAATGGCCTCGTACCAGTATCACATAGCGATGTCTCTCCGTGTTCACATAGCTCTAGTTTTGAGAACGTCGAGTTGGATTGCCCCGAAATGGCAATTCAAAGTCTATTTCCATTTCGGCCAAACCCTACGACATATCCAGGCATTAGCCAAGTGGGTAGGTCTCACAACCTAAATCAGGGTTATACTAGTTATCATAACTCATCTTATGCGCAGGAGTAGAGAGGGCAACACACTTCATACCATCAGCCTTTCGGATCCAAGTAGCAACATATGGGGAACCCGAGGCCAACACCTTTCGCCTCCGGTCCTACCCAAGCAGTTACACTGCCACCATCAGTACCACCTCCAACACCTTTATTTGATCCCTTCATGAGTGCATTAACACAAATGATGAGTAAACTGACTGTGGTTAGCGACCGACTTGATAGAGTCGAAGGGGCTAAAGCCCAATGCTTTGATGCTTCCGCCGAGCAGAGGAAGGGTAAGAGAGTAGAATTTGTAGATCAATTACCTTCCCAATCTCTAGCAAACCCTAGGAATTTAGGGCAAGCATCGTCAAGCCACAATGTGAACGATGTTTGCATTGATAGTGCATCCGAGGAGGCACATGCTATTTCGGGCCTACGTGGTGGCAGGGTCTTAGTGGATCCACATAAAGACCACAATCGCCACAAGGACCCGCTTAAGGAGAAAGATGACCAATCCTCTCCCATGATCATTCCAGAGGAGGACTCCGATGATGAGGAGGCACACAATGAGGAGAGTAGGGCAGAGCCCAATCCCAAGGTGATGGAGAATTATCTCATCACATGAACACAAGGGTTCCAAGTGAACCTAGATATGAATTAAGAGAAATCATTCTCAACAGCAACAAAATGGCATACTCCTCCTTATTCATAAGTTTGAGAAATTATCCATTCATAAAATGAATGAAGGAAGCCTTTCTAAAACATTGAAAGAGAGTGTAGATCCAAAGAGAATTACCTTCCCTCCTCCTCCAATTATATACTGATCCAAAGATTGTCTTGATCAACAGAAATTAAATCCTTATCTTTAGATACTTAGAATTCTTTGAATGGACCAAGTTAACCACCTCTTACCTTGATATAGGTTCCTAGTTATCCAAACTGATGGAGGACCATACCAGTGACCAGGCGACATCACGTGACGAGCTGGACGGCGCGCGAGTACTACCGCGCCGGAGCACCAGAGTCGACGTCCAAGACCCTGACTTCAAGTACACCGCCTGACAGATCCTCCGGGCGAGTTTTCCTGTTTTTTGGTTGTTTATGTATGTTTGAGTGTGTGGAGGGGTTACCGTTGTTTTGGACCCCTCCGAGACCCCTTCTGGGCCTTATTGGGCTTATCTAGGGGGGGTTTGGCTATTTGGGCCTAAAACCCCCCTAAAGTCACCGGATTGCCCCTAGGGCAATCCCTTCCTATTCTCTCTCCTATATAAGGACAAGAGAGGGAGAAGGTCGAACAGAGAATGATGAAGAGAATTTGAGAAGAAGTGTGATGTGACCTCCCCATGAGAAAGAGAGGGAGAGAGGAAGGAGAGAGCTCGAGGTAGAGGGGGAATCGCGCCGCCGCTCTGCCGATCAGATCGCGCTGTCGTTCTGCCCAACCCGCCGCCGATTGAGTTGCCATTCGCCTCGACGCCTAGAACCGCTATCGTTGGGCCACCGTTAGATAGCCCAGTCGTCCTTTTATTCTATTTCTTTCAGCTGGAACACCGACCCCCGGGACTGCTGCCGCCTCACCGATAGTCCGATCCGTGTGATCACCCCGCGTCCCCTAGCGTCGGCATACAGGTCGGTATTTTCGAACCCCATTTTCGGAGGATCTCTGATGAAGATTCACATCAACAAATGAACATGAGGCCTCCTTCAGAACCAAGGTATAATTTGAGGAAGAGAATCCATCCTCAATTGCAGCAGCATGCCATCCTCTTCCTTAGAAAAAAATTCGAGAAGCTCACTATCCATGAAGTGAGTGATGAAGACCTCTCTAAACCTTTAAAAGAGAGTGTAGATCCAATGGGAATTACTTCCCCTCCTCTCCCATTTATAAACTGATCCAAAGATTGACTTGGTCAAAAGAAATTAGCCTTTATCCATAGATACTTAGAATTCTTTGAGTAGACCAAGTCAACCACCTTTTACCTTTGATATAGGATCCTAATTTTCCAAACCACATCCACTATATCATAGGTACCTTTTGTGTATAATGATCTCAAAGAAAAGAATAATAGGAACATATTTGTTATCCCATTTCCTCTCTCCTTGAATACCACCTCTAGTTAGAATTTTAGGAGAGATCGATATGCATAAACTCATGGAAGTGAATATCATTGGACACCACCTCAAGCGAAACCAATGCATGAGCAAACCATGCCTTTACCAGTTATAAATAACATGAAGAACCTGCCATCAAGAAGACAGCCATGAAGATCATAGCAGAAGCCTCACAATCGAAGACAATCAAGGATGAAGAACGCATGATTGAAGAAGAAGATGTACGAAGTCACTATGATGCAGAGCGGTTTATTAAAGTGCTGAAACTTGGCATTATTTACATCATTCAAGGAGATCCCTCTCTCCCAAGATCGTCATTACCTCAAGACATCAAGAGGCTCACAATGAAGCCACGTCATCTATCCTTTCTGATGTGGAAACCGTGGAGAATCAAGAAGCCACCACGAAATGCCTCTTTGTAACTGCCATAACCGCCCTCTCCCTCTTCCTCTTGAAGCATCTTTTCGGTCTAAACTCCTCTATCTTTCTCACCCTTATAAAGGGGACAATTGTACACGAAAAAGAGATGTTGTATTATGAAAATTTGGCTCCTTTGGTTCGAAGTTATCCAAGTGTTCATCGTGTTCTTCTCGTGTTCATCCATTCCTCCTACTCCATACTCATTTCCGAGTTCTATCCTCCTATCTCTTCTCCCTCCTTTCTGTCCACTTTCATTCATCTCAAAATCAGAAGCACTTCAGAGGATATCAATTGGTCGTGGAGTGTTCTCAAGGCATCCACTTCTCTTCCACAAGGTATCATCCTCTACTTCTTAAAACCGTGAATAATAGTTCAGATTTAATATCATACGTCCAACATTATTCACCCTCCTATTCCATTTCGTTTTGACTTCTTCTATCTATTCTCAAACTCTATAATTGTCATATTAAATAATCTCAAGATATTTCCACTCATATACCTATTTATCTTCACTATTCTCCACGCTCTTCTCCTTAATCATATCCCGCAAACTTCTCTTTTCCGCTCTCTTCAGTACCTTTATCATTATCATTTTCATCATCGTCTTGTTTCTGAAATATTTCCACATAATCTTCATTGAATTATCCACCATTTCATCATTGATATCATCTCATAGATCCTCCAATCGCATTGTAGGATTATTTCCGTTTAAAATTCAGTGATCATCCTTATCATACTTCAGTCATCTTGCACCACTTCATCACATTTACTTCATCAGATTCACGCATACAAACATTCTGGAAATTATCCTACATCAATCTCTCTGCTGATGATACCACCCGCTCGAGGATTCGCCAGCGGCTTGCTTTCTTTGCGTTCTAGTTAGATATTGTTAACGTAACTTAGCGTGACGGCGACCTGTTTATTTCACTTGCAGGTCGGTGCTGCTCGCGCACAAGAGTGCTTCAAACCACTGCGATCTTCGGATCACGACGCCCTCCTCGATCGAGTATAGTCGCCTCCTTCAGTACTGAAGGCGCTTGCTCCACCGCCGGGGACTAGCTTCATAGGTACCTTTCGTCCGCCTGGGTTGGGTTGGGCTTGTTTTTGGTACCGTTCGAGTTTTTCTCGGTGCGTCGTGACGAGTGCGGACCACTTCGATCGTGGAATTCCGCCGTAGTCGTCAGTAGTGGATCTAACGGAACGTGGGCGGGTCGACCCATCGAGCTGCGCTCGGGAGGCTTATCGGACGTTCCCCCCCCTAGGTCAGCTTTTGCACCTTGTGCTTCTCGTTATTTTTTCGAAAACCTGCATCACTTCTACTTTCGTGCATTCTAGTCATTAGCCAGATCATCCCTGTGTTGTAACACGAGCCGCGCGATCCCGGCATCTATCGTGTTGCATCATATTGGTATCAAAGCCTTTTTCTTTCCCTTCGCACTCTACTTTTCTGGTATATTCCGAAATTCATATCATACTTGCATTCACTCACATCATCCCCTATATTAGGATATCCACCCGATTACGTGGTAACTGGTCAGGATGGTTCTCACGCGCAGCCAGTCGCGTATAGCTGCAGAGGATGATCAGCAGGACCGGGATCGTGACTTCGATCCCCCTGCAGTAGGACCGCCCCGCGGGGATAGCCACAGTCCAGTATCCCTTACGACACCCACGGAGCAGGATGAGTACGGGTCCTCTACGAGGACGAGTAGAGACCTGCTTCCGAGCATAGGTACGATCCCACTAGGGCCGTTGGTAGGTGATACTTCTCCTAGAGCTTATACAGGAGGATCAGCAGACCCAACTCTGTACGACGTACCGGGGCCCAGCGCCCGTCGAGTCGGGAAGGCTCCGGCAGTCGACCCTGCAACTTCACCGGTCACACCTTATGTTCCGCCGCAACAACGTCAAGCGACGCCGCAACCGCAACCGCCTCGACCGCGATATCCGCGCCAGCAGCCGCAGAACGCGCCGCAGCCGCAGTGCCGACAGCATCCTCTGCAACAGTAGCAGCCAGACCAGCCGTAGCAGCAGTACCCGCAGCCGCCGCCGTGGGCCCCTCAGCAACAGATTTACCCGCAGCAGCCTCCGTGGTTCCAGCAACCACACATGTACCCACCGCAGCAGCCATGGTTTTCGCTGCTGCAGCCTTACCAGCAGCCGCAGCAGTATCCGCCTAGGCAGCCGGCCCCACCGCAGCAGTCGCCGACACCCCAGCAGCAGCCATACCAGCAGCCGCAACCGCCCCTGCCTTGGCAGTCGGTCCTGCAGCAGCAGCCGCCCTTGCCTCAGCAGCAGCAATACCAGCACCAGCAGCAGTGACCGCAGCGGGCATCGGGGGGGCAAGCCCGACGAGGAGGCCCCTTCCAGAGAGGTCAAGGCCGGAACCGCCGGCCGCAGGATGCTTGGATTCCTCAGTATGACGATTATCTCGGTCCGCAGGGTGGATTTTACGACCCCCAGGACAAGTACCAGCATGGGCCACGGGATTACAACTACGGCCCCTAGGATGTTTTGGATGGTGACGACTACTATCGTCGGGCCGAAGACCAGCCCACCGAGGAGTACCCGAGAGGCACTCAGGACCCTCGGCGTGTCGCCGAACGGCCCCGTGGTCAAACGCTGGGCAGGTCCCCACCCCGACGACACGACGACGAGTCAGAGGAAGACGCCCGCCGCCGAAAGGAGGACCTTCGCTGCCTGATCCAGAAGAACACCCGCATGGACACACCGGTTTTTGTCAGAAGTCGAGAACCCCGGGATTTCGAGGATTGGGAGCGATCATTAGATAGCTATTTTCGTTTTTTTGAGATTACAGAGGATGACGTGCGTACAGCCTTCGCGGAGACTCGTTTGGGCAAGGAGGCCCAAATCTTTTGGGTGAACGAGGTCACCGCTGCCAGAGCACGGCGAGACCCACCATTTACGTGGGTTGACATGACGAGTAGGCTGCGGAGCAAGTATGTTCCGACGCATCACCAGACTCACCTACTGTTGCATTGGCTCGACCTCAAGCAGGGACGACGGAAGGTCCGAGACTATATCACTGAAGTTCGAGTGCCGCATGAGGGGCGGGACAGGTGGAGAGCCCGAGCAACAGATTTTTATTTCGATCGAGGGCTGAAGCCCGAGCCAGGGAGCGAAGGTCTTGGAGCTGAACCCGCCGACGGTCGACCAGGCCTATAGGATTGTGGAGGATAACGAGTACATCCTCGAGAAGGCGGCCACAATGACTATCTCATCAGCCGCGAGAACTACGACGGCGATCGCGGGCGCCGCTAGGACGAGTACGCAGACTACCGGGTGGTCCCGGAACCCCCCCTGTCTTGAAGGGCCCCGATTCGGCACCACTAGCACCGGCGACGACCACGATCACCCCGACGACTTCAACATCGACTATGGCCTCAACTGCGAGAGCCCCACCTAGGGCCCCAGCCAACATGAAGTGCTTCAAGTGTCAGGGATTCGGTCACCGAACCTCCGAGTGCGTTTCTCTATTTTATATGGATGTTATGGGGAACAAGATCGACTCCCCCACCCAAGATTCAGAGATCGACGTGTACCAGGGCGAGTGCCCTGACGATGACGATGGGGATTGCTAGGCCGTCAACGGCATCATCATGATCTCGCCTGCCTCCCCCCCACCGAGCGCCACTGCGCCCCACTTGCCGCTGGTCAACATCAGGGTTCGACCTGACCTACCGGCACCCCCTTCTCCCTCCACCACGGTCACCTTCCAGTCGGAGGATGCCCCGGCGACTACCAGTGCTCAGGGGTTCCCCACCGGCCTACCGGCTCCCCCGACTCCTCGACCAGGTACCCCGGCGACACCGCCACCGGCGCTTGCACCCGCGGTCGCACCCTCCTCGCCGACTGGCGTCACGACACCGACCGCCACAGACCTCGTGCAGTGCTCGTCAGTTTTCTACATTTACCTTAGGATGGGAGATCGTTCATGCAAGCTCATTGTGGATAGCGGGAGCTGCATTAACGTCGTCTCCGAGGATTCTGTGGCCAAGCTAGGCCTCACTCTAGTTCCCCATCCGGCACCGTACTTCGTGTCTTGGATCGACGCCTCCACCCTCCCGGTGACACACCAGTGCGCCATCCCAATGAAGGTGAGTACCTATGAGGACACTGTCATTTGCGATGTATTGCCCATGAGGATTGGCACTATCATTTTAGGGAGACCATGGTTATTCGATAATAACGTCAGGCTAGAAGGCCGGGCGAACACCGTCTCGTTTATGTTTAGAGGACGTCAGCTTCTGTGGTATCCCTCGGTTCAGGCATCGACCGGAGTCGCACCAGCCGCCCCGCCGACCGAGACCACTCCCGCAGGATCTTCCAGGCCGAGAAAACCGAAGAAACCGCCCCCGGCGCCAAAGTATCCGATCGTGACGAACGGATGCATTTTCCGTCGTGAGTTAGAGGCCAGCCCCGAAGACCTCCCGATCTGTTTCGCCCTTACCTTTGATATGCCCTCGGAGGACCCGCCAACCCCGTCGGATGCGCCGGAGCTGACCGAGCTAATGAAAGAGTTTAGGGATGTTTTTCCCGAAGAGCTACCCGATGACCTTCCGCCCATGCGTAGCATCCAGCATGCGATAGACCTTATGCGGGGGGCCTCGCTTCCGAATCAGCCTCATTACTAGATGGACCCGGTAAAGTATGAGGAGCTACAGAGACAGGTCAAGGAGCTCTCGACCAAGGGGCTCATCCGAGAGAGCCTTAGCCCGTGCGCCGTCCCCGCATTACTCGCCCCGAAGAAGGACGACACGTGGCGTATGTGTTGTGATTCGAGGGCCATTAATAAGATTACGGTGAAGTACCATTTTCCATTTCCCCGAGTTCAGGACCTGTTTGATCAGATGGCGGGAGTGACTATCTTCTCGAAGATAGACCTCCGGAGCGGGTATCACCAGGTTCGCATTCAACCAGGAGAATAGTGGAAGACGGCCTTCAAGATTAAGGATGGCAGTTTACTGCGTTCCGTTGTCGGAGAGAACGTTAGGACGTGGGATAGGGTTCTTCCGAGGGTGGAGTTTGCGTATAATTCCTCGGTGAACCGTACTACTGGCCGCACCCCTTTTGAGATCGTTTATGGCCAGATACCACGTAGGCCCTTAGACCTCGCACCCGTAGACCCGCATACTAGGACTTCCGCTGAGGGCATTTCATTTGCACAGTATATGAGTGACATGCATCATGCCATTCATTCTCGCATTGTTTCCCAAAACGAGAAGTACAAAGCTAATGCTGATGTAGGTCGACGATCCGTGAGTTTTTCCGAGGGTGAGCTTGTTATGGTTAGATTGCGGCCAGAGAGGAATCTCCCTGGGGTCGTTGCGAAGCTTCATGCTCGCAGTGCCAGGCCCTTTCCTATTGTCCGGGTGATCAACGAGAATGCTTACGTCGTGGGTATTCCATCTGATTGGGGCATGAGTCCCACCTTCAACGTCTGTGATCTCGTTCGATACCTACCCATGCCGGATTCCATTAGGGATATAGAGCCTCACACACTCCCGGGCCAAATGAGCGATGTGCCTGAGAGACCCTCCCCTACCCCACCAGTCATTTCCCCACTGAGGCATGAGCGAGTAGAGTCGGTACTGAGGGAGGTGATTCACGCTGCCGAGGGAAGAGTGGACCGCAAGTTCCTTGTCCGCTGGCAGGACCGACCAGCGATCAAAGACGCATGGATCTCAGAGGCGGACCTGCGGCGACTACGTCCGGAGCTTATTGAGCCCTTGGACGAGATACTTGGCTCTAACTCGTCAGAGTCGAGTTCCTCCCACCCGGGGAGGATGATGGAGGACCATACCAGTGACCAGGCGACAGCACGTGACGAGCTGGACGGCGCGCGAGTACTACTGCGCCAGAGCACTAGAGTCGACGTCCAGGACCCTGACTTCAAGTACACCGCCTGACAGATCCTCCGGGCAAGTTTTCCTGTTTTTTGGTTGTTTATGTATGTTTGAGTGTGTGGAGGGGTTACCGTTGTTTTGGACCCCTCCGAGACCCCTTCTAGGCCTTATTGGGCTTATCTAGGGGGGGGGGTTTGGCTATTTGGGCCTAAAACCCCCCTAAAGTCACCGGATTGCCCCTAGGGCAATCCCTCCCTATTCTCTCTCCTATATAAGGACAAGAGAGGGAGAAGGTCGAACAGAGAATGATGAAGAGAATTTGAGAAGAAGTGTGATGTGACCTCCCCATGAGAAAGAGAGGGAGAGAGGAAGGAGAGAGCTCGAGGTAGAGGGGGAATCGCGCCGCCGCTCTGCCGATCAGATCGCGCTACCGTTCTGCCCAACCCGCCGCCGATTGAGTCGCCATTCGCCTCGACGCCTAGAACCGCTATCGTTGGGCCACCGTTAGATAGCCCATTCGTCCTTTTATTCTATTTCTTTCAGCTGGAACGCCGACCCCCGGGACTGCTGCCGCCTCACCGATAGTCCGATCCGTGTGATCACCCTGCGTCCCCTAGCGTCGACATACAGGTCGGTATTTTCGGACCCCATTTTCGGAGGATCTCTCTGCTGATGATACCACCTGCTCGAGGATTCGCCAGCGGCTTGCTTTCTGATGTAACACGATAGATGCCGGGATCGACGGCTCGTGTTACAACACAAGGATCTGGACTAGCTACGACTAAGATGCGTGAAAAATGCTAGTGATGCGAGTTTTCGAAATAAGGAGAAGCACAGGGAGCGGCAGCTGACCTAGGGTGACGTCCGGAAAGCTCTCCAAGCGCTGCTCAATGGATCGACCTTCCCACGTTCCGCTAGATCGACTACTGACGGCTACGGTGGGATTCCCACGGCCGGAGTGATCCGCACTCACTGACGGCTAGTGAAAACTCGAGACGAAACCAGAAACAAACCCGACCCAACCCGGGCGAACGAGAGGTACCTAAGAAGCTAGTCCCCGGCGGTGGAGCGAGCGCCTTCAGCACTGGGGAAGGTGATAATACTCGATCGAGGGCGGCGTCGACGCAGTGACCCGAAGTACTCTCGCACGCGGGCAGCACCAACCTGCAAGTGGGAAAGGCTGTCCGCCATGAGGAAAAAACACACGAGGATATCACGACACTATCTAGAGGGCGAAGAGGATCTTAGTAGCGAGATCCCTTGATCAGCAAGTGCATCGGGTGACCCAGTATCGGGGCGAGTGGCGGACCTGTCAATCGACGCTAAGAGACCCACGGTGATCGCAAGCGTCAGGGCGGCGGCGCGAGCAATGTCACGGCCGGACGACGGCAGCTCGTCGGCGTCGGAAGAATCTGAAAACCAAAGGCGGGATTACTGCGCGGCGGCTCGGCGAGCGCGCGCGGTGATCGATCCGGCTCCGGCGCGTAAAGGGCAGCGGCGCGTCGTTCGGGACGTCGTCGGCTCGGCAGTGGCGCGCTCTGTCCGGCGGCAGCTCTACTCGCGGAGCGGGAGGCGGTGGGCCCGGAGTCGGCGAGCGGCGGGCGTTAGGGCACCGAGGCGGTGGTGGCACTGCACGATTCGGTGGCGTGGAGGTCGCGCTGGCGGAGTCCGTCGAGACCTAGAGGCGCGGCGCGGTCCGTGCAGCGGCGTCCGAGCGGCAGCGCCAGGGGCGGCGGTCAATCTGTCAGCGGCACAGCTAGGGCGGCGCAGCTGTGTGAAAGAGATCGTGGCGGTTTCAGTCCGGTCCGAGCGGCGGCCAGGGAGAGAGCTCGACGTGGGCGGCGGTCGTTCGGGGCGCGGCGGCGGCGGAAGCGGCGGCGGCGGCGCTACGAGGCAGCGGCGACCTCGGGGCGTTCCCTCCTCTCTCTTCCCTTCCACGGAAATCCTAGTTCGAGATTTCCGGAACCTCTCTCAAGTTCACATGGGGAGGTCACATGAAATTTCATTCTTCTCTTCATTCATCCAAAAAGCGTCTAGATATTCTCTCCTCTCTTCCTTATATAGGAGAGAAAGAGACGGAGTTGCCCTAAGGGCAATCTCAGTAATTCTAAGGGTTTTGGCCCAAAAATAGGCTAAAACCCCTCTAAAGAGACCCTACAACTAGGTCCATAAGTTCTAGGGAGGGCCCAAAACACGGGGAAAACCCTCCCACACACACACGAATAGTCTCCGAAACAAATAAAAGTAAGGGCAGGGGAAAGACTCGCCGGGAGGATCTCATCGGGCGGTGTACTTGGCCAGGGTCACAGGCATTGGCTCGGAGTGCTCGGCGCGGTAGTACTGCGACGCCGTCCGGCTCGGCACGTCTTTGTCGCTGATCTCGGGCATGGTCCTCCATCATCCTCCGCGGGTGGGAAGAACTCGACTCAGAAGCGAGTTAGAGGCGGAGTATCTCGTCAAGGGCTCGATAAAGCTCACGGGCGTAATCGCCGCATGTCTTCCTCCGAGATCCATGCGTCTTCGGTCGCTGGTCGGTCACGCGGCGGACAAGGAACTTGCAGCCCACTCTTCCCTCGGCGGCTGAATCACCTCCCTCGGTCGCAGGCTCTACTCGCTCATGCCTCGGTGGGGACGAGCTGGGTGGGGAAGGGGAGGAGTCGCTCAATCACATCACTCATCGGCCGAGGGTGTGTGAGGCTCTAAATCCCTAATAGGATCCGACATGGGTAGGTATCGGGACGAGATCACAAACGTTGAAGGTGGAACTCATGCCCCAATCAGATGGAATACCCACTACGTAAGCGTTCTCGTTGATCACAGGACAATAGGAAAGGGGCCGAGCCGCTGCGAGGCATGAAGCTTCGCGGCGACCCCGAGGGAGATTCCTCTCGGGCCGCAATCTAACCATAACAAGCTCACCCTCGGAAAAAAACTCACGGATCGGCGACCTACATCAGCGTTAGCTTTGTACTTCTCGTTTTGGGAAACAATGCGAGAATGAATGTCGTGATGCATGTCGCTCATGTCTTGTGCAAATGAAATGCCCTCGGCTGAAGTCCTAGTATGCGGATCTACGGGTGCGAGGTCTAGGGGCCTGCGTGGTATCCGGCCGTAGACGATCTCAAAAGGAGTGCGGCCAGTGAGTGCGGCTCACTAGGAGTTATAAGCAAACTCCGCTCTCGGGAGAACCCTATCCCATGTCCTAACACTATCTCCTATGATGGAGGCAGTGAACTACCTAAGCTACGGTTAACTACCTCACGTCGGCCAGTCAGATGCAGTGGGTGATACTGCTGAGGAGAACTTGAGGCTTCGTGCCCAATAAGATCCACGAGGGTCTTCCAAAAGTAGCGAGGGTAGGCCTATCGGAAACTAAGAGCGGGGTAGGCCGTGAAGCTTCACGATCTCGTCAAAAGAACAAGGTCGCTACTCGTGAGGCGTCGGCGGTCTTCGAACATGGCACAAAGTGAGCCATCTTCGAGAACACATGAGAACAACCATAACGGAGTCGTGTCGCCACGACGTCCTAGAGTAACCCAGGGACGAAGTCGAGGCGGCGTCGATCCCATGGGCGGGCCGGTACCGGTAGGGGCAAGTAGAGACCCGGCGTGCGCTTGGTCATCTTTGCCACTGGAGCAAGTCAAACAACGAGGAAACAATCCTACCTCGTCTCTCTTAGAGACGGCCAAAAAGCTGGTACTCGGCGCACTGTATGGTCTTGTTGACACGTGGTGCCCACTAAGACCTCTGCATGCGTCTCCCAAATAAGAAAATCCCGGATCGACGTACGGGGAACACAAAAGTCTCTTCCCTCGGAAGAGATATCCCTCGAAAATGCAGAAATCTCGCACTCAGGGCTCAGACACTCTCGACTAGGCTGCAAAAGTTTCTCGAAGTCGGGACAGTCAGCATAAGCATCTACCATCTGCTCGAACCCTAATACACGAACCTGCATCATATGTAGGACATGCGGCCGGCGGCTGAGTGCGTCGGCAACGGCGTTATCCTTCCCCTTCTTGTGCCGGATGACGAACGTGTAGTCCTGTTGATAAGTCCAAATTATCCTGATTAATTATGTCGTTATGCCTTTATTTGGACTTAATCAATGAAAGTGTATCTAAAAAATTTTCCCTTTAACTCCTAGATATCTGAAGATTAGGCTTAGTAAAAGGGGTCGATCCAAGGGAGGATACGGCAAAGTCTACTTTTTTCTATTAAAATCAAAACTTATTCTCATCCAAATAATTCCGTAATTGTCTAGCTGTGAATATTTTCTATTTCCCCCTGCATTATCTTTTTCTTCAACTTCCACTTATTATGCTAAAGAAAAGAAAATAAACTCTTTTGACAAAGTTTGTTTTTCTTCACTTAAGATTTGAAAGAAAGATTAAAAAACTGACTTTGAGAGCTTCTGTTTATTCAATACTAGAATTCAATTTCAAATTTTTTTACCTATTATCTTCTATTTTATTCTCATTTAATTTTCTCAACTTTTAATATTTTTTATGATTTTATGATCACTTTACCTCTTACTATAGCTACTGAATAGAAAATCAATCTGATTTAAAAACCATCTCAAAATGTAGCAGATCTAATCCCCCTAAAACAGAAAACTAACCTAAATTTTCTAAATGAATTTACTCATGAAAATGGAAACAACAACAAAAAAAAAAACTTAAGACTGAATTTCTTTAATTTTCATTTCATTTTCTACTTAAAAGAAAAGGATAACAATGCATGCAATAACAGTCTAAGAATCTGAAACCTAAGATCTCTGTTGAATTAAAATGCAAAGGATACTACAGGCTAATTGTACTGATTATAAATCTCTCCAGCCTATATCTAGTCTAATTTGCATAAAAATAGAATGCTCATATGAATCTTTTAATTGGATTTTCAAACAACATGAAACAGCAGAAAGGAAAGATTATATTTCTTTAATATCATCTTGTTTTTACTGCAAAAAGAAAGAAGAAAGATAAAGAAATGATAAAACTAACTGAGTAAAAAAAATCACCGTATAAACCTAAAATTGAATTAATATCAATGCAACAAGACGTAAAAAAAAACAAATGATACCTGCTATCGGAAAGAACTTCTGTACGAAAATTCAGTAAATAACTTCTTAGATTTGACGAGAAAAGAAAGATTTAACGAAATTAATAAGCTGAGCATATAATTCCTAGAATTAGTTTTAAATCGAAATCAAAAAGAAGGAAAGAAAGAACGAATACATTTAGCCACAAGAATCTATCTCAGTCGACACATCTAAAGAAGGATTAATGCAAATCCAGTGGAAAGAAAAAAAGAAAGAAAACAAAATGATTCCTAAACATAAAACGATTCCGACGGACCTCGAAGCTTCAAATTGATGTCTTCAACTCGACGAACTCCTTGAAATCTTCAGCAATCGTTGATCCGATCTTCTCGCTTGTGTCCTCCAGGCCAATCAAACATTGGAGCGAAAGAAAATCCAGACCCCCTTTCCGTCTCCTCGCTTGTCCTTTAAAAGAAAATCGTGTCGCCTCTGAAATCGCAAGCTTCCCCCCTCTTCTTTCGAATCCGTTAGGTCCTTGGTGCGGCCCGCTCTACACACGCGTCGGTGCGGTTCGCTGCGGTTGGTCAGCGCTTGCTGTGCGTCCACCTTATTGGTTGAGGACGTCGTGCACGCATTGGTGCTTGTACCTTGCAGGTGAGCTGTCTGTTAGCTGTGTACATATCGCCGTGTACACAGCTCACAGCTTCTTCATATGATTGGCTCTCACTGTCATGTACGGTGCTCGTCCACAATTCCTCAAAACATAAGTACAAACCAGCCCATTTAGGGCTTTTACTGACTATAATAGAAAATTAAAGAAACTTACGAAAGTCATTATTTTCAGGAAAAAGAAAGTAATGTTTTATTTAAGGTAAATTTGGGTTATTTTGTCCAACAGTTATTAGCAAATTGTTAATAGAGTATTTATTTATGAGAATCCTAATTATTATTTAAAATTTCCCATAATAGCACTAATTATTTGCAAATAACTACCCATTTTAAAATTCAATGAAAAAGTGATTATTTCAGGCATGACATCATGATAACATGCAAAATCCTTGTTAATTTCAAACTTTAAACGATCAAAATACAGATAAACGGATGGTTTAGAGCATATTTTTGCCTGTTATCACCTGTAAGTACTCGATCCACCGTGAGTGCCGGTCGCTGACCTTCCTCTGATCCTGTAGATGTCTCAGGGCACTATGGTCAGAATAGAGTACGAACTCCTTCGGGAGGAGGTAATGGCGCCAGTGCCTCAAAGACTGGACGAGGGCGTAAAACTCACGATCGTAGTTATCGTACCTGCGCTTCGTATCGTCCAGCTTCTCACTAAAGTACTCTACCGGGTGTCCTTCCTGGCTAAGGGCTCCCCCTATGCCTACTCCCGGAGGCGTCACAAGCAACCTCAAATACCCTCTCAAAGTCCGGGAAGTCGTAAGACGGGGGCCTCGATCATGAGCGCTTCAGCTCCTCGAAAGCCCTCTCTGCCGCCTTCGTCCACTCGAACTTCTCGAGCCGAATCAGATCTGTAATGGGCGCGGCTACTCCGCTGAAGTTGGGCACAAATCGACGGTAGAACGTCGCTAACCCAATGAAGCTCCGGACGTCATGAACGTCCCTCAAAGGTGGCCAGGTCGTAATGGCCGACACCTTAGCCGGATCAGCGGCTACTCCGCGGGCCGACAAGATGAACCCTAAGAAACTAACCTCCGTCGTGAAGAAACTGCACTTCTTCGGGTGAGCGTAAAGCTTCTCCCGGAGCAGCGCGGCGCAAACATCTCGAAGGTGCTGAAGGTGATCCGTACGGGACCTGCTATACACCAAAATATCGTCGAAATAAACAACTACGAATCTACCTATGAACGGGCGTAAGACCTCTGATAAGTCTGAAATATTGAATGCGATGTGTCGTAATTTTTATATTTCAGACTTAATCAAGAAAATTTATAGAAAAGAATTACCCTTAACAATTGCGAATATCAAAAATACGTGGCTTGTAAGGGGTCGAACCCAAGGGAGGTTACACCGATATTTCCTCTTTTTTAAAATGTTTTCAAGACAGAATTTTGTTTATTTTCACAAATGCAAAGCAAGAAGACGATTACGTGAAAATTCTTCCAATTATCTTCATTTTGATTTTCAATGAATAGCAAAAGAAAATATTTGGAAATGAAAATGACTTGCAAATCAATTATCTGCAATACATTGCAATGATATAGGAAAAAGAAAACAAGATGCAGAAATGTCGGTTTTAATATGCTGAATTCACTTTCCTTGTTTTAAATTTTTTTTTTACTTTAACATTTTTACCAAACTGCTGCTATTATTTGTATTACTAGAACTTATGAGAAGAATTTTATTTTCTATTCACTTCTCTCCAAAGATATTTTCTGTTTATATAAAAATACTCTCTATTTTTCTTTTTCTTTTTTTAATTGGATTTACTTGATTTAAAAATCAGCTTTATTCACAAATCAGACTGACCTAGAGAAGAATGTCCATTTATCCGTAAGTAGGTATCACCTCACTGCAAAATATGGACTGCAGAATTTTTAAAGCAGAAAGAAAAGAGGAGAAAAGAACTAAAGAAAGGGAAAAGAGAACAGTAAGGTGAAGAAAAATAAGAAAAGGAAAGGTGAGTAATAGGAATAGGTATAATAGATGTATATTTGAATTTCCTCTCTGAGAATAATTCAGCAGAATTTTAAAAACATGCAGAAAAGAATTGAGGAAAGGAAAAAAAGAAAAAGATTACATCTGAAAAGAAAAAAATAACGAAAGAAAGGAGATTAGTAGAAATAGGTATTACGAGTTCTCGTATTTTTTTTATTTGCTGAGAAGATTGAGAAATCAGAAGAGAATGAATTATTCTCTATCACAACGCAAGATGAATATTAAGAAACAATTCAGTAACTCCAAAAATTAAACTGAACCGAACTCATCGGACGAACTCGATTAAAGTCCTAAAAAAGAAATTTACTCGAGTAAAAAATAAATTCACAAACGATCAAAGTATCAAAGGCTTTTTGACTGAGAAATTAATCTATTCGAGGAAAGTGAAATGAAAGAAAAGAAGAAAGATTTTTTATCTAATCAATATACTCAAACCTAATCGCAGTTTCCGATCGGAGGAGTAGAAGTTCTCCTCGAATGCTCCAATCGTCGCTACTTCAATATGGATCTCAACTCCCGTTGTGTCCTCCTGGCCAAGAATCTTCTTGGACGGAAAATCGAGAACGCCCTCTCCGCTTCTCTTCGTTGCCTTTTAAAAACTTTCAAAGCTTTGCGATTTCTCCCTCTTTTTGCAGGGTTTGTTAGGCCCTCGGTGTGGTTTGCTCCACACGCGCATTGGTGCTGGTCGCTGCCATTGGTCAGCGCCCGGTTTGCCTCCATCTGATTGGTGGAGGACGCCAAGCACGTGTCGGTGCTTATACCTTGCAGGTGAAACGCAGGTTGCCTGTGTACACATCGTTGTGCACACAACCTCCTTCCTCATCGTGTGATTGGCTCACACGATTCCTGTACATTGCCTGTCCATAGTTCCTCAAAAAACACATCAGTACAAATAAGCCCATTTAGGGCATTATTGATATAACCGAAAATTAAAGAAGTCTATTAAATGATTATTTCAGAATCAAAAAATAAGATTTTATTTAAAGTAAGTGCTAAAAAAAACTTGTGAATTATTTTGTCCAAAAAATTACTAATAGAGTATTTATGAGAGTCCTTATCTATTACTTAAAATTCCTCATAAAAGCACTAATTATTTGCAATTAACTACTGATTTAAAATGCAATGAAAAAGTGATTATTTCAGACATGACATCATGATAACATGCAAAATTCTTGTTGATTTCAAACTTTTAATAATCAAAATGCATATAGAAGGATGGTTTAGAGCATATTTTTGCCTGTTATCATAACCCCCTACTTTACCTATTGCTAGTCCCTTAGCAATGATTGAGGATTCAGCAATGAATACATCCTTTTGCCCGCACTTTGCATCATTATGACAGGTATTTTAAGTTTCCCCTAGCAGTGCCATATTGTCATTCCTTTGCAGAAATGATGAAAAGAAGGTAGTAATTCGAAGCTCATTCAGGGTCATCATTTATCCAAAATTGATCAAGGCGCTTTGCTGCTAAAAGGAAAGAAAGCAGAAAAGAAAATGGAAAAAGAAAAATTTCTCCTTCCACATGAGTTTTCTTGTGTTTTCTTGGTGTTTGCCACTGGGGTTTAAATAGGAACTTCCCATCCCACTCATGTGCAAGAATTTTATGTTAAAAGGATGCAGAACAAAGTTCCTTTTGTGATATTCACACACTTATTTGGTAAATGACAAGTGTTCCTCACTGCTGTTTGCAACTTATTTGCAGCGGTAGCCACTTATTGAGAGTTTGATGTTGCTCTGCAGCTTATTCCCCTCTTTTTTTGGTCTTGCACATGAGTGAACATGGGTTTAAAATAATTTCTCCCCTTATTTTCACCATTTGTTTCACAATTGCTCATGGGTTGGAGAAACGACTTGGTAGGGATAAGAATTTGAGATATTAAGAATAAGACTTTAGCAGCAAAGCACTCCTAATCATGTTGAACTTCCACTAAACTCTCCTGCTGAGCTTTTCTTCTTTAGTCTACACTAGCACCGTAGGTTACCTGATTTCATTCAGCTTGTAAATCCCTAGTGTATTCCAACTTCCACCTCAATCATAGCTAAAGACTAAGTAAACCTGAGTTTTAAGGGCAACTATTCTGTCTCTTCTTCTTTAATTTTCTCTAAACCATTCTAATTATTGGCTCTAACTTTTGGGAGAATGTTCTCACTATTGAAGTCTAACTCCTTTAGTAACAGATTATATCACCTTTTCCTAGATGTAAGCTATTCCTGCATATATCATCATGGTTTAAAACTGAAAATTTTTTCTGTTTTTGTTTTTCTAAGCAAATAATATGAAAGAACAAATCTACTCCATTTCTACCTTCTAGATTATACTTGCTAATGGTAAAAAAAATCGCAAACCATAGTTTGTATGAGTTGGCAGAACCGTCTTCTGCACTTTTTATCTGAATTGCACCTCAATTTCTCTTTTATTCTGTCCTCTGCTCTCTTTTATTTTGAATTTTTGTATGACAGAATTGTACCTGCAAAAGAAAAAAAATCATTCTGTTATAATTTGCTTATAACTGTAGACTGTAATGCAAATTATGACAGTTTTTACAGAGAACAGAAAACAGAGAATAGAAAACAGAGAAGAATAATACTACTCTTCACTAGGATCTTGTAGCTTGTGTATTTCAGAAGTGGGAATTGATGGAAAACCTTGATTTTCAAGTTCTAAAAATGGTTTGAGCCTCTGCCCATTCACCTTAAATTGAGATTTATTTTTTTCATTTTCAATAAGAACTACTCCATTTTCATAACTTTCAATTACTGTCATGGGCCCATCCCATTTGGACTTCAACTTACCTGGAAATAATTTCAACCGTGAGTTATACAACCATACCTTTTGTCCTGGAGAGAATGTCTTACGGTTGAGGTGCTTATCATGAAACTTTTTCATTTTGTCCTTGTAAATCAGAGAATTGTTGTAAGCTTCATTTCTTAATTCTTCTAACTCATGCAATTGCAGCAACCTTGTCTTTCCTGCATCATCTAAAGAAAGATTTAGTTTCTTAATAGCCCAATAACTTCTATGTTGAATTTCCACAGGTAAATGACAAGCCTTACCATAAACTAACCTAAATGGTGACATTCCTAAGGGTGTTTTATAGGCTGTTCTATATGCCCACAATGCATCATAAAGTTTGGAAGACCAATCCTTACCATCTAATCTCACTATTTTTCTTTAAAAATTTTCTTTACCTCCCCTGTTGGTATTCTCTACTTGACCATTGGCCTGAGGATGATAGGGAGTTGTGACTCGATGCTCCACTCCATATTTTTTAAGCATCAGTTGCAATTGATGGTTGTTAAAATGTTTCCCTCCATCACTGATGATAGCTCTTGGGCAACCAAATCTGCAAAAAATATGTTGGTGAATGAATTTTACCACCACTTGATGGTCATTAGTTCTCGTTGGAATTGCTTCTGCCCATCTTGACATGTAATCCACTGCAATTAAAATATATTCAAAACCATTAGAATTGGGGAATGGACCCATAAAGTCAATTCCCCATAAATCAAAGATTTCGACTTCAATTATCGGACGGAGAGGCATTGCATCTTTTTTTTTCAGATCAATAGATGCTTGACACTTAAGACATGCTGAACAATATGTGTGTGCATCAGAAAAGAGGGTAGGCCAAAAAAATCCAGCTTGAAGTACTTTAAATGCTGTTATTTTGGATGCATAATGTCCCCCACAAAGTGAAGAATGGCATGCATTTAAAATACTGACCTGTTCTACCTCGGGCACGCATCGTCGAAATATATCATCAGCCCCTAATTTGAAAAGTTCAGGTTCATCATAAAAATAATGTTTTACCTCTTTGTAGAATTTTTTTCGAGTCGCATAATCCCAATCCTCCGGTATTAAACCTGCAACCAAATAATTAATTATATGGGCATACCAAGGTAATGGTTGGCAATTCACTGCAAGGATGCTTTCATCGGGGAAATTTTCGTTGATGATTTGTGAATCTTCAGCTTGAATTCGTGAGAGGTGATCTGCTGCAACATTTTCTTTTCCCCGGCCGATCCTTAATTTCTAAATCAAATTCTTGTAATAAAAGAATCCATCTAATTAGACGAGACTTGGATTCTTTTTTTGTTAGCAGATATTTCAATGCTGCATGGTCAGAAAAAATGATAATTTTGCTCCCTAACACATATTGCCTGAATTTTTCCAATGCAAAAATAATAGCAAGTAATTCTTTCTCTGTTGTTGAGTAATTTACCTGTGCTCCTCCGAGTGTCTTACTTGCATAATAGATTGCTACCGGATTACCATCGATGCGTTGGCCAAGAATAGCTCCCACTGCGGTGTTAGATGCATCACACATAATTTCAAAGGGAAATTCCCATCTTGGAGCTTGCAAGATAGGTGCTTTTATAAGAGCTTCTTTAATGAGTGAAAATGAAGATTTAGCTTCTTCTCCTAAAGAAAAATCCACATTATTACAAAGCAAATGTGTTAGAGGTTTAGCTATTTTTGCAAAGTCTTTGATGAAGCGACGGTAAAATCCAGCATGTCCTAAAAATCCTCTAAGTTGTTTTTGAGTCTGCGGCAAGGGAAGATTCTTGATTACTTCCACCTTGGCTTGATCCACTTTGATTCCCTCTTTGCTGATAATGTGGCCCAGAACAATCCCCCCTTGCACCATAAAATGGGATTTCTCCCAGCTGAGAACTAGGTTGTTCTGCACACAGATTTTTAGAACTTGTTCAAGGTTAGTTAGGCAGTTATCAAATGAAACACCGAAAACAGAAAAATCATCCATAAAAATTTCTAAAAATTCTCCAATAAAATCAGAAAAGAGTGCATTCATACACCTTTGAAAGGTTGCCGGTGCATTACACAAACCAAAAGGCATCCTTTTAAAGGCATAAGTACCTACCGGGCACGTAAATGTTGTTTTTTCCTGATCGTGTTCATGAACAGCAATTTGATTATATCCTGAATAACCGTCCAAAAAACAATAAAATTCTTGTCCGGCCAATTTTTCTAAGATTTGATCGGTGAAGGGAAGTGGATAATGATCTTTTTTTGTAGCCAAATTGAGTTTCCGGTAATCTATGCATACCCGATGCCCCGAAATTATTCTCGTTTGCATCTCCCCTCCATTTTCACTCTTAATCACTTTGTAGTTCCTGATTTTTGGTACCACGTGGACTGGACTTACCCAAGGACTGTCGGATATAGCATAGATAAAATCAGCTGTTAACCATTTCAGTATCTCTTTTTTTACCACTTCAAAGATATGAGGATTTAACCTCCTTTGAGGTTGTCGAGTGGGTTTTGAATCTTCTTCTAAAAAGATTCGGTGCTCACAGATTTCCTTATTTATTCCTTTTATATCATCTATCTTCCAACCTATTGCTGCTTTGTATTTCGAAATGACTGAAATCAATTTTCCTTCTTCCTCTTTAGAGAGCAATGCTGAGATGATAATTGGTTTAGAGTTCCCCTCCTCTAAGAAAATATATTTTAATGTTTCAGGTAATGGTTTTAATTCTAACTCAGCTGAATTTTCTGCTATTAATAGTGTCTCAAGATCTACTTCTTCACTGTCATTAATTGCAAAAACTTCTTCAATTAATTCATCATAATCTACATCCTCTTCCAAGAATTGATCCATCCTATTTGCATCCTCATATGTGTATTCAGGTATTCTCCTCAAATTTGGTATTGGGATTTCTAATTTATCATTCCCTACCCTTAATTCAATTTTTCCCTTATCAAAATCAGTTATTGCTCTAGCAGTAGCAAGAAAGGGTCTTCCCAATATGATTGGAGCATTGCATAATGCTCCAATAACCTTCACATCAGTCACTATGAAGTCTACGGGAAATGCTAACTCCCCTACAAGGACAATAATATCCTCTAATCGTCCATACGGTGCGCGAACTGAACCATCAGCTAATTGTAATTCTAACTTAATTGGTTCTAATGCAACAAGATTGAGTTTGTCATATAAAAGTTTTGGGAGTATATTCACACTTGCTCCCGTATCCAGCAATACTCTCTTAAATTCCAAATTTTGTATCGTACACCCAATCACCGGTGCTCCAGGATCTTGTAACTTCTCAGGTAGACTATTTAAAATAATGGAGCTAATATTTTCAGAAAGTTTAATTTTCCTTCTTTCTCGTGAAGGAGTGCAAAGTTCTTTCACAAACTTTCCATAAAGTGGAATATAACGGATCGCATCCGTTAGAGGAATGGTAATAGAAGTGTTTTTTAACACCTCAAGTAAGGAAGAATTGTCTAATTTCTCTTTCTTTGAAACTAGAGCACTTGGGAAGGGAATCAACTGTTCTTTCCCTTCCCTATTTAATTCCTCATTTTCTGGAATTATTTCCATGTCTTCTATCTTATCTTCTATTCTAAGTTTATTATTCTCTATATCCTTACTTTTAATATCCTCTGAGTTTGATAAAATTCTCCCACTTCTCAGGGCTGAAATAGCATTAATTGCTGTTCCATTTCTGCTAAGATTATAACTACTATCAGATTTCTGATTATTACTAATTTCAGCAATAGAAGTATGTGAAAAACAATTAAATCTATCAACATGTAATAAATTTCGTGGATTAATGCAAGGTTTAGTTGGTAACTGACCTTGTAGACTTCTTTTAGAGGAATTTTCATCAATTTTACCTTGATTTTTGTCTTCTCTTTGCAATTCGTTGCCCATTCCAGTGTTCTGCGATGATCTCAGCCCTTCAATTTGTAGTAATAAAAGCTTCTTCTCCTCTTCCCAATTCTTCTCCTTATCCTGCAAACGTTTCACAGTTTCCCACAGATTGTTATTATAAGCATAATTAGTATGATTCTGTGCTTGAGGCTGCATATTAGCTGTATTTTGGTAAAACTGAGGCTGATTGTGCTGATAGGGAGGTTGATTGTGCTGGAAGTGCATATTATGATAGAATTGTTGGTGATTACTGCTGGTATGGCGGGACTGAATTGCTGCTGATTTGGCATCTTAAATTGATTATTTTGAATTCCAAATCCCTGCTGTCCACTATTGCTTCCAAAATTTGTCATTTTATTCCCATTATTCCCTGCATTCCAATTAGTATGGTTTGAGTGTGCTCCAAATGCATTCACTTGCTCTGTCAGTATTGCTTTGCCTTTATCTTGCATATGATCATTTGCTTTGTGCGGTTCATACAAGTGATATCGAATTACCTTTGTTCGATTTACATCCGGTTTAATAGTAGCAATAGCATCTTTGAGGAGATGCTTGAAGTTTTTCAGTCATGTCAATCACTGATTGCTTCATCTCCCTCTCCAACTTCTCCATTTTAATGTCTGCTTCCATACCTTTTACATCGATGACTCCTCTTTTCAATCCTCCAGTTTTGGTATCAATCATAGAGCTTTGCCTAAACACCCAATCTTCAACTAATTCCTCCATCCGCTTTAACGATTCACTGGCTCTTGTATTCAGAAAATTACCTCCACTGGATATATCAACTAATTGCCTCTCTTGATAATCTAAACCTTGGTAGAAGATTTGGGCTAACTCATGATTAGGAATGCCATGATGAGGGCACTTCCTAGTCAATGTCATAAAGCGCTCCCAAGCTTCTCCAAATGTTTCATTTCCTTGCGTAAAATCCCTTATCACTTTCCCCGAGAGCATGTGTCCTCCCATATGAAAAAAATATTTCGCAAGAAACTTGTTTGTACCTCTTGCCATGATGTAAACGTTTTTCCAGGTGCCATTCAGCCATTCTCTTGCTCTATCCTTCAATGCAAAGGGAAACAACATGAGTTTCACTACTTCTTGTGAAATTCCAGGAAAAATAATAGGATGAGCGAGAATTGAGTGAATTCCCGTAGGAATTCATAAGGTTCATCACTGAATCGTCCGTTGAAGCTTGGTAGAAAGTTTAACATAGTCGCATCTATCTTGAAGTTTGCATTCTCACTTAATGGAGCTGAAATCTTCGTGAATGCCTCATAATCCGAAGGTGCGAGATAATTCCTTCAGTGTTGGTTCATGTTGATTATTGACTTCCTCTTCCATTGCTTCGGAAAAAAATAAACTCGGTCTCCTTGTTACTTGAATTCAGCAAATTGTAGACCTTCCTCTTCCTCCGTCTCTTTCTGTTTTTAATGACCTTCTACCGTGCATATAGTATTATGCTTCAATTTGATCAAAAACAATTTACATTCAGTTAGTTAAAGGTCAGAAAAAAAAATTGCAGAGATAATATTCTGATGAAAATAATTCCTGTTTTCTTGAATCAAAATAAAAGAAAGAAAATTGGCTTTTTACCTCCGCGGCAACGGCGCCAATTGATAAGTCTGAAATATTGAATGCGATGTGTCGTAATTTTTATATTTCAGACTTAATCAAGAAAATTTATAGAAAAGAATTACCCTTAACAATTGCGAATATCAAAAATACGTGGCTTGTAAGGGGTCGAACCCAAGGGAGGTTACACCGATATTTCCTCTTTTTTAAAATGTTTTCAAGACAGAATTTTTTTTTATTTTCACAAATGCAAAGCAAGAAGACGATTACGTGAAAATTCTTCCAATTATCTTCATTTTGATTTTCAATGAATAGCAAAAAAAAAAAAAAAATATATTTGGAAATGAAAATGACTTGCAAATCAATTATCTGCAATACATTGCAATGATATAGGAAAAAGAAAACAAGATGCAGAAATGTCGGTTTTAATATGCTGAATTCACTTTCCTTGTTTTAATTTTTTTTACTTTAACATTTTTACCAAACTGCTGCTATTATTTGTATTACTAGAACTTATGAGAAGAATTTTATTTTCTATTCACTTCTCTCCAAAGATATTTTCTGTTTATATAAAAATACTCTCTATTTTTCTTTTTCTTTTTTTAATTGGATTTACTTGATTTAAAAATCAGCTTTATTCACAAATCAGACTGACCTAGAGAAGAATGTCCATTTATCTGTAAGTAGGTATCACCTCACTGCAAATATGGACTGCAGAATTTTTAAAGCAGAAAGAAAAGAGGAGAAAAGAACTAAAGAAAGGGAAAAGAGAACAGTAAGGTGAAGAAAAATAAGAAAAGGAAAGGTGAGTAATAGGAATAGGTATAATAGATGTATATTTGAATTTCCTCTCTGAGAATAATTCAGCAGAATTTTAAAACATGCAGAAAAGAATTGAGGAAAGGAAAAAGAAAAGATTACACTGAAGAAAAATAACAGAAAGAAAGGAGATTAGTAGAAATAGGTATTACGAGTTACTGTATTTTTTTATGCTGAGAAGATTGAGAAATCAGAAGAGAATGAATTATTCTCTAAAAAAAATCACAACGCAAGATGAATATTAAGAAACAATTCTGTAACTCCAAAATTAAACTGGAACCGAACTCATCGGACGAACTGATTAAAGTCCTAAAAAGAAATTTACTGAGTAAAAAAAATAAATTCACAAACGATCAAAGTATCAAAGGCTTTGACTGAGAAATTAATCTATTCAGGAAAGTGAAATGAAAGAAAAGAAGAAAGATTTTTTATCTAATCAATATACTCAAACCTAATCGCAGTTTCCGATCGGAGGAGTAGAAGTTCTCCTCGAATGCTCCAATCGTCGCTACTTCAATATGGATCTCAACTCCCGTTGTGTCCTCCTGGCCAAGAATCTTCTTGGACGGAAAATCGAGAACGCCCTCTCCGCTTCTCTTCGTTGCCTTTTAAAAAAAACTTTCGAAAGCTTTGCGATTTCTCCCTCTTTTGCAGGTTTGTTAGGCCCTCGGTGTGGTTTGCTCCACACGCGCATTGGTGCTGGTCGCTGCCATTGGTCAGCGCCCGGTTTGCCTCCATCTGATTGGTGGAGGACGCCAAGCACGTGTCGGTGCTTATACCTTGCAGGTGAAACGCAGGGTTGCTCGTGTACACATCGTTGTGCACACAACCTCCTTCCTCATCGTGTGATTGGCTCACACGATTCCTGTACATTGCCTGTCCATAGTTCCTCAAAAAACACATCAGTACAAATAAGCCCATTTAGGGCATTATTGATATAACCGAAAATTAAAGAAGTCTATTAAATGATTATTTCAGAATCAAAAAATAAGATTTTATTTAAAGTAAGTGCTAAAAAAAACTTGTGAATTATTTTGTCCAAAAAATTACTAATAGAGTATTTATGAGAGTCCTTATCTATTACTTAAAACTCCTCATAAAAGCACTAATTATTTGCAATTAACTACTGATTTAAAATGCAATGAAAAAGTGATTATTTTAGACATGACATCATGATAACATGCAAAATTCTTGTTGATTTCAAACTTTTAATAATCAAAATGCATATAGAAGGATGGTTTAGAGCATATTTTTGCCTGTTATCAACCTCGTTCATCAACCGCTGGAACGTGCTCGGGGCGTTCGACAGCCCAAATGGCATCACGTTCCACTCGAACAGGCCATCCTTAATCTTGAAGGCCGTCTTCCACTCATCTCCTGGTCCAATACGAACCTGATGATATCCGCTCCGGAGGTCTATCTTCGAGAAGATAGTCGCCCCGACCATCCGGGTCAAACAAGTCCCTGCACTCGGGGAATCGGGAAGCGGTACTTCACGGTGATCCTATTGATGGCCCTCGAATCACAGCACATACGCCACGTGCCATCCTTCTTCGGAGCGAGCAATGCGGGGACGGCGCACGGGCTAAGGCTCTCCCGGATGAGCCCCTTGGTCGGGAGCTCCGTGACTGCCCGTGCTGTAGCTCCTCATACTTTACCAGGTCCATCCCAGTAATGAGGCAAGTTCGGGAGCGAGGCCCCCGGAATAAGATCTATCGCGTGCTGGATGCTACGCATGGGTGGGAGCTCATCGGGCAGCTCCTTGGGAAAAACATCAATAAACTCCGTCATCAGCTTGGCCAACTCTGGTGCATCCGATGGCGGTAACGGGTCCCCCGAGGGAATGTCGAACGTGAGGGCGAGGCAAATAGGTGTGTCCTCTGGGCTGGCCTCCAACTCACGTATAAAAACACACCCGTTCGTCACGATCGGATACTTCGGCGCTGGGGTTGGCTTCTTCAGCTTCCTCGATCCGGACGACCCGGCAGGAATGACCTCTGTCGGGCGGGCGCTGGGTGCAACTCTGGGTCGACGCCCGAACCGAGGGGTACCACGAGAGTCTGTCGTCCTCTAAACATAAATGAAACAGTATTCGCCCGGCCTTCCAGCCTGACGTCATGATCAAATAACCATGGCCGACCTAAAATGATGTTACCAATCCTCATGGGCAGTACATCACAAATGACTCGTATCCTCGTAGGTACTCACCTTCATCGGGATAGCACACTCGGTGCGTCACCGAAGGGTGGAGGCGTCGATCCAAGACACGAAGTACGGTGCCTGGATGGGGAACTAAAGTGAGGCCAAGCTTGGCCATCGAATCTGCGGAGACGACGTTGATGCAGCTCCCGCTATCCACGATGAGCTTGCAGGAACGGTCTCCAATCCTAAGGTAAATGTAGAAAAACTAAGGTACGCTGCACAAGCTCGGCAGCGGTCGGGCGTCGCGACATCCGTCGGCGAGTAGGTGTAGCCGATGGAGTAGGTGCCACGATGCAGTGCCTGGGGTACTGACGGTGTAGCCTGGGAGGAGCCCAGTGAGATGTCGGGTAGTCCCGAAGTGTCCGTCGTGGCCGGTGCATCCGTCGGCGGGCAAGTGTCCGCGGGGGCGGGTGAAGGTGGTGCCGGAAGGTCTGGTTGAACCCTAATGTTGACCAGCGGCAGGTGGGGCGCAGTGGCGCTCGGTGGCGGAGAGGCAGGCGAGATCATGATGATGCCCGTGAAGGCCTGACTATCCTCATCCTCGTCGTCGGGGCAATCGCCCTGATACACGTCCACCTCCGAATCCGGTGCAGGGGAATCGATCTGGTTCCCCATAACATCTACGTAGAAAAGAGAAACGCACTCGGAGGCTCGATGACCAAATCCCGGACACCTGAAGCACTTCATGTTGGCCGGGGCCCTAGGTGGGGCCCTCGCCGTCGAAGCCATGGTTGATGCTGAAGTCGTCGGGGTAGGCGTGGTAGTCGCCGGTGCTGGTGGGGCGGTGTCGGCGCCCTTCGAGGCCGGGGTGGGGTTCCGGGGCCACCCGGTGGAAGTCGAGCTCGTCCTAGCGGCGCTCGCCGTCGTGGTCGTACTCCTCGCGGCTGAAGATATAGTCATTGTGGCCGCCTTCTCGAGGATGTACTCGTTATCCTCTACAATCCGATAGGCCTGGTCAACCGTCATCGGGTTCAGCTCCAAGACCTTCGCTCCTAACTCGGGCTTCAGCCCTCGGACAAAATAGACGATCTGCTGCTCGGGGCTCTCCACCGTCCTGCACCTCATGCGACACTCCTCAAACTCGGTGATATAGTCGCGTACCTTCCAACGTCCCTGCTTGAGGTCAAGCCAGTGCAACAATAGGTGAGTCGGGTGGTTAGTCGGAACATACTTGTTCCACAGTCTGCTCGTCATGTCGGCCCACGTGAGGGGTGGATCTCGTCGTGCTCGGGCTGCGGTGACCTCGTTCACCCAAAAGATCTGGGCCTCCTTGCCCAGGCGAGTCTCCGCGAAGGCCGTACGTACGTCATCCTCTGTAATCTCAAAGAAACGGAAATAGCTCTCTAATGATCGCTCCCAATCCTCAAAATCGCGAGGTTCCCGACTTCCGTCGAAAACCGGTGTATCCATGCGCGTGTTCTTCTGGATCAGGCGGCGAAGGTCCTCCTTCCGGCGGCTGGCATCACCCACTGAATCGTCGTCGCGGCATCGGGGTGGAGACCTATATGGTGCGTGATCTCGGAGTCGGTCGTCGTTGCGCCGAGGGTGTTGGGCGCCTCCCGCGTACTCCTCGGCGAACTGATCATCGGGCGGATGATAGTAGTCATCCCCGCCCAGGGCATCCTGTGGCCCATAATCGTAATCCTGTGGCCCATACTGGTACTCGTCCTGGGGGCCATAATATCCAACCGGTGGACCAAGGTAGTCGTCGTACTGGTGAGTCCGAACATCCCGGGATCGGCGGTTCCGGCCTCGTCCTCGCCGGGGGTCCACGTCGGGCCCGGCCCCCACCGTGCACGCCTGTGGTCGCCGATGCGAGTGCTGGGACTGTCTGTCGCGGCTGCTGCTGCCGAGGAGCGCGCTGTGGCTGGGGCACGGCGGCGCTCGCCTGCGGGCCTCGCCGCCACGGTGGGTACTCGCTGGCTGGCTGGGGTAAGGCGGCTGCGGCGGGAACCACGGCTGCCGCTGTGGGTACGCTGGCCGCCGTGGTACCACGGCGGTCGCTGCGGGCAAGGCGGCCGCTGCGGATACCACGGCTGCTGCTGCAGTACGCTCGGCCACCGCTGGTTCTGGGCTCGTTGCTGCTCTGCCGCTGCATTGCTGCTGCTGGGGCGCGTTCGGCTGCCGCGGAGTCGGCTGGCGTCGCTGGGGCGGGATGTATGGCGCGACCGGCGGTGGTGCAAGGTGTACTGGCTGGAGCCTTCCCGCTCGATGGGTGCTGGGCTCCGGTATGTCCAGCGGAGCGGGGTCTACTGGTCTACCTCTATAAGCCCTAGGGATGATGTCACCTATGGACGGCTCTAGTGGAGCCGTGCCTAAACCCGAAAGGGGATCTCTACCGGTCCTTGTAGGGGATCCGTACTCGTCCTGCCCCGTAGGGATCGTAAGGGATCCAGGACTGTGGCTATCTCCACGGGGAGATTCCACGGCAGGGGGATCGACGTCACGATCCCGGTCCTGCTGCTCATCCTCTGCGGCGACACGCGACTGGCTGTGCGTGAGAACCATCCTCACCAGTTACTACGTAATCGGGTGGAGTCCTAGTGCAAAGGGTAAGTGAACAATGCAAATATATGTATGCTATGAATTTCGAAAGATGCTAGAAATGCAGAGTGCGATGGAAAAGAAAGTCAACCGAGGTGCTAAGCACGGAGGTCAGCACAACTCGGCTCTTATACCAATATGATGTAACACGACAGATGCCGGGATCGACGGCTCGTGTTACAACACAAGGATCTGGACTAGCTACGACTAAGATGCGTGAAAAATGCTAGTGATGCGAGTTTTCGAAATAACGAGAAGCACAGGGAGCGGCAGCTGACCTAGGGTGACGTCCGGAAAGCTCTCCAAGCGCTGCTCAATGGATCGACCTTCCCACGTTCCGCTAGATCGACTACTGACGGCTACGGTGGGATTCCACGACCGGAGTGATCCGCACCCGTACGACGACTGTGAAAACTCGAACAAAACCGAGAAACAAACCCGACCCAACCTGGGCGAACGAGAGGTACCTAAGAAGCTAGTCCCTGGCGGTGGAGCGAGCGCCTTCAGCACTGGGGAAGGTGATAATACTCGATCGAGGGCGGCGTCGTGATCCGAAGATCGCAGTAACCCGAAGTACTCTCGCACGCGGGCAGCACCAACCTGCAAGTGGGAAAGGCTGTCCGCCGTGAGGAAAAAACACACGAGGATATCACGACACTATCTAGAGGGCGAAGAGGATCTTAGTAGCGAGATCCCTCGATCAGCAAGTGCGTCGGGTGACCCGAGTATCAGGGCCGAAGTGGCAGACCTGTCAATCGACGCTAAGAACACGGTGATCGCAAGCGATCGAACTGGCGGCGGCGAGCAACGTCACGACCCGGACGACAGCAGCTCGTCGACGTCGGAAGAATCTGAAACCAAAGGCAGGATTACTCTGGCGGCGGCTCGACGGGCGGCGGCAGTGATCGATCCGGCTCCGGCGGCGCGTAGGAGCAGCGGCGGCGGCGATCGTTCGGACGTCGGCGGCTCGGCCTGGTGGCGGCTCTGTCCGGCGGCAGCTCTACTCGGCGGACTGAGGCGGTGGACGGGGTCGGCGAGCAGCAGGCGTTGGGCACCAGGGCGGTGGTGGCCTGCACGATCCGGCGGCGTGGAGGTCGCGCCTGGCGGGTCCGTCGAGACCTAGAGGGCGCCGCGGCGGTCCGTGCAGCGGCGTCCAGGGGCGACGGCGCTGGGGCGGCGGTCAATCTGTCGGCGGCACAGCTGGGCGGCGCGACGGCGGAAAGATCGGCGGCGGTTTCAGTCCGGTCCGGCGGCGGCGACTGGGGAGAACTCGACGTGAGCGGCGGTCGTTTGGGCGCGACGGCGGCGGAAACGACGGCGGCGGCGCTACGAGACGGCGGTGACCTCAGGGCGTTCCCTCCTCTCTCTTCCCTTCCACGGAAATCCTAGTTCGGGATTTCCGGAACCTCTCTCAAGTTCACATGGGGAGGTCACATCGAATTTCATTCTTCTTTTTCATTCATCCAAAAAGCGTCCCCCGATATTCTTTCCTCTCTTCCTTATATAGGAGAGAGAAAGAGACGGGTTGCCCTAAGGGCAATCCCGTAATTCTAAGGGGTTTTGGCCCAAAAATAGGCTAAAACCCCTCTAAAGGGCCTACAACCGGTCCATAAGTTCTAGGGAGGGCCCAAAACACGGGGAAAACCCTCCCACACACACACGAATAGTCTCACGAAACAAATAAAGTAAGGAACGGGGAAAACTCGCCGGGAGGATCTCATCAGGCGGTGTACTTGAAGCCGGGGTCCTGGGCATCGGCTCGGGTGCTCCGGCGCGGTAGTACTCGCGCGCCGTCCGGCTCGGCACGTGCTGTCGCCTGATCTCGGGCAGGGTCCTCCATCACTTTCTTTGCGTTCTAGTTAGATATTGTTAACGTAACTTAGCGTGACGGCGACCTGTTTATTTCACTTGCAGGTCGGTGCTGCCCGCGCACAAGAGTGCTTCAAACCACTGCGATCTTCGGATCACGACGCCCTCCTCGATCGAGTATCGTCGCCTCCTTCAGTACTGAAGGCGCTTGCTCCACCGCCGGGGACTAGCTTCATAGGTACCTTTCGTCCGCCTGGGTTGGGTTGGGCTTGTTTTTCGGTACCGTTCGAGTTTTCTCAGTCGTCGTACGGGTGCGGACCACTTCGATCGTGGAATTCCGCCGTAGTCGTCAGTAGTGGATCTAATGGAACGTGGGAGGGTCGACCCATCGAGCTGCGCTCGGGAGGCTTATCGGACATTCCCCCCCCTAGGTCAGCTTTTGCACCTTGTGCTTCTCGTTATTTTTTCGAAAACCTGCATCACTTCTACTTTTGTGCATTCTAGTCGTTAGCCAGATCATCCCTGTGTTGTAACACGAGCCGCGCGATCCCGGCATCTATCGTGTTGCATCACAAACCATATCCAATATATCATAGGTACCTTGTATAAATGAATGATCTCAAGAAAGAAAATCAGTAGGAACATCTTTGTTATTCCATTCCCTTCTCTATTTGAGTACCTCCTATAGTGAGAATTATAGGAGAAGTCTAATTGATATTATTATCTTCGGAATCTACCTCAAGACAAAGCTTTTGCATGAGTAAAACCATGCATCTACATGTTGATAATCAGCATGGAAGATCTGCCATTAAAGAAGACAGTCATCAAAAGCCTTCCTCCTTATTATTCAAGACCTCCAAGATTATCTCAAGGAAGAATCCAATAAGGAGGACTACCTCCCATCTGAAACAAGACCTTACGGTTAATGAAGAGGATCATCAGGAGAGTATTGAAGACACACGAAGCATCTTCCTCATCAATGACATGGAGTCCAAGTGAAGTCAACTTCATAAATGAAGAAGACCACATTCACGATCTCTTCAAGATGAATATGGATACAACTATATCAAGAAGAACTTCACGGTTTCTATGAATCATAAATATTTAGTTTGATATATGAAGAATTGATGAAGAGCATGACTCATAAAGAAAGCGAGAACAAAGATTCCCCATCTCATCCATCAGCCACTATAGAGGCATTAGATAAACATGAAGTCCTCCACGACAATGCTGTTAGTGGATTCCACATGAAGTTAAGTCCCCTAAACAGAAGGCAATAAGTTCAAGATCTAATCAGTACGAGGATGTCGACCATTAAAGCATGACTCAAGCTTGTATGAAGAACAAAAATTGCTCCGAGAAGACAAGTCAAAGACAAAAGGAGAAGAATTTATGCTCTGTTGAAGATCGCACTCATGGCGCCAAATCCATGTAGACATTTCCAACAAGTTTTTTCTCCATCAACCCTCCAACTACACCGACAAACACTGACATCTAAATCGTGATCTTTTGCGCTCAAGTACTCTCTATCTTCACCACGAATTACATTGCCACCAAGTCACCCAACGACCTCGATGATCTTGCATTGCTCGACCCTTCCTTGCTTCCCTTCTATTCCATGTCGCTAGCCGACCCAGCAAAGCATGCAATTATCTACGTAGTTAAGCATCTCGTCCACCATGGGATCACGGAATTATCTACGTCGTTAAGGATGGAATTAAGCATCTCGTCAACCACGGAATCACGAACATTGTTATCCACATAGCTCTCATTGACATCAACTTCAACGAGCTCCTTCTCAACGTCAAAAACAAGAGTACTATCACCGGTGTTATCGCCTACTATCTGCCTTCTCGTCGCCTCAATCGAATGAGTTTTAAAAGACACGTGGCCCGGTCAACCCCGTCACCCACAATCCTTACGCAACAGCGTCAACTCTCTTCTTACCACTTCGTCAAACTGGACCCTCGCGCGATAAGAGCATAACGAAACATCTCAAATCCTATCCAATCCACGAATGCCTCATTACAATCTCACGATTGTTGAGTTGCCCTGAGATCATCGAGATTAAGCATCTCATTCGTCGGCTAACTGAGATCCTTGAAAACTTAGTAAGACTCCCGAGGCATATCGCAACTGCTCATATGCACCGGATAACCATCACGACGCATTGTTTCAACGTAACCTCTATCTCCTCACCCTATAAAAGGGAAATCGTAAAACAAACAATGCAGTTGTTGTTTATGAATGAATCATTTTCTTTACGAAAACATTTGGTGTTCTTGTGAATGCCATTTCTCTCCCCATTTCCTATCACTCCGAGTTCTACCGCTCTTTCTATTCTCCGTCTTGTTTCCATCATACGCTAAGTTCTTAAAAGGACTATCCACCCCGACAAGGAAGCTGAAGTGTATCCCTATGAGTGAGACTATTAGCTCTATTATGTTGAGTATGCTTCCTTGCAAGCGACGTGATCCAGGAGCTCCCATGATTAGTTGTGAGATAGGGGGCAGAACTTTTATTCAATCTCTTCTCAACACAGGGGCTAGTGTCAATATCCTCCTGAAGGGAGTATATGATACTTGTTAACTTGGAGAGTTGCAACTCTTATTTATTGAGTCGAGATTAGCGGATGGATCTGTGAGACGACCTCACGGTATTGTAGAGGATGTGATAGTTAAGGTAGAAAATTGTCACTTTCCAGTAGATTTTATTATCGTGGATATGAAATCCACTAAGGATTTCACTGACGCTCCCATCATACTAGGGAGACCATTTTTAGCTACCGCGAAAGCTATTATGGATTGGGGCAAGGGAGAAGTCATATTTTAAGTAGAAGATTGCACGATGAAGGTGAGCATCAACAAGTTAATGCAACATCCTTCACATGAGTCCGATGAGATCAGCACCGTCGATATTTATGAGGATCCAGAGATTTTGAGTTGTATTGAGGAGACGATGGCAGCTATTGAGGAGGGGAGCTTCGAGGAGCCTAAGGACAATCCATTTCCCTCGACTGAGACGGCACCGGAGCTAAAACATTTACCTTCTACTTTAAAATATGCTTTTCTTGATCATCAGTGTGCTAACCCTGTGATTATATCCTTGCAGCTAGATAAGGGGCAAGAGGAGAGACTACTTGCAATCTTGCGAAGAAGGAAGGAAGCAATCGGATGGAACTTATTGGACCTTAAGGGGATTGATCCCTCTTTGTGCACTCATCGGATTTTCCTAGAGGAGGATTCTCGTCCCTCTAGAGAGGCACAAAAGAGGCTAAATCCTAAGATATGGGATGGTGTGAAGGATGAAATCCTTAAGTGTCTTAATGCAAGTATCATTTATCCCATTTCCGATAGTCTATGGGTTAGTCCGGTGCATATCATCCCCAAGAAGGCGGGGATCACCGTGGCAACAAATGAAAAGGGCGAAGTGATGGGATTTGAGGTTGATAACTTTCCAAAATTTTGATCAAAACATCAAATATAGCGGAAAACATTGAATCGGACATTCAAAATACCAAGCCACCAAGAACAGATGATCCTATCATCTAGTATGAATGAGAAAACATACTTACAGGTTTCCTTGGAGTTCTTGAAGCTATTCAAGTATCTAGCCTCTGGCGATATCCACAGTCTCCGAATGGTTGGATCTCCTCTTCAAAGCTCTTCACCAAGAGAGAAAGAGAAGAATGGAGAGAATTCCCACAAGGCTTGCATGGGAACCTTCAGTTGTGGCCGTTCTCCCCCTATTTATAGACATTTGGAATGAGGTTTTTTCATAAAAACCCTCATAATTATGTCTATATCCACCAACATCCATAAACCTTATGTGTGTGACCCTCTAGGTCCATATATCTCACTAGTTAATAATTCTATAGACCAAAGAATACCTTATGGGTCAACCTTAATTAATTATCTACATCCACATATAGATTAATTAATCAAGGATCGATTTAACCCAATCGATAGGTTGAGTTGCCAGCTAGTTAGGTGCCAAGCTACACCACGTACACTACGAGATATGGAGTATGTAAGAACTCACTTATGGAACCTTCCCGTCATCGATTACCATGTATATATAATCCTTCATCCACATTAGACTCATGAATGACTTAGGGTATGGTCAACTGTCAAACCCTAATCGGTCACTCAAGTTAGTACTGATATGTGTAAAAATCATCGAGAACTCCTTCGATATTTATATTACCTTGGCTAAGGATTTCATTGCATCTCATTCCTTTGAGTCAATCTCCTCAAATACTAAGGGTGGATGATCTGATCTTGATCACACAATCATCTTCGTGGACTTCATGTCGTATCCAATATATGACATTTTAGAGATTCGTAAGTCATAATCAAACCACAATCATCCATCCACAAGATGTCTTTGGTGTCTCAAGTCAAAGAACCACATACACAACCATGACATGAATCCACTTGATTGACAGTTAGGTATAATACCATTCAGGGATTCATATGGATCAATTCAATGAACTCTTTCTCCAAAGAGCACCCACTATCTATCCTTCGTGTCTCCATGACGAGACGAAACCGCGAGGTCATCGATTTCACACGGTCTCGTGTCAAAAATAATTCCAAACTTACCAATTTGATGAAAATATCTCAAATAGAGGGGTATAATGGTAAATAAGGGTCAAATCCACAAGGAAATAAGGAAATTTATGATGATCTCTTCGAAATTGATCAAATTGAATGATGAATCGATGATAGAAATTGGGGAAAATGATAATTTATGAAAGATAACTTTAAATCGTTTCCACGGAATCAAGAATCATCGAAATTGATCTTGATTTCGCGGAGAAATTGAAGATCGAAGTGAGGAAAAATTTCCGAACGTGTAAATTGCGAAATTAACAAAATTTAAATAAAGTTAACCTTCAATTCCTAATCTAAATCAAAATTAAACATAAATGGGTGATAGATTAGCAAACACAGCTTCCACTAATCCCAAATTGCGCTTGGATTAGCTCGATTAATCATCGTTAATCAAAGATCCGAAGAGAACGCGATGTGAAGATTCAAGCGTCGATTTCTCCTTCTCCACTCAACCAAATCTCGATTTCAAGCCCTCCGTGGATGCAGAAATAGGTGTAGAAGAGGATGGAATCGAGAGATTCGAGAAGGGAGGTGTCTAAATAGATCAATTGGATTGATTTCTAACTCGAATGCTTTACAAATCGGAGGAACACCTTTTTTTATAGGGTATTTGGGTGTAACCGTCCGATCGAAATGATCGACGGTTACGATAAAACGGTCCATCGTGGACCGTTTTAGTTATATCGCAGCTGTCCGATCTTGATGGAGGGCTTAGATTAATCCGCATGGATAACCGTTATAAAACGCATCGTCTCGCCGCCGTTGGATCGCGATCCGACGCTCTGAATGTCATCCTGCGAGTTAAATCACGGCCGTTATAACTCTTGATTTCAGACACGTGCAATGATGGCGATCGGTGGTCCACGTGTCCACTTCATCAACGCGCGATGATGCACGCTCCTTCCAATCCGATGCACCGCAATTGGCCACGTGTCCTCCGCACTAAAAACCGTGTGGAACTTAGTCCCACACGGAATAAATTATAGAGAGGTATCAGGTATATATTAAGCGATGAATATGAGGGTTAGCGTTATTCCAATTATGGAATGCTTATATGTACTATAACCCTAAGTATGATATATATATTATGTACACGTCACATCGCGCCACGTAGACACCGTGTGGGCCCGAGTGGCGCTGCCATGTGGCCCTAAGTGCCATGTCGAATCCACGTGGGTCCCGCGCGCCAATTAAACCCATTTGTGCCCCTCTTTTAATTGTTTTAATCATTTAAAAAAAAAAATAATTTCAAAAAAATTCAAAAAAATCCCTAAAATTAGAAAATTCATAACTTTCAAAATATAACTCCAAATTAATCCAAATTTCTTTCATTTGATCCAAATTTTAATTATCTATCATTCTAAAAGGTAAAAATTGATAAATAATGAGAGTTTTAAATTTTATTTCAAAAATACATTTATTTTTTAAGGGATTTTAACTTAAGAAAATATAAATAAATTTTTATAAAACGTTTTCTCTCATTATTTTAACTTTAAAAACTTCTATAATCTCAAGTAAAGATGGGTTATTAATTATTTATCTTTAAATCCTCATATTTAACCCTAATTTAAAGTATTTTTGAGATTATAATGAATTTTTCATGGAATACACATAAATATGATAACATGCATAAAAATGAAATCATTTATACCTTAATATGCATTAATAATCATGTTTTATTATGTTAATTTAGCATGTTATCATTCTACACCGATCGATATAGGATCAGCCACATTCATTGTATGAGTTGGATTAGATAGTGTTATTCTTTCCGGATAATTCGATGTCCTTCTCGAATATCCTACGAATAAGAATGTTCAGAGCATATGTTTAAAGACTAGTGATCACTATATTATGATCTCATCATAATTCAGTTAGTCATTGCACATGCTCATGGACTTCATTGCAAACATCACACAAGAATGACAATGAATAAATTTCATTTCAATGAACATAAACAAGATACATGAAAGTGTGATTGGCTTATAGGCCACATAATATCCATCACGAAGAACTTCAAATGCGTCTTCCGACAAAGTGGAGGGTATGCATCGATTATCAGAAGCTAAATGCGGTGACGAAAAAGGACCATTTCCCCTTTCCATTCATTGAACAAATTCTTGACAAGCTTTCAGGTCAAGGATTTTATTGCTTCCTTGATGGTTATTCCAAGTATAACCAGTTGGTGGTACATCTCGATGATCAGGAGAAGACTACATTTACATGTCCAGCTGGCACTTATGCATTCCAACGCATGCCATTTGGACTATGTAATTGATCGGGACCATCTTGCATCGAGGGCCGGAAGCAGACCCGCCCGGAGAGCTCGGGCCGATGTCAAGACTCAAGGATTCCGGTACACGCCGTAACCAGCGCGGCTACAGAAAAGGTTGGTCTTATGATCATTAGAACTCATTAGAAAAGGTTGGTCTTATGATCATTAGAAAAGGTTGGTCTTATGATCATTAGAACTCACGATCGGGCCTTCTTACCCAGGTCGTTCGGTTCGCTGCCCCCGCGATGACCCATCCCCGCACCACGAAATATTTGCGGAATGTCCCGCGCCCTTCCCCACGTGCGCGCGCACGTTCGGCTGCTGCTCACCTTGCGGATATCACCATGACTGAGGCCAGGTCGCACGCGAGGCAACGCGTTCGATAATTCCTCCGCGGACGTTTGGGTGCACGAAGAACCCGCAAGCTATCCTTCCTCACTTCAACGCCGCTCCCTCTACTTTTCTCTACGAGCGCGATACTCCACGCCGCTGCCATAGTTTGGTTTTATCATCGCCGCGATACTCCCCGCCGCTGTCTTATCATCTTTCACCTTCAGTGGCGTCGCCCGATAGACCCACCCCCTCTTCGGGACTTCACGGGAGTCGATCGGGTGGGGTTGACCCCTTGGCCTCACCGCACCTCCCTCACGCGCCTATCGACATCAGCTGCTGGAGAAGTCCGTCGCTATTCTTCACGACCGACAGGGCCTCGGCCTCGCAAGTACGCTCGCAGTCATCCCTCTTGAGTGATTATTTACTTCTTTCAGTATTTTCCCGACGCTCTCCACCGACTGGGATAGGATAGTGGGGACTCCGGGTCTTGGGATATATTTAGCATCTCTTTTCAGTTTCGGTGCTAGTCAGACGGATCACAGGTGCATAGATGTTGCGGTCGTAACCGTGCCGACACCGTATCCGTTCCTCCTGAATCTCAGGTTATTGGAAGTCCAACACTTCCCTCTATCCTCCCTTACTGTCGCTCATCGGGCGTTCACGCTCGTCATCGTAGCGTTTAATATTCTCGTTGATCTCCCTACCACACATTGTATGCATATCATACCCTAGATAGGGTTCCGCACCCATTGATCTGGAACGGTCGTCGATCCCGACCGGTAGTTCCGCATCAATAATGCTCCTACCACTTTCCAGAGGTGCATGATGGCCATCTTCTCCGACTTTATAGGAGAGAGTCTTGAGGTCTTCATGGATGATTTTTTCAATTTTCGGGCCGAGCTTTGATATGTGTTTAGAGCACTTAATGCGAATCCTCAACGTTTACATTAAGAAATGCCTAGTTCTTAGTTGGGAGAAGTCCCACTTCATTGTAAGAGAAGGTATAGTGCTCCAGCATCTAGTCTCAAGCAAAGGATTGGAAGTGTACAATGCCAAGGTTGAGGTGATACAAGACCTTGCACTCCCAAAGTCGAAAAGGGAACTTAGAAGTTTCCATGGGCATGTGGGCTTTTATCTTTGTTTTATTAGAGATTTTACTAAAGTTCCAAAACCATTGACTTCTCTTTTGTGCAAGGTTAAAGATTTCATCATTGAGAAAGAAGCGAAACACGCCTTCATGCAGCTGAACCAATCATTAGTGGAAGCACCTATTTTATAAAGTCCTAATTGGAAGTTACCTTTTGAGATTATGTGTGATGCTTCAGATTTTGCAATTGGCATGGTTTTGGGGCAACTAGGGTTGGGCGGTCCCCATCACGGTTCGGTTTTTGGCACACTATTTGGTCCAAATTTGAATTCGGTGTCGGTCTCGGTCACAGTCTACCTCGGTCACAATTCGGTTCGGTCTTAACTTCGGTCTCTCGAGACCATGGATATGCGTACCTGAAAAGAGATAAATATATCAACGTCTATTAATGATAAAAAATTTCATAGTCAGAAACCTTAGTGATGATACTTACTGATTTGAAATAAAGAAGAAGAAAACATAATAACATGAAATGGGCTGCTAATACTCTCTCTGAGTCGCCATGATTGATTAGATTATCAATGGGGGATTGAGGGCACTGACTGCGTGTTCTAACGCTCTTGGTACTTAAAAGGGTTGCCTCCATGTGGTAATTCTTTAGCAAAAAAATTTGATGGATATTCTCCCATAAAATTGGTGATATTTCAATATCAGCTTATCAAATGAAATCTGTGAGTAGAAACAAAAAATGAAGATCATGAAAATCCGCTTCCGATGAACCAAAGAACGTGAAATTTTGCGCAGTATAACATAGATTTGTTTAGGGGTAATCTTATAAAGTTAATCCATCTTTCCAAGAAATCACGAAAACAGAAGCCTCAATCCTCCAATTTTGATGATTTTTAGCTTAAGATTGATAGACATTGACCATCTGAATCTAATGAGGATATATATACATATACTGAGTGTATGCCCTCTCACCACGATCCAAGATCAGAAGAGAGAGATCTCGCCCTTACAAAGTGACAGGAATGAGAGAGAAGCTCCGATCTGGAGAGAGAAAAGGGTGTTGACTCCAAACACCTCAGTTCTTTTTTGGGTTAGTTGCAGTTTTTTACATTGAAGCCTGCTGCGACAGTGGGGACCCATCATTTTTGTTCCCATGATTTTCGTTGCTAGGATGATCCCTGACGAAGGCAACTCTTCCCACTTCACTCGGTGACGTTCCTCATTTTCAACTTGTTTTTGTTTGTTGGGAATCGGAGATTATTGTTCCCTCCAATTTTCCCTTAGCACCTTGAGAATAGGATCGTCCACTCTGAGAGAGTAAAATGGTTCCATTCCTTGAGATCCAACATCAAATCCTGATGAACTAAACAGTTATCCACAATAAATTGTTGGATATCAAACCTGGAAGAAAGTTCTTGATATCTACCCGTGCATTGTAGTAAATGATAACATGCATACATTAGGAGTAATTAATGCTAAGTTCTTGATATCTACCCGTGCATTGTAGTAAATGATAACATGTTATTTATACATGAATTTACATGATTATTAATGCAAATAAAAGCATTAATTACTCCAAATGTATGCATGTTATCATATTTCCAGTATATTTCTATCATTTTGTATAATTCCATGTTATGATCTAAAAATACACCAATTTATGGATAAGTATGCATAATTAAACATTATGATTTTAATCCTAATTATATTGGAGATCATAACTATGTTTTAATGATGAAAATATAAGAGAAAAGATCTTTATTAACATTTATGTATTTTTATAAAGTTATTTTAGAAAATACATGAATGTATTTATTTAATTAAAATTCATTCTTTTACTATTTTAATAATTCAACTTTATATAATGATAGATTATTCAATTTCTGATCCAACAAAACAAATTTGAATTAATTTGGAATTGTATTTTGAAAGTTATGATTTTTCTAATTTATAGGAATTTTCTAGAATTTTTCTGAATTTATTTAAGTGTACTTTCAATTTTTAAATTATTAAAATCAATTAAAAAATGCAAAAAGGGTTTGAATTATCGCGCAGGACCCTCGTGGGTGCGATGCGGCACGCAACGCCACGTGGTAGAGCTACGCAGACCCACGCGAGCGCCTGCGTGGCGTAGAGGTGACAAGTGTCCATATTTATATTTACTCGTAATATAGGGTTATAGTACATATAAGCATCCCGATTATCGGAACTCGCTAACCCTTATTTTTGTCATATGTTATATACCCGATCATTCGCTTTCTTTTTCTCTGTGTGGGGCTATGTTCCACTCTAGGTTTTAATTGCAGGTGACGTGGTCGAAGGTGATGCGTTGGATCAAAAGCGCGTGGATTGCGTGGACGCAGAGTCCCCTGGATCACCAATCACGGACGTGCCTTTATGGGGAGTTAAGTGAAATGATCGTGACCGTCCATCAAGGAGTTATAATGATGTAGGATAATTTAGAATACGATGATATGTATGATGATGATATGATTTAAGAAATAATCCTACATATGAGGGAGGATCTATGAAGTGATATCAGTGAGAAAAGGTTTATAATTCAGATAAATAGGGTAGAGTGTAAGTCATAGAATGATAGGAGGGAAGAAGGTGATAATGACGGTGATAATATGATGGGTATTATGGTGGACAGGAGAATAAGTTCAGTGAGTGTCTGATATATATAAGAAGGTGAAGAGGAATAATCGAAGAGAATATTATCGGAATGATGAGTGGAAATATGAAGGAGAGGAGATTATATAATAGATATTATAATTAGCGATTATAGAGGAGAAGATATTGTATATTTTAAGATAGAGAATGGGATGGGAAAGGGTGATGAAGTGGAGGAGGATAATAATAATAGAAAATCGTGAGGAAAATAGAAAACGGAATAGGTGAGAGAAGAATGTGGAGGCGAATAGAGACGAGAAAGTTGAAGTGGAAGGATCGAGAGCGGCGGACGGATATTAATTATAGAGGGAGAGAGTACAGATAGAACATGGGAATTCGTTGGACTTATGATCTGTTTTAGCGAACTATAGCTCATGAAAAGATAGAAGAGGAGATTACCTTAAGTCGTCGTGAAGTGGACGCTCCTTAAGATCACCATGCGGTCCAATATTTCCGCCGTTTGACTTCTTTCTTTGAGGTGGATGAAAGCAAAAAGAACGGGAGGGAGAAATGGAGAGAGAGATAGAACTCGGGAGAAGAAAAGGTTGCGGGAGAATGGTGGAGACACATGAGACACAAAACACAAAGGTGATAATAACCGAAGAACCAAGAACCAAATTTCATTCAAAAAACTGTCTTCTCCGTCTTACAATTTGCGTTTTATAGAAATTGAAAGAGTGAAGGTCGCGCTGAGGCGTCGCGTCGTGTCGTGTCGATAATTTCGACATTTGGTTGACGGATTGACCCAACATCTTCAACGCGACGGGAGTTGAGGCAGTTGCAGCTGGTGAAAGCGTCCTTTCGTGTTCGCCGTTATGCCTCTTCTTCATTCCACGTCAGATGGTTTTAGATTGCGTGGCATATCCTGATGCTGGGGAGATTGTAGGGAAGCCTTCGGATTTGAGTCAGAATTGAGACGGACGTCCAGCTACCAATAATCGAGAGAAGATGGTGAAGCTGTTTACGTGGAACCGTCGTTGTTGGTAAGTCCTAAAGCTATTCCTGTAGAGGCGTGATCTCTTTATTTCTGCCATCCTCACGAGTCTTCTCGATAAGTCAACGCCTACGACCAGGTAATATCATTTATCCGTCGTCTTTTGTTACGTTTCTTGCAGAGCTGTCGGGGAAGATGATTGGCTGCAGGAGATTGGAGATTCATCCTCCAATCTAGCGAAGATGGAGATCTCCGTCTTGGTGGGGAGGAGCCGAAAGAAGTTGGCGCTAATCTTTTCGCGGATCACTGAGGTAGGTAGGAAGAGGATAGAGACGGTCGGTGCTTCTATTATTATTTTTTTCTCAGTCGGGGACTTATCCTCACGGTTGTCTTTTCAAGATCAGTCTTCGATTTTCTCCGTGGTTAGGCAAGTTCCAATAGGTGCGATTATTCGAGTCGCACGCTGAGAAATGTGGAGGGGAGGTTGACCCAGGTGGTGGCAGTGATGCAGCTTCCTGCCTTCAAATTCGAGCTTCTTCTAGTCTTTCCGGGCGTCCTCTTCCATTGTGTTCGAATTTCCAGAAAACTGCTTCTTGTCATCAGAGCGTTGATAACGAGTCACTGGGCGTTGACATTGTGTAGGGCTTGATGATCATCGTCTTCTTGCCTAACTCATCGCCGGTGGAAGTTTATCGATCACGTGGTATCGAACGACGTTCCCTTGGTCGCCTCGAGACAGCTCTTCAAGTCGTCTCCTGAAGCTGAGCAGTCTAATGCAACCAAAAGTGAGCTAAGAACCGTCATCATAGCTCCTTGCTTTATCAAATTCAAGGCGACGCTTGGTGTAAGCCAATCCTCAATTGCAGAGCTCATGGCAATCAATTTTCTTGGACTCCCACTGCACAACATACTTCTCTAAGTTGTTCATTCCCATCGCCCAAGGCTTGACAAAATCTTCTTCCTCGAAAACAAATCCAGAAACCAGGGTAGCAACAGCGAGGCATCCTTGATTATGATTTTGTCCCATAGGAATAAATTCGAACTCCTCAAAACTTCCGATTCTTCTAGTGATCTTGTTGTTTATCTTCATAAGGTCTTTGCCTTGGAATCGAATCCATAGATACTTCTTCCCTAGGTTATTAATACGTAGATCTCTTCTAAGACTCTAACTAAAGGTGGTATTCAAAGGAGAAGGAAATGGGATAACAAAGATGTTCCTATTATTCTTTTCTTTTGAGATCATTTATTCACACAAGGTACCTATGATATAGTGGATATGGCGTGGAAATTAGGAACCTATATCAAAGGAAAAAAGGTGGTTGACTTGGTCCATTCAAAGAATTCTAAGTATCTAAGGATAAAGCTAATTTCTTTTGACCAAGTTAATCTTTAGATCAGTGTAAAATAGAGGAGGGAGGAGGAGGAGGATAGGTTCACTTAGGCCCTTGTGTTCATGTATAGAAATAATTCTCCATGATATAATGGTCGAGAATCATCTCGACCAATGGACCTCCGATTAAATCAAGACCGCCTAATGAAAATCCAACGCACGATCGAAACGACGCGTCTCTTTCCTCACGCGACATGGACACATCTCAACCGTTCATCACCGATTGGACGATCATCATTTAAACACACCCATTCACCAAGTGACGCTTCATCTTGACCATTGATCGCGATGAACCGTTAGATCGACGGTTACGTCCAATTCTCCTTTAAATTAGAGTGTTCTTCGTGAAACGGAACTTACCCTTGGATTTTCGAGTGAAATCGAACTGTTTAGACACCACAATTCAAGCGTCCATCAATTTAAATCTCTTTTTGATGCATTTCCGTGTCCGAGCAGCATTTGAAATAAAAAATTGATCAAAAGATCAAGGAGAAATCACATCTTGAACGCCATCTTCGTCTTTGAAAATGCGGAATGAAAAGCTATGAATCCGGCGATTAATTGGATCATTTCGAAGGCTACTTTGGGTTAAATTGCGTGTTTTCATCTTAATATTTCATCATTTAGTGTTAGTTTTATATTTTGAATCGTAGATTAAGTTTAATTTGGTTTTAATTTCGGTTTTTACTCATTTTTGCGATCGATATTTTCACCATTCTTCAAACTTCGATTACTCCGCGAATTCTCATCCAAATCACCCGATTTTTTATTCCGTGGATTCGCAATTGAGTGATCTTTCTTAAAATCATAAATTGTCCAATTTCTAATCTCAATTCGTCGTCCGATTTGATCGAATTTCAAAGATATCTATCAAAATTCTGTAATTCTCCATGGATTCGACCCTTATTTGCCATTATACACTTCAATTATTTAATTAATCTTAAAATTGGTAAGTCTGAACTTTGTTTTGACACGATATCGCGTGTATTCAAGGACCATACGTATACCATTTTGTCCGTAAACTCCAACAAATAAAACGTTGCGAGTATGTTGATCCCCAAATGTCTCATTGATCTTCCAGTTTCTAGCCAAATCTGTCTCCATTCATCCAGCCACCCCTAGACTAGGGCATCATGAACATCCTCAAATGATTGAATGCTTGATGAAGGAATTCCGTTTGCCGTGCATGATTGCTAACTAAATGACATCAGGCACTGCTTGAGCAAACTTGGGTATGAATATGTGAGTTTAAGAATTTTTCATGTGAGAAAATGGGAGAAAAGGTGCAGATTGGAGCATGAGGATACTCACAAGGTTAATGTTTCCTCACAAAACTGCTTTTTACACCTCTACAATAATGATCTACATGAATAAACATCGTTATAGACTACCCAAAAATAAACATGAACCAAGAAAAAACATTAGAAATTTCTCTTCTGTTAAACTATTGAATACAATCTCGATTTGAATCCAAGAGTAAAGGGGCAGCAAGGACGTGAAGAAAGACGAGAGAAGTCTGAACAACGAGGAGACCTTGAGGTTGGCTGCCATTGATAAGCTCTCGAGCTCTGTGGATAATGAGAATTCTGTTTAAGAGACTGAGCATTCTTTTCGAGGATAATGAGAAATTCCTTTGGAGGCTGAAAAACCGCATGTACATGTATCTCTTTTCCTTGGATTTCTAATTTTATTATTTTTCAAATATATTTATAATTTTTCTTATTCTTGTACTCATGTCCAAGAAAGAGGCTAAACCATGACTGATTCGACGGGTTCTCCTTCTTCAAGAATTTGATTTTGAGATTAAAGATAAGAAAGGAAGTTAGAACTCAGTGACTGATCACCTTTCTTGCATTCATACCACATCTTCAGATGAGATTAGTGACACATTCCCCGACGAATAGCTTCTCGCCGTTGTCACTAAGGGACCTTGGTTCGCGCATATTGTAAATTACTTCGTCACAAAATCTATCCCCGAGTATTGGAACACGCATCAAAAGAAAAAATTCTTCCATGATATTCGATATTATTTTTGCGAAGAACCTCAATTGTTCCATGTAAGGGCTCATCAGATTATTCGGCGATGCATTCTAGAGGAGGAGAAAGCGCATATTTTATGGATGTGTCACTCATCCTTATGTGGAGGACATTTTGCATTGAGAAAGACTGGAGTGAAGGTGCTACAAAGTTGCTTCTATTGGCCAAGTCTATTCAAGGATGCGGTCAACTATTGCAAAGCATGTCTAAAATGCCAATCTGCATTAAACATCTCAAAGCGAGATGAAGTGTCCTTGCAAACCATCCTTGAGATAGAGATTTTTGATCTTTGGGGGATTACTTAATGGGACCATTTCCACGGTCGGAGGGAAAAGAGTACATTCTTGTAGCGGTGGATTATGTGTCCAAATGGGTCGAGGCGATACCGATGAGGACAAACGATCATCGAGTGGTTAATAATTTTATTGTTAGAAATATATTTTCTCCATTCGGTTGTCCTAGAGTGATTATTAGTGATGGTGGATCTCATTTTAGTAACTCTCATTTCAAGAGTTTACTTTGGAAATATGGAGTTCACCATCGCATCACGACCCCGTATCACCCCCCGAGCAAATGGCCAAGGAGAAGTCAGCAATAGAGAAGTCAAGAACATATTGAAGAAGATAATTCGCATGGATGGAAGAGATTGGGCAGCAAAGCTACAGATGCTCTATGGGCCTACAGCACCACATTCAAGACACCCATCGGGATGTCTCCTTTTTGGCTCATTTATGGCAAACCTTGTGACCTCGCCATCAAGTAAGAGCATAGGGCTTATTGGGCTATTAAAAAGCTCAATATCTCTCTTGAGCAAGCCGGGAAAGAAAGACTTTTACAACTTCAAGAGCTCCAAGAATTATAGAATGAGTCGTATCAAAATGCCGAGATTTACAAGGCCAAAAACAAAGCCTTTCATGAGAAGCATATTAATAGAAAAAATTTTCATGTTCATGACAAGGTATGGCTTTATAATTATCTTCTTAAACTCTTTCTAGGGAAGTTGCGCTCTAGGTGGGATGGTCCATATGAGGTCCTTGAAGCATTTGACAATCGATCGGTCTTGATTTTAGATCCTAAGACCAAAAATTCATTTTAGGTAAATGAGCATAGATTAAAACCATACATTGGTGAAGGACTGATAACATGCATATTCAACTTAAATCCTTACCTTATTTAACTAATATTCATGCTTATTTTATCTAATTATGATGCATGTTATCCTAGTTTTATGAATTTTCTCCATTACTATGTCATTTTACTAAAGTCCATATTTTTACATTATTTAGGGTTAATTATGTATTTTATTGATGTTTGATCTTTTAAAAGGTTAAATAATTGGAAATTAACCAATTTCCTCGAGTTATTTTGACTTTAGTTGATAATTAAAATAATTAACTTCAAGAAGAGAGTGATGGGATGATATCAAGTAGAATTTTTAAGGGATTATTTAAGATTATTTTGAATTCACCATATTTTTCTTGTTAGAATTTATATTTTTAGGTGGCATGATATTAAAGATGAAGAAATTTTTGATCCAATTGAGAAAATTTGAGTCAAAACGGAGTTATTTGGATATCATTTGTTAGCCAATTTGATGATTTAAACCAAAGTGTTAATTTCAGAATTTTTTTGATCTTTGATTTTCAATAAATCATAGTAAATACAATTCTTCTTGAAAAATCACGAATTATATATTAAAAATTTTAATTTCTTTATAGGTTCCGAATATATAATTTTTGTAATACTTTTACCTCATTTGGTCAGTCAATTTGATGCTTTAAGTGGAAGTGTTTATTTCGGGAGTTTTCTGATCTTTGATTTTCAATAAATCATAATAAGTCGAATTCTTCTCAAAATATTACGAATTATATATCATAAATTTTCATTTTTTCTTTAGTTTCTGAATATCTAATTTTTGTAATATTTTAAACTCATTTTTTAGTCAATTTGATCCTTTAAGTTGAAGTGTTGATTTCGAGATTTTTCTGATATTTGATTTTCAATAAATCATAATAAATTGAATTGGTCTTGAAATATCACAAATTATATGTCAAAATTTTTATTTTCTCTCTAGTTTGTGAATATATAATTTTCATAATATTTTACTTTCTTTTTATTTTCTGATTTTACAAAACGCCAATGGTTGGTCAAAGTCAACACTTTGACCTTGACTTTTGATTTTTCTTTCTTAAATCATTTTCTAAATTCTTAAAATATCTTCTCTCATATATTTATATCATTTCCATTAATTATATATCACTTTCATTTCTTAATATACCCAATTATACCTAAGTTTGACCAAGTCAACTTTTCGATCAAAGTCAACCATGTTCTTCGTGGATCGACTTAATATTTACACTATATTTGATTTTATATCTTTTTCATGGTGAGTTCTGATTTTCAAATTTTGTTTGAATGACGTTTGTGTGTTTGAACGACCGCATAAAACCCTTCATCAAGCACCACGACCTATCCACAACGAAGAGCTGCAACTTCTTGAGATATCGGCACATTGAGTCTGGCAGAAGACGTCAAGCTGAGCGCTTGTTGGGAGGCAAAACAACCTTATCTTGGTTTTTGCATTTACTTTTTTTACCTTATTGTTGTTTTTGTACTTGTTTTTATTTTTGCTTTTACTTTTAATTTTATGATTACTTTTATACTTGCTATTTGCTTTGATGTTTGCTTTTGTTTAAGCTCCATAGACGCTAAGGAGGAGAAAACAACAAAAGAAGGAAATTCATCACCAAAAGAACTCCACAAATGAAGAGAAGAATGCAACCAATCCAAATTCTCGCTAAGTTTTTCTTTTAGCCCCTTTGTCTCATTTCCTATTTATTTGTTTTCCATGCCATGCATCATGATTCTCATCCTCAGTTCCACTTGCCCCTTTCTCAACTTTTCCTTACTTGTCAGTCTTTGCGAAACATTACAGATGTGAGAAGTACATCAAGTATATAATACCCTAGATGCAGAATCTTTATAAGAAAAATAAGTATCTATCATTTAGATACTTGGAGCATCACCATGCTTTCACTGAACTTTCTCGGTGAGGTCCTAACGAGACTATTTCGTATGGTCGATGAATACACATGATTTAGTGTCAAAACAAAGTCCTAAATTTACCAATTTATGATTAATCAACTTAATTAAAGAGTATAATGGCAATTAAGGGTCGAATCCACGGAAAATTAGGGAATTTTGAGAGATATATTTGAAATTCAATCAAATCGGACAACGAATTGAGATTAGAAATTGGGCACTTTATTATATTAAGAAAGATAACTTAATTGTGAATCCACGGAATCAAAAATCACGTGATTTGGATGAGATTTCGTTGAGTAATCGAAGTTTGAAGTTAGGAGAAAATTCGTATCGGGAAACTGATTTAAAACAGAAATTAAAACAAAATTAAACTTAATCTACGATTCAAAATGTAAAATTAACACTAAATGATGAAAGATTAAGATGAAAACATGCAATCTAACCCAAAGTAGCCTTGGAAATGATCCAATTAATCGCCGGATGCATGGCTTTTCATTCCGTGTTTTTGAAGACGAAATTGAAGTTCAATATGTGATTTCTGCAAAATCTTTCGATCAAACTTTGATTTCAAGCATGCCTTGGACGCGGAAATGAGTCAAGAACAAGAAGAAATCAATTGGAACTTAAAATTGGTGTCTGGACAGTTCAAATTTCTCAAAACTTCAAGGGCGGTTCTTCCGTCGCGAAGAACACTCTATTTAAAGGGCAGATTTGGGCACGACCGTCCGATGAAGACGTGCCTTACGATCGACGGTCGTGATCACGCTTCGTTTGATCAAAACGGTGCGATTATATCGCATCCGTCTGATCAATGATCAAAGATTAGGATGCGTCCACGTCTTCAAGTGAAAGGGGCGCATTGTTTAGTGGTCATCCGTTGGATCTTCATCCAACGATCGCGATGAGTCGAAGAGTCCACCGATCGCGAGTGATCTCAGCCGTTATAACTCGCGAGATTAAAGGCCGAGATGGACTCACTTACATGAGAATTGAAGTACGTGCGCTGATTTAGATTGGGTGGACTCGCGTCCCACCGCATCCACGCGGGATATTCATCGCGATTCCCATCTGACGATCCACGTAATGCCACGCGTCTTGCAATTAAGAAAGTGAAGGGAACGTAGTCCCACACGGAGAAAAACAAGAGAACCTGTCAGGTATATAACGTAAAACGATTATAGCGGTTAGCTGAAATCCGAAATATCGGATGCTTATATGTACTATAACCATGCTAATACGAGTAAATATAAATATGCACACGTCACCCGTGCCATGCAGGCACTCGTGCGGTCCGCGTGGCGCTGCCCTGAGCGCCACGTCGCATCCACGTGGGCTCGTACAAATATTACACCCTTTTTGCTTTTATTTTAATTAATTTAAATACTTAAAAATTGAAAATAAATCTAAATAAATTCAGAAAAATTCTAGAAAAATTCTCTAAAATTGTAAAAATCATAACTTTCAAAATACAACTCCAAATTAGTTCAAACTTGTTTTGTTGGATCAGAAATTGAATAATCTATCATTATAAGAAATCAAATTATTAAAATTATAAGAAAATGAATTTTAATTAATTTAATACACTCATGTATTTCTTAAATTAAATTTATAAAAAATAGATGAATGTTGAGAAACATCATTTTCTTATCATTTAATGATGAAAACATCACTATGATCTTAAATATAAATAGGATTAAAAATTATAATGTTTAATTCTGTATAATAATCCCTAAATTGATGTATTTTTAGATCATATCATGAAATTACACAAAATGATAGAAATGTACTTAAAATATGATAACATGCATACATTTGGAATAATTAATGCTTTTAATTGCATTAATAATCGTGTAAATTCGTGTATAAATAGCATGTTATAAGGTACTTTATACAGTTCCTCTTCCAATGTCCTTTCATGCCACAGTGGAAACATGTTCCCTTGTCATTGCCGTCCTTCCTTGTCAAAGTTGCTATCACTTGCTTCTTCCCTTTGCCCTTCTTGGAGGCAAAGGCTACCTTCCTCTTCTTGTTGGTCCCAAAAACAAAGAGGACTTAGGGCTTTTCCTTCTAAAGGTTCTCTGGTGGCGTACAACCCCCATCGCCACCAAGGCATGACACTACGGTGCCGAAGGAGCCGACACCCGCGCGCGTCTAGCCCCCTCGACAGGCGAAGACGAAGGATGCCGAGTTTCACTACACCAAGTGAGGTCTTCATCTCGCCACGACACATCTCACCGGGCTCGCGCGCGCGTGGAGTTATCTTTTCTGTCTTTTCTTTTATTATGAACTTTATTAGCCCGCACGTGTTTAAGCAGGCCTTTGCATATCTTCTTCTTTCCCTTTTAGGCTTTCGGGTGGGTTCTTCCCTTTTTCGAGATCCTATTCGTGAAGCCCATTCTCTTTGTGGACCTTTATTTTTCTATGAGTATTTTTAGGTGTTGGGTTGTGGGCCTCAAGTGGGCCCTTTCCCCTCTCGGCCCATTATGGGCTCTATAAGAGGGGAAGGGACCCCCCCACAATTCCTAGCCGTCATTGAAGAAAGAAAGGATCATCCTCCCTCTCAAGTGACTGCTCAAGGAAGATCAAGGAAGGAGACCAACTGCCGCCTCCGCCGCCACCACCGCCGCCGCACCACCACGTGCCGCCGCCGTGCTCGCCCCCGAGACCGCCGCCTCCCCTTGCATTGTTCGCTAGTGATCAGCGTGCTGCCTTCCTGCCGCCGCCGCCGCCTCAGGCCGCCGCCGCCGCCGCTGCCGCCACTGCCGCCGCCACCTCCAGATCGCAGCACCGCCATCCCCTCCGAACATCCCCCTCCCCTCAGCTCCACACCACCACCACCCGTTCAAGGCCTCTCCACATTCACCATCCCTTCTGCACGGAATCCCGTCCTACACCATTTCCTTCCCACGGCAGAATCCCGTTCCCTCCTCCCTGTGCTCACCTCCATCAACCCCTGCCCTTCCCCCGTCTTCCCGACCAACCCCCTCTTCTGCGCAACCCCGATTTCCTATCCACCCTTCCCACAAATCCCGTTCCCTCCTTCCCTCGTGAATCCCGATTTTATGATCTGCATCGTTCCGGGATTCTCCTCTTCCTCCCCTCATTCGAACACCTTCCTCACCCCCAGTCGACGCTCCCCGTGCCTGCAACTTCCTAGACGCCGCCGCTCATTCCCCCCCCTCCCAGAACTTCCCGCATTGCCCAGTCCGCCCTCCCCAACTTCCCCTCAAACAGCCCCTCTACTTCCCATTCCCGGCATCTTCGCCGAGTACCCTCCAATCAAACACCAGGCATTCCTCGCCCGCGAACCCCCCCTTTTTTTCTTACCAAAATTTCTCCCGCACGATCATACCCCTCTCTCTCTCCACCCCCACTACTTGAAACTCCTCCCGACCGCACGCATTGCATTTCCTCCTACCCTCCCCAGCCGCCGTCAGCCATCACGATTCCCTCGCAATGCTCCTATCCGGAAATTAATCCCTAAAATTAAATCCACCTCCCGCTGCTAATCGCAATCTCTGCCTTGCCCACTGTCTTTTCCCAATTTGACGCGCTACGATTCCCAATGGCCGGCACCCAATTTTCCCCTGCCCGGTGATCGGTCCCTCTCTAACGCGTTGTCATTGTCATCGCCCCCCTCCATCTCGATCGTCATCCACGTCAACTTCTCCCAGGCGCAGAGTGGAATATCGAGATCACCGGCTCGTCACGTGGAACCGATCCAGCCCACGCCTTCAGCCTGTGCACTCGCTCCCTCCGACGGCTGCACCTCACCTGCTCCCCGAGCGGAACATCGAAATTACTGGCTCGTCACGTGGAATTGTTCCAGCCCCCGCCATCAGCCCGAGCACTATTCCTCCGACGGTTGTGCCTCGCCTGCTCCCTGGTACTCATCCCCGCAGCCGCTACTATGCCCTCTCGATTCCTCACCACTGTCCGTCCGTGCTGTGTACGAACGGCCTCCACCGTCACGACTGACCGGGCTCGCGCCCCGCAGGTTATGCATTCTTCCCCCCCCCCCTTTTTATTTACGTGAAGTCTATATCTTTTACAGTATTTCCCGCACCCGTCTCCACCGCCGTCGGGATTTACTTAGTACGAGAGATTAGACGACTTGATAGGATCGAGATCATGGTCCAAACCGTCAGGTTGACTATCGAGCTCCCCTCGATGACTCACGGCCCAACGCCGGCGAGGATGTGGACAGGAAGGACTCCCGGACTAACTCTACTCGGCTCACCCCAGGGCCCGCGAAGGCGACGCCCGAGACGGTACACTGCTTGTATGCATTATTAGTTTATTATCTCATATTAGATTTCCCCAAGGTATCCCCTCCCCTAGTTCATTCCTAGTATCCTGGTGTGAGATCGGTTTCGCACCCGATCCTGCATCATTCTCCTTGACAAAAGTAAGCATACCCCCTCGATTAAGGTTCTCCTTGGCAGTAGTAAGCATGTTCAGCAGCTCTGGGAGAGAGGCCTAAATCTTGTTAATGTTAAAGTTAACAATGAATTGAGAAAAGGAGTTCGAGAGACTGAAGAATGAGGTCCGTGCTCATCTCAACAGGGAGTTCAACTCCAAGCACTGCCAACCTCTTGATCCACTCAATCATCTTTAATACATGTGCTTGTACAGAAGACGACTCATCCATCCGAGCCCTGAATAGACTTAGAGGTGTTCAACCGTAATTGGACGCATGGTAGCTTCGCGCCATTGGCTTGTTAACCAAGCGCGATGACCAATTGTGCGAATCGAAGGTTCCTCTTCACGCTAGTATGGTTCCTCTTGTACTAGCATGAAGAATAGATGGCAGTCGCAATGGATAAATGCACAGCGAGGGTGAGAGTGAGAGATGCACACGGAGATGATGTCAAAGCTACAACAATAATAGAAAAAACAAAAAGAGAACACATGCCTACTATATATGGAGATGTTTAAAAGCCAAAATCTAATATAGATCTTTGCACAAACCCTGTTTGTGTGCTTGTCCTAGGCTAGGGGATGCTCGATCTGCTCCAATCATGATCTTTGCTTTCTCCCTTCTCCACAACAAGATTGAGCATCATACAATTCTCCTCCTTGGGCCTTTGATAAAAGCAGAAAAAGGTATTTATAAACACCTAAGAATTGCTTTTATTTAGCTCAATTAACTCATGAACATATCATCATACCCATTGTTTCATGAGTTAATAATTTTATGCCATCATCACATCAAAAAGAACTCTTATGATTCTTTTGTCTTCTTGATTTCAAGAACCTATAAGCAAGAGAAGGGAAGCAAGATCATCTAAAATAGGTGTCCAAGGCATCTTTATTGGAGCCCAATCAAGGAAGAATCGGGTCTCTCTCCTCGCAGGGGTTTAAAATGAAAGACATAGAGAAAAAGGAGGCTTCTTCTTCTTCCTCATAGGGCAATTCTCTCTCTTAGGGTTTTCTTTGTTCGTTTAGGCAATTCTGCACATTTGGGTATTCGTGTTTCACCTTTTGGACCTTTAGATCAACCTCTCCTCCCCCGTTCTCTATCTCTCTCTCTCTTTTCCTAACCCTCTTCCATCTATTCTCGTTCCTCTCCTAAAATTCTAATTTTTCTCTCTCACTTGTTCTTCCTTCTTCTACTTTATTTTCCAAAGTTATCTCTTCATCTTCCTCACAATCTCTCTACATCTCTCCACCGGTATTTTCTCTCTCTTCCGATCGTCCTTCCCCCAAAATTTTCTTTCGCTCATCGTCCTCTTTCCTTTTTCATTCAATTTCTCACACTCTCATCTCTACATCCAATGCATCCTATTCTGCTCAACCCCATTGTCCCTTCCATGCTCCCTCCTTCCTCTCTCTAAATCTCCTGCATTCGCTTTCTTTCTCTCTTTGGCTCATGCACTCTCCCCCTTCTTTAGCTGTTTCTAGAGTCCTCACTTCCTCTCCCTCACATTCTCTCTACCTCTCTCTCAAATTTACCTTCGTCTTTTCTATATCTCTCGCAACTGCACTCTCTCTCCCTCGTCTTCTTTCTTTCTCTCTCTCTTTCCCTCTCCCGCTTCCGCACCATATCGCTCTCTCTCTCTCTCTCTCTCTCTCTTTCATTTCATCGGTAATCTACATCTCTACCTCTCCGCCTTATTCCGTTCTCCAGCCTCTTCTCTAAATCTTCCTCTCACCCTCGCTCCCATTCTCTCTCGTGAACCTCTTTCTGGTTCCTCTTTTGTTCACCCTCTCATTCTTTCGCTACTTCCTTTGATCTTCTTCTCCCTTTCTCTCCATCTCCCCCGAATTCATGGTAATCCGCTCTTTCCTCTTTCTCTTTCAATTTCCCGATTCCCCTCTTTCTATTTCAACCACTCAAAGAGCTATATTTTTCATCCACGTCCCAAAAATTTCTCTCTCACCCTCTCTTCCACCGCTCCTCTCGTGCCGCTCACTCATCTTGTCTGCTCTTTTTTTTTTTACATTTCTCGCATCTCCCTATCCCTCTCTCTCTCTCTCTCTCTCTCTCTCTCTCTCTACCTCCCTTACGGAACGAGACCGTATGGTCATTGAAAACACATGATCAAGGGTCAAAATAAAGTCCAAACTTACCAAATTCAAGAATAATTTAAAAATTGAGGAGTATAATGGTAAATATGGGTCGAATCCACAAGGAATTAGGGAAATTCTTGATGATCTCTTCGAATTTGATCAAATCGTACAATGAATCGGGGATAGAAATTGGGAAAATTGATGTATTAGGAAAGGGGACTCGAAGACGAATCCACGGAATCACTGAATTTGACTTTGATTTTGCAGATCAATCAAAGATTCAACATAGGAGATTTTTAGAAAAAAATTACAATCAGGAAAATCAAAATTTAAGAGAGAAATCAAACTAAATTATGATTGTAAAATGAAATTAAGTGCTAAACCAAGATGTATTAGGATCAAACACGATCCCTAACCCACAATTGCGATCGAATTGATCCAATTAATTGCCAGAATCAAGGCTATTCATCAAAATTCAGAAAATCGCGATCGTTGAGTTCAAGCGTCGATTTCTTCGTCGTTGATCATTGAAATCTTGATCTTAAGCACTCTATGAACGCAGAAATGAGTCTAGAAGCAATTAGGAACAAGATATTCAAGAGATTTGGTGTCTAAACAGTTTTATTTACTCGAATTGGTCTTCAATGCTTTATAATCTCGAAGAACATCTCTATTTATAGTGCAATTTGGGCGTAACCGTCCAATGAATCGCTTGATCTTCAATCAACGACTCTAATGAAACGCATCAATATGAATCGTTACGGTTAAGTTGTGGCCGTTGGATCAGAGATGGACGCACAAGATTTCGTCATGTCACACGCTTTAGAAGTAACGCGTGAAATGCCATTTGTTGGATGTTGATCTAACTCCTTGGACGTGTTTTCATCGGATTTGATCTTAGCCATTAGAACTATCTTGATGAATGGCTGAGATCATATGTTTTTAAAATGATTTGCCAACGAGTAATAGTACGCCACGTACCCCTCCACTTTAAGTGAAGAACAACGACTTAGATTCCTCGCGCGATCGGACGCTCGACAGGTTGTCACGTCGCCTCCCCGCCTTGACCGTTGATTGCGGCACGATCGGACAATCCAGATTGGCCCACGTCACCTGCGCGCTATAAAGAATATGAAAAAATCAATTTTAAATTAGAAAAATCAATTTTTAATTTCGTAAAATACTTAGAAATTCATTTAAAATTAAAAAAATTCAGAAAAATCTAGAAAAATCCCTAAAAATTAGAAAATTCATAAATTTTAAAATATAACTCCAAATTAATCCAAATTTCTTTCATTTGATCAGAATTGAATTATCTATCATTCTAACCAGTCAAATTTAATAAATAACAAGAGATTTAATATCTATTTCAAAAATATATTCATTTCTTTAAAATTTTAAAACTTAGAAAATAAAATGAATATATATAAAATGATTTGTCTTATTATTTAACTTTAAAAATTACTCATAATCTTGAGTAAAGATGGGTTATGAAATTATTAATCTTTAATTCATCATAATTAACCCTAAATTAATGTATTTTGAGATTATAATAACTTTTTCATAGAATGATAGATAAACACTCATAAATATGATAATATGCATAGGAGTGAAATCTTTTATGCCTTAATATGCATTAATAATCATGTATTATCATATCTAATTAGCATGCTATCACTTCCCCGCGTACGCTCCTTTCGTTATAAGGTCTTTCTTTCTTCATCTATCTGCCAACTACTCTTCATCTCCTTGTTGTCCTTGTTATCTCCTCCCTCTATTCTTCAGTTAATATTAAATTTCCTAAAACTCTACTTCTTACATTTTCTAATTGCCCCTTTTCAGTTGGGGATATTTGCTTCCCCTCCCCCTCTCTTTTTCTTCCTCTCTCTCTTGCAGGCTCAATTTCTCTTTCTTGATGTTATTCGCTTCCTTTTGTTACCGATGTCTTTCTTTCTCTCCTTCCCTCCTTCATTATCCTTCCTAAGTCTTATCCAAACTTTAATATTCCTCTATTTTGCATAACTTCTAATTTCCTTTCTGACTGATATGACCACTTGATTCTGAGGTAATCTCCTCTCTTGTCACCTACATTGACATTCTCTAGCCCTAAAGTCCCTATGGATCGACCTAGGAAACCTATACATTCCAATTATCCCATTTGCTTCATAGTTTCCTAGTTTATAAATGGTAAGTTTTTTGGGCTTAAACACACGACGAATTTGAGTTCAACAACCTTGAGCTCGTCTCCCTTTCCTTCTAGTAGTATGATGCTAAGAGAGAGCCAAAAAATGTTAGGGGAGAGAAAATGAAGGCTTTTGTAGGTGGGTTCCTAGGGTTTGAGTGTAAAGAGGGGTAAAAGAGTACAATTATTAAAATCATTTTTTCTAGCTTGATTCTTCAATCCAAGGGTCTGAATGGATAGAGGGTTAAAAGATGAATCTAGCCATAAAATTTTAGCTTAAAACTTCATCTAGATCATGAGATATCATGATTTTAATTTAGAGATATCCTAGCCGTTGATTGAGATTGTGCAGTAAGAGCGTGCCATGTAGCACCCTCTTATTGTGATGTAGGATATTTCGAAATGATGATATGTATGTAGATGAGAATGTGAGTGTGAATATGTGAGGAAGAGATGAGTGAATTATGATATGAATATCTATTGATATTATTTATGAAATATTCCTACAAATTTATGAAGGACCTATGAATGATATCAATCAAGAATAGATGTATAATTCAGAGGGGAGGTTGTATATGTTAAGTCAGAAAATATGAGGATATATGATGACAATAGTAAGGATGATAAGATGAATGTGAAGAAAAGAGATATGTATAGGTTTCTTTAATGAGTATGGATAATTAGTATATTAATTCCATAGTGTAAGAATATAAGATAGATATTATGATGGATTGGAGATATAAATTAGTGAATATATGAGGGATGTTAATTCAGATAGATGAAAGAATGATTGACGAAATGAGTGTAAATGTGATGGAAGGGATAATGGATGAAATGGTGATATGGTTTATTTAAAGATAGGAGAATAACGTGGAGGATATTAAGATGGATAGCACGATGATTGGGGTTTATGTTAAGATTATTTCGGATAGTAATGATAGGAGTGAGAACAGGTAAGGAGAATGAACTGATGTTGGACTTACGGATATATTAGATGAACTATTAAACACGAAAATGAGAAGAGAATGATTACCTTGAAGTGGACGTGAATTGAGGCTTTCGAATTCCACCAAATGCTCCAGGTTATCCTTGAAAATGGTTCAGACTTGAAATGGATGAAAGTGGAAAGCAATGGAGGGAGAAAAGAGAGGAAGATTGAACTCGGGATGAGGTTTGGAAGGGAGAAGGAACAAGATCACACAATGAACGCAGTAATTCAAACCAAGGAAAGATTTCATTTATCAAAAACATGTTTGTTTTCTGACAAGTTTCCCCTTCAATAGGGTGAAGAGATTAGAAGTTACAGGGAGACGGTGCGTCGGATAGGTATCCGTCGCTTGGAGCAGTTATAAAAATTTTGGGATTTTTCTCCTCTTACATATTTCCCGATGATTCCGTGATAATTGCCAAATGAGATATATATCTCTTGGATCTCAGGTGAAATCGGCAATTATGGGGTCGTGATGCTTTACGTGAAACCTGACAGAGTTTGTGATATCTCGAAGTCCAGTGTCACTGAATGGAAGTCAGCGATTTCCTTCTAAAATCTCAACGTTATCGTCGATAGGCCTGAAGCTACTCCAGCAGAGGCGTCAACGCTGCATTTCCGTCATCTTCGCTTGTCTTCTCTGCAAGTCAACGCCCGCGATCATATGATATCATATTTGTGAGGACCTTTCCTCGTGACTGTCCTCCTTGTGGCAGATTACTAGCTTCATCTTCATGGAGGTTTTCTTGTGTAATGAAAACTCTCATGGTGACCGATAGAGAGGATATGGGATTTGTATCGATCTTAGGTTCTCTTCAATTGGGCTATCCATTTCGAGGATATGAGATTTCGACCTTGCTGTCTTATGTTAGGAGACTTAACTCCCGTGGAATCCCATAATAGTAATGTCGTGGAGGGCTTCACGTTTATTGAACGTTATCATTCTCGTTGACCCTAAGATGACCTTGGAGGCCTTGAGCAGTTAAGGATGATTTTGATAATCACGAGGACCGTCCATTAGTAGATATCAGGCTGAATTTTCTCCTTCTTCCTTATCCGTGAGGATCTTGTTTAAATGGGTGGTAATCCTCATTATTAGATTCTTCCTTCAAGTTCTTCATGGTAGACTTTATTTATCTTCTTTGATGTAGTCATCTTCATATTCACTTGAGTGAATTGTAAGCTTGACATTCTTTGTTGATGAGGCTTCTTTATGCTCTTCATATAACCTTTGATAAGTCTTGAATTCAATATTTATTTCCATGGGCTTTGACTTGAGTTGCCACCGAAGATAGTTTCTACCAATAGTAATAATAATTAGATCTCCCCTATAATTCTAACTATAGGTGGTATTCAAAGAAAGAAGAGAATGGAATAACAAAGATGTTCCTACTGATTTTCTTGAGATCAATAATTATAATTATACAAGGTACCTATGATATAGTGGATATGGCTTGGAAATTAAGGATCCTATACCAAGGTAAGGGTGGTTGACTTGGTCCCTTCAAAGAATTCTAAGTATCTAAGGATGAGGATTTAATTTCTTTTGACCAATTCAATCTTTGGATCAATATGTAAGTGGAGGAGGAGGGAAAATAATTCTCTTTAGATCTACACTCTCTTTCAATGTTTTAGAGAGGCTTCCTACATTCATTTCATGAATGGATAACTTCTCAAACTTGTGAATAAGGAGGAGTATGGTATTTTGTTGCTGTTGAGAATGATTTCTCTTCCTTAGTTCATACCTAAGTTCACTTGGAACCCTTGTGTTCATGTGATGAGATAATTCTCCATCAGTATGTCAGCCTTTATAAGTGTGGAGGGCCATTTCTATATATTTCTTCTTCAAAAATCATAGTGGCATTTTTATTAATTTTCACTTTAAAAATCAGAGAGGCATTTTTGTAAATATGCTAAAAAAATCGGAAAAGTCTCTAAGAATTTTAGAAAAATTCCAAAAAATTCTTAAAAAATCCCCAAACTTAGAAATTGAATATCTCAGAAATTACAACTTTTTTCCATGAAATTTTCTCCATTGGATAAAACATTAATCCTCGATATTTTCATCCAAAAATATGTAAAATCATGAGAAAAAATTAAGGTCTCATTTAATAAAAATTAAGTTTGGTCCAGCCTCCTTAAAAATAAGGAGGTTGACCCAATATTCACTCTAAATCAATTTTGGATCATCTTAAAAAGCTTATGAGGATCCCTCTACCAAATCCAAACCTCATTAACCACATTTCATAACAATTTGGTTGGCTTACTATTCTAATTTAGTCAAGAGTTGTTTCCTCTTTCCTCTTATCTTCATTCCTATCCATGTTTCCTACTTGCATACCTATGTCCCTATATCCATATAACTCATAGAAATTGTGAGAATTCAACCACTTGACTTTGAAAGAGTCAAATGAGGTTAGCCTTATAGTATAAGTAATTGAAAACAATGATCCATGATACAATATAGATTTATTTTTTTACCAAATTAGCACTAAATATATGCAAGTTGAGTATATAAGTGGAATGAAATGATGAATGCAAAGTTATCATAAAAAACATGCTAATGTGCAATATATTAACAAGAATTATGTGTTAAAACCCATTTATAATAATGAAAATGAATGCATCAATGACATGTTATCAACTAACATGGATGGGTCAGATTCTAAGACAATGTCCCAAAGGTTGTGCTCTTCACAAAGAATAATGTCATTCCAAATTATAATGGTGTTATTCTTCACGTCACAGAAATGTGATAAGGCAAATATTATGCAACCACTATGGTTGCGTAATATGCCTTTACCAATTTCTGATGAAATGATTGTGTGCGATCATTGAATACACATTTCCTCAAGTCAAATTATTTTTTCAAACTCACCAATTTTAAGATTTAATCATGATTTGGATAATATAATAGTGAATAAAGGTCAAATCTAGGGAGAGTTAGGGAAGTTTTTTAATATTTTCAAAATTAGATCAAATCAGACAATGAATGGAGTTGAGAAATTAGGGAAGTTCGAATTTTTGGAAAGAAGACTATCAGACAAATATACGGAATCAAAAATCATCAAATTTGGATTAGTATTCGCAAAGAAATCAAGGAGCAAAATCAAGAGAGAGAATTTGATCGCAAAGAGAGAGAAATTGACTAAAATTCATTAAACTAAACTAATTTATGCACCAAAATTAAAATCTAATATTCTAGGAAAAAATATTAAGAATAAAAGCCTAATCTAACCTGAAATCACACTCAAAATGATGAAATTAATTGTCGGATCAAGGTTGTTCATTTCGCGTTTCAAAAAACAAAAATTCAAAGTTCAAGCGGCGAACTCTTCCTATTCTCTCAACGAAATCTCATTTTTAACCACTCCTTAGATGTGGAAATGATTATAGAAAAGGAAGAAAGTAAGAGATTAATAATGGTTTACAATATAGAATAAAATGCGTATAACTAGATGTAAATTAGGCGTAGCCATTCAATTTTCCTTTTCATCTTCAATCAATGGCTTAGATGTAACGCTAGAATATGAATTGATGCCTTTAATTCGTGGCCATTGGATTTGCAATGAAGCACTGAGATTTCCCCATGTCCTAGTGTGAAGAGGAAGCGTTGAGCGATCACATTTGTTGGATCTTGATCTCATACTTTTGAATGAGTCACACGTTAAGATGAGCCCACACGTCACTTTTAATCTCGACCATTTTAACTCTTGCGATGAATGTCCAAGATTCATTGTTAGTTATGAGTCGAATGGACGTCTAAACTCATCACGCTATGTACCCTTCAAAGTAACTGAAGATCAACAGTCGCGATCACCTCAAAGAATTAAACACTTCACATCACGTCATGTCACTTGCAAAGAGATTAAATTAGGAATAGTCCCACATGGGAAAAATTAAAGCAATGTGAGAGGTATAAAAGGGTATACGGCTTATGTGGTTAAATCAAACAAAAGAATTTGGATTAAAAAGGAATTTTATTTTGAACGTTATGAATTTTCTAATTATTAGGGATGTTTTTGGATTTTTTTTGAATTTCTTTAAAATTTATTTTAATTCAAAACATTAAAAAATAGGTTTTTAATTGTGCGCTTATGTGGCAATTAACGTGACATGCATGATTGTGTGTCGCCACAGGGCTATGTGTGCACGCGCCACGTGGCGCACCCATGGTGCACATGTGTGCACATTATTTTTAGTTAAGAACTCTTAATTAAGACAAAAACTAATTGTATTTTCTCAAATATAACATAAAAACAAAATTTTATCTAAAAACTAAACTCATTTTCTTCAGAAAATAAAACTAAAAAAATAAATGAGTGTGTAAAAATTTGTTTTCTGTCATTATTTTCTTTTTAAAATTCAATTATAATATCAAATTTAAAAATAAGAATAATTTAATCTAAAATATCAACCTTTAATTATGTATGATTATCCCTACAAATAACATATTTTCATATTATAACTTTAAATTACCTATAATGATAAATATGCTTTCAGAGTATGATAACATGCATAAGAATAGAACATATTTTGTCTTAATTTCTATTAATAATCATGTAATTACAAGTTGCATGTTATCCGTTTCCTCTAGATGCTTCATACATATTAAGTTTCAAAAGCCCAAGTAGTGGGGTGCCCAAGTGACGAAGTGAAGCATGGACCGAATCACTAGGCGTGAGACCAAGATGCTCCAAATCCTTAGGGCCTCACAAATAAAACTCACGCATTTCACTGTGGAAGGTACCAAGAACTGAATACTCCTAACCCATTAGGTGCCATGGTGCATGATATCTAGGGCATTCATTGGGATGCCTCCAAATTGGGAGGAGTTTTAAGTTTTTCATATCTCCCATAGCATGTAAGCTCTAGTGACATGTGATAACATGCAAATTATACATGAAAATATATGATTATTAATGATAATTAAGGCATAAAACATCCGATTCTAATGAATTTTATCATATTCTTGAGTGTTTATCTATCATTTATAAAAATTAAATTATAATCTCAAAATGCACTAATTTAAAGATAATTATGATAAATTAAGATAAATATTTTAAGATTAGAGTATCCCCATTTTTTATTTGACATTATAATCAGGTTTTAATGTTAAATAATAAGATAATATACTTTTTCCAATTTTTATTTTCTAAAAGAAATGATTGCATTTTTGAAATAAAAACTTACTCTCTTGTTATTTATTGAATTTGACTTTTTTGAATAATAGATAATTTAATTTTTTATCCAAAAAAATGGATTAATTTGGAGTTGTATTTAAAATTAATGAATTTTCTAATTTTTAGGGATTTTAGTTGAATTTTCATGATTTTTTATGAATTTAATTCGATTTATTTTGAATTAAAATGAATAAAAAATAATTTTTTTCATTGTCTGCTGATGTGGCAGTTGATGTGTCGTAAACAAAATAGTGGCACCACGTGTCACACACGTGTATGTGTGCACGCGTGTGTGAGTGCGCGTGTGTGCGCATGTGTGTGATTAATGAGAATAAGCACCTTTTTCAGGAGTTTCGCTCTATCATTAATTGCATACTACTTGTATTCGTGTCGGATTTCAATAATTTATATCATGTGGGATTATTTGCTTATGTTTTTATGTGCAAGTGACATGATAGCATGCGGAGCGTCCGATCAAGTGATTCAAATCACGATCGTCGATCTTCACTTAAGTGAGGGGGTACGTCGCACACTGCTATTGGACGACGTTTCATTTTTAATTTCAGTCGTTAATCTGAGGAGTTATAATGGCTGAAGATTAAATGATATTAATATTGCCTGATAGACACATGGATACATCCAAAGTGTTAGATCACGATCAGATAAGGAGCGTTTCATGCTTTTCTCCTTGACGCGGGACGTGGCAAAATCTCAACAGTTAATCTTCGATCCAATGGACGTGATTTAAGCATAATTATTCGCATATATACATTTTATTAGAGCCGTTGATCGAAGAATAAATTCTGATCCGATGGTTACGCCCAAATCTCTCTATAAATTATCATGTTCTTTGACAATGTAATGCATTCTTGGGTGTTTTGAGTAATCAAACTGCTTAGACATCTCAATCCTTAAATCTCTTGCTTTCTTCATCTTCTAGATCAATTTTCGCATCCAAGGAGTGTTTGAAAATGATTTCATTGAGAGGATAGGGAGACATCGCTTCTTGAATGCCGACGATCGTCTTCAAATTTTTAGAATGAAAAGCCTTTGATTTGGCGAGCAATTAGATCAATTCAAGCACTATCTTAGGTTGGAATTCGTGTTTTCGTCCTAATATCTCTTCCTATAACATTAGATTTCAATTTTGAATCGTAGATTAAGTTAATTTTGATTTTAATTTCGGTTTTTCTCTCTCTTCACGTTCAAAAATTTTCACCTAATTCGCTTGTTAATTTCTCTGCAAATCTTGATCCAAATTCTGTGATTTTTTATTTCGTAGATTACCTTCAAGTTATCTTTCTAAATATATCAAAATCCCTAATATCTCACCTCATTTCATTGTCTAATTTGATTGAATTTCAAAGAGTTCTTCGAAAATATCTTAATTCTCCCTTGATTCAACCCTTATTCACCTCTATACTATCTAATTTGTGATTATTTCTCTAAATTGGTGAGTTTAGTAATTGTTTTGACGCGAGTCTGTGTGTATTCAATGACCTCATGGATTTGCTTTGTCAACATGATAACATTTCATTTATACATTTATTTTCATCATCATAAGTAGATTTTTAATATAACTATTTCTAATATGATGCACATAATCATGTTTTTGTGGCATTTTATATTTATAATGTTATTCCACTCATGTATTGAGTTTGCATCTAATTAATGTTGATTATATATGTTTTTTCATATATATACGTTGGCATGCATTGTTCTTTCGAATTGTATAGCTTGAGACTAACCCCATTTGCCTTCTTTGAAGTCAAGTGGTTGAATTCTCACATTTTTATGAGTTTTTTTATGCAAGGACATAAGAAAAAATATATGGAAACACATGGAAAGTAATTTTAAGGAAAGTGAAGAGAAAATCACATCTTCACCATTTTTAGGGCAATTCAACTTTAATTCAATGAAGTCAAAGGGTGTAATTAAAGGTCAAGGTGGTCAAAGGTGTGAATCAAGGTCAAAGGTGATCAAATTCATTTTATAAATGATTATAGAATCATCCTATTTAGGGGTAAGATTATTTCTTTGAGGAGGTGACCACACCCTTAGATGTCCTTGGGGTAGTCCATCTCTACCCTTGATCAAAAGAGTGAAAGATCTCCACCTTTGGTCACACAAAACCCTAAATGATGTGGCCCAATCCTCTCTTATTTTTTGGCTCTCCCTTAGAATTAGGCTATTAAAAGGAAGAGGAGAGGAGTTCAAGGCCAAAGGAGAAAATTTCTTGATGCTCAATCTTGAAGTGGAGAAGAAATCAAGCGAGGATAACGATCGGAGTGGATTGAGCATCACTTGACTTAGGACGAGCATCGTGATGAGGTTTGTGCGATGATCCATATTAATTTCTTATTTGTTTTTATCTCCATAATTAATAATATTGTATCTTATTTTTATTTTTATTTTTATTTCCTTTTAATGTAGTAGCTTTGACATCATCCACACTCGCAACTCACTGATGCAGGACGAGGGGTGTAGGCCCTCGTACCCGATCAATGAGACTCGACGTCCGGTGGATGGAGCAGTCGGCCCGATCCGTAGTGGTGTGGGACCTAACGACTCTAGGTCGACTCCCTAACCTAAGTACAAGCAAGCGTACCAAGAGGTAATACCGACTCCGAACAACCCGGGGAAACACTCGACGATGGTAAACTAGAGACCAGGTCGGACCACGTCTGGATAGACGGCGGAACAGTCGTTGTGAGAGGCCAGAGGTGGCTGCTCACGATCGGTGGTAGGCCTGATGCGGCGTCAGAAATCCCGATCCTAATATACGTTCTATCTTGTCTACGTTCTTCTTAAGGCGGTGGAAACAAGCCGAGGAAAACCTTCGAAAGGTAATTAAACTGAAATAGGGAAGGGAACGGAGCTAACCTTCGGGGCTGCGTAGCCTGACGGGTCGTGACGGGACGGAGAGTCGACGTGGCAGAGACGTCCGATGGAGAACGATGCGTAGAGCCAGAGGTCGGACCCTTCCTGCTGCGGTAAGTCATCGTCAGATAGTAAATACTACGTCCCAAATTCCAGTCAACCCTGGTACTGCCGTTAGGAAACTCACACTCTAGGAAAGTGAGGAGGACAGTGGAAAGTGGACCCGATACGAGGCGTTCAGTGGCGGGCCACGCGTAGCAGAAAACCCGCAAGTGCAGGTGATTCGGCGCCGAGGGAGAAAGTTGTGGGGAGTGGGAAAAGGGGAGGATGGCAGGCAGTAGGAACGTGGGAGAGGAGGATAACACGGGCAGAGGAGGCGTAGGAGGGAGGGCAGCGGAACAGTGGGAAGGAGCTGAGGGTATGAGGAATGAACGCGTGCGGGTAAGTGGGCTGGGCGTACCAGGCGTAACTGAGGAAATGTCACGGGTGAGGGCGGGCAATACGGTACAGACGAGAGAGACGTGGTCTGTGTCAGACGATCACAGGAGTGCTGCGGGAAATAATAGGAATAGGTGATAACGCACGCGGAAGAGGAGGGCGAGCGCGACGTGGTGCAGTTGGTGAAGGAGAGGGGGAGGTGGAAGGGCGGCAGTCGTGCGGGTGTTGGGCGCGAGTAGAAGGGATTGTGGAAGCGGTAGCGGGAGCGGGAGAAGGAGTAGAGAAGTTGGAGAGAGAGGGGATGACAGGCTTCACCTACCTCAGCGAGAAACGTCAGGCGTCAGATGGATGTCCGCGACGGAGTGATATTCTGGCTTCACGCGTGACCGTGGATAATCCACAGGTGTACCGACGGTATCGCGGCGGTCTTTCGGTCTTCCTGCGTGAGAGAAACTACGAAACGGAGGGAGAATGAAGGCGAGCGGCGGGAGGAGGGTGCAACCACCGAAACGGGGATCGTCGCGGCACTTCTTCACGCGGTGAGGGAGGGTGTACTCGTGACGCTCGTACGGCATCCCCTGGGTTCCTCCTTTCTTCACCGTGGTTGTCCCGTGCTCCTCTTGCTAGCGGTCAGCAGGTGGAAGGCGATAACCTTCGCGGCCTCTCCGAACTCCCTTCTCTTCCTCTCTTCAACACATCTAAAGAACTATGAAACTCAAATCAACTCGTAAACGGCGCAAAATATCAACTAGGGTTGAGGGGAGGTCCTACCCTCCCTTATATAGGGCCCACAAGTGGGCTAAGGGAGGGTGGGCCTACTTGAGGCCCTCTCCTTTTGGGATCCACGTGGGCCTCCCGAATAGGGACCTACATAGACCCCAAAAGGGAAAACAAACACAAATCATAAGCGGGTCCACTAAACACAAGTGCGAGACCCCCCATAATCCGAGGAGAAGAAGAAGAATAGCTTAGTGTCGTCTCGTGGCTAGGCCGCGTGCCAAAAGCCGGGCTCCTTCGTCTTCGTGTGTCGAACGGGCTGGACTCGGACTGCCGGTGTCTCTAAAGCTGCTGGCGGTGGGCCTCGCTCGCCATCACTCACTCTCCTTATCGCTACGCATTGATTCATTGCTACTGCTGACCATTCTTCTGACCTTGCCATCATCTTACCCCCATTTCATTTATTTTTATATTAATTTTCAATCTAAATTTTGATTTCTCTCTTAATTAGAAAAGAAACCTAAAAATTATCACTCATATTCATCTCTAAATGCCCCATTTGTGGTTGCACTTCTTCCTATTTTTTAGCTCTTACATTTCATTTGAGCATCTAATCTCATTTCCTCAACTCCCTCTAAATTTGACCCTTGCTTACACTATAATAAGTTAAAAAATATAAATTTTGTGGCCTGAAATTGATACACAACAACGATAGAAAATACACGTAATCAAGGTCATCATGACACTAGACATAGGAGTGAGCTTACTTGAGAGCTTGTTATCAAGTCAAATATTTGTTCAAAGAGCTCTCTAGGAGAAGTAGGGTTGGAAAAATAGAGGACTGCGAGCCAATAATCCAAGAGTCATTGCCAACACTCCTTGACTGCCTTACTATGGAAAAATAAATGTTCCTTAGTTTCACTCCTCAAGGTGCAATAACAATGGCGTCTTTAATAGTTCGCATATCTTGTGATGGGAAAATCTTGATGCATCCATTTCCATAAAAGGAAGAAAACTCAGGGGCAATGACACGGTTCCAAGTGAGTTCACCCAAAGTATCCAAGGAAATGACCTCTAAGGTGATCCTAGGAGGAACTGCACAAAAAGCTATCACCTAATGCGAGGATCCAAACAAGGTTGTTCCTATACGGGTGCAGTGTGATGAATGAGGCATCATCTAATAGCATGGTTGGGAGTCCATATCTTATAAGGAGGCTACAAGTGTCTCTTGAAATAAGCTAGGCAACCATGAGACGAGGCCAAGATGGTGTGAAGTTGGAAGAAATGGCCAAGGGTGCTTCTTGACAAAGGTTTTTATGCGGTCATTAAAAACACACAAACGTTAGTCAAACAAAATTTATAATTCCGAACTCACAATAATAAAGATATGAAATCAAGTATAGTGTAAAGATCGAGTTGATCTACAGAGAACATCGTTGACTTTGATCGAAGAGTTGACTTAGTCAAACTTAAGTTTAATTAAGGATTTTAAGAAGTGAAAATAATATTTTAGTAATGATAATGATATAAATATGCCAAATAAGATATTTTAAGAATTTAGAAGCTGATTTGACGAAGAAATATTAAAAGTCAAGGTCAAACCATTGACTTTGACTGGACGTTGACTTTCTACAAAATCAAAGAATAAAAGAGCTTAAAATATGAAAAAAATTATATATTAAAAAACTAGAGAGAAAATGAAAATTTTTTATATATAATTTGTGATTTTTCAATAAGAATTGGATTTATTATCAATTATTGAAAATCAAAGATCAGAAAAATCCTAAAATAAACACATCAATGTAAATCTTCAAATTGACTAACCAAATGATATCCAAATCTTACAATTCACATATAAATAGAAAGCTAACAACCAGAGGATTCCAAAGAGACCAAAATTGTCAAATTTCACCTTGTATTTTGATAGTAATTGCCCCCTCAAGTCAACGTCCAAATTCGGATTGAAAATGAACAATAGATGGTCAAACGTCAAATTGAAGGGTCAAATGATGATGCAATTTTACAAATTTGCAACGGAAAGCTAATGAAACAAGAAATGCAATGAAACTAAAATCAAATGATTTGGACTTAAGATTAGGGAGAAATTCTTGTTTCAAAATCAGCAAAAATCTGAACCCAATTTGCGCAGAAATGAAGAACAAATCGATTTCTAAATTGAAATTGACTACCTAAATCTACTCTAAATTACAATTATTGCAAGATGAATGATCAATTCACACTACTAACCCGATTGACGCAAAGATTGGGCTCCAAATTGCATCGATTGAAGTGTATTTGATCAGTTTCTTCCTTGACATACGTTCGACGTTGAAGGGGAGAAATTGATCAAGTCTTGCAACGATTTGTGATCAGTCGTGCCTCAATCCAATCGAAATTGAGTCTAGGACGCAAGGGGATCACGAAGAACTCAAGATTTTACTCAAAAACTGCTTAATTCCTTCACGATTCAATCAACAGGTTCTTTTAAAAGGAAGAACATCAGTATTTATAGGAATAATCACCGCGAAAATTGCGAACCGTTCGATCTGATGAAGAGCGGTTGGATGGCCATGATCGCGCGCTTTAAGTGGGCCACGATCCCAAGATTTCCTCATTTTTCACCCGTCTGATGAAACCACGTGTCGCTCTAAGATTCACCAATGATGCGATTACATCGCAACCGTAGGATTCTACTTATTCCACGATTCACGCGTGTGTCCTGACGATGATCGGGTGGATCGGAATCCACCCGATTAACGCTCTTGATTTGATGCAATCGATCTGATGCACCACGCTTCGCCACGTGTCCTGCAAAACTTTAGAAACAGGTTAGTCCCACATGGAAATAAATAAGGAGAACGAACGTGTATAAAATGGGAACCCCTCCTTAAGGGTTTCGTCGCCCATATAGGCCTAGTACACCCCAAACTTCTTACATGGGCCCACTAACCCATGGGTCCATCTTTTGCCAGCCCAAAGACTGTACTCGCCACATAGGCGTCCCTGTAGGCTCATGTGGCCCTGCCACGTGTCTACTGTGCGCCAAGTCAGCTACACAGATCTCGCGCGATAAATCCAAACCTTTTTGCTATTTTTAAATGAAATAAAATCCAAAAAAATATCTAAAAAATCAAAATAAATTCTAGAAAATTCCATAAAATTTAAAAATTCATATCTTCATTTATATAACTCCTTTTGACTCAAATTTTCTCTATTGGATCAGAAATTTCTTCATCTTTAATATCATGTCATTTAAAATATAATTCCAAACAAGAAAATAAGGATGAATTCAAAATAAACTTAAATAATATCATCCTCTTATTCTCTTATTGAAATTAATTCTTTTAATCATTTACTAAAGTCAAAATAAATCAAGGAAAGTGATTAATTTCTATTTATGTAACCTTGAAAAAGATTAAACATCAATAAAGCACATACTTAACCCTAAATAATGCATAAATATGGACTTTAGTAAAATGGCCTACCAATAGAGAAAGTGCATAAAACTATGATAACATGCATCATAATTACATAAAATAAACATGAATATTAGTTAAATAAGATAATAATTTAAGTTAAATATGCATGTTATCACTTCTCCAATCCATGCATGGTACCAAGCACTGATGGTGGCACATCCTTCTTGGTAGTGGATCAACAACACCTTCCCAAGCCAATGGTTAAGCCAAGTGACCCACATTTTTAGACCTTTAATGTCAGTTAGTGGGCATTCCTAATCGCCATATTTACCCAAAGAAATGGCATACATATTCGTCTCACCAAGCAAATGACCATGTCACCTACTTCATGAATCACAAGTAGATGTAGGAGAATACTCGTGAGTACATGTCATAAGAGTTAGATGTGTCCCTATTCCATGCAAGTGATGTGGGGAAAAAGCCATATTAAGCCCAAAACCCTATAAAAAGGGTCATATATGTTAGAGTGATAGTTCTGATGTAAATCGTATCTTGAATTGTCACTGTCATAATTAAGGCTTAGGACTTAAGAATCATTAAGTTTATCAATCATCGTTGATTTCCTTCTGTTATCAAATTAAATCATTAATTTTAAATCAGTTATTAATTTCTGCTTGTTATCAATTAAGGCTTTTGTTATTATAAGCATGTTGTTCTAACCATTAATTCTTATGTAAGGCTAATGGGTGTGTTTGGTTTCAGGAAAATTAAGGGAAATCTTCTTATTATGTGGGTTTGGTTTTAAGGAGAATGTTTACTTAAGGTTTATAGTATAATATCTCTACTTATAGTTTTATTTATTAATATGCTAGATATCATATATAAAGTCCTATTGTTGCTGATGGCATTCTTGTAATTTGCTTCTTCTAAACTGACTCAATATATAGCATTAGGGTTTCTATTGAGAGGGTCAGACAGAGAAAGCGCATTTTTTTTAAAAAGAGAAGAAAAGCTCTCTCTCTGGTGATCGTGACCTAGAAGGCGTCAACCTCGTTGGATCCAGTCTTCCTTCACAAATGATGACTCATTGAAGCACATTTCTCCTTCGATCGATTACAAGTTCTCTCTCTTTCTCACTTAATATTAATCTTCGTCCATTCGTCATTTTTTTGGTTTTGTTTTTGTTCGATTCAGTTCTTCTCGTATTGCGTTCCACATTAATGTTATTCTCATGTTCTCAAATCTCAATCGCTTTGAACTGAGTCATTCATATTATTATTCAGTTATGTGTTACTGATTTTATCGTTGAATCAAAGGTGTACGCATATAAATTAGATTGTTGATCTAAAACGCAAGTTACAGTTTTAATCCTTCTATATTGACTATATTTGTTCTCTCCTTTTTCCAACATAAATCCATTTAGATTTAGTTGATTGTCATGTTCTAAATATCTTGTCGTTCATTATTATAAATTGATTGAAACGTGATTTAAATAGTGCTGTGCTAGATATCTCTATTCTCAAGTCAGTCATATAAATCTAATCAAAGTAAATTATCCATCGGTTTTATTCATTACGCTATCAGTCATATATATATATATATATATATATATATATATATATCTGCGTAGTTGAAATTTTGTATTAGTCTCTTAGTCACTATTACTGTGACACTCTACTATTAATCTAAATATCTTGTTATCTTATTTAATAATTTGTCATATCAGTCAACGTGGTCTCAACAGAGGTACAGGAAGGTATTGTTTGCACAGTCAATTCATTTTCTTAATTATTTGTACACCGTTGGTTGCTTAACTTTTGGTGTGATCAAGCTTGATAGAAGAGGAGCAGTGGTATGTTATCTACCTCATTAACTTGTTTCAGTTATTAGTTCAATTAGCTTAACCAAAGGTTAGATTTATTTACAGTGATATAATTGCCTTTTTAATCTGGTTATATAGATTGACAGGTTCAAGTAAGTATCACTCTATCTTCCTCAGTCTATTAATTCCTACTTTGTGAGTCATTTAATTAGCTTTTCAATACTTACCACATCTCAGTCAGTAATACTTTTCTACTGTTAGTTAAGTAAATCAGTTGATATATTCTGAGTTGTGAAGATCTGAGAAGATAGTCAACTAGAGTTCCTCATAAGGTCAACTCAATCCTGATTAGTCAAACCCACAGTTAAAAGAAAGTCAAGAGCAGTCAATGTCAACCGTCCTTAATCAGAAGTCAACTTTAGCTCAGAAGTCAACCCTGAGTCAATAGAGGTCAGAAAGTCAAACCTTTTGAGAAAGTCAACTCTTGCCCAGAAAGTCAACATTTGACAGGAAAGTCAACTCAAGTCAGAAAAAGTCAACGTTAGCAGAAAGTCAACTCAATGAAAAAAGTTAACTTTAGCAGAAAGTCAACATTTGACAAGAAAGTCAACTCAAGTTAGAAGAAGTCAACTTTAGCAGAAAGTCAACATTTGATAGAAAGTCATCCTTAGTTAGAAGAGTTACTTATTTAGGTTGCAGCAGTTAGATTCACACACACGCGGAGGACGAGAGCATCTCATTCGTTGAGACGAGAAGGAGTCAAGACTTCGGAGCGAGAAGACCAAGAGAATCCGGAAGACGAGGTCTCAATTTATCAATAGTTGGCGGCATTAGCGGAATAGGCATGACAGGGCGTGAAGGGACGAGCGATCGCATGGAGATCGACCTGAGGGAGTCAGGGCGTTCAGGAGCCGAGGAGGTCGAGGCCTAGTGGGTAGTGCCGTAGGGACAGGTAAAGGTGAGTGTTAGGGGGCAAATCTAAACCCTTGTATTTGAACATTGTCCTTCACCCATTGGAGGGGTGAGAGGATTAGGTTTCATTTGGTGAGGATTGAGGCTCTGAGTCTATAGTACTTGGGACTGGATTAAGGGACATTAGATCCCCCAATCAGTATAATAATAGTCGGTGCATCGAGAGGACAAGAAGGGAGTGATTAACTAACGAATCATAGCGAACAGAAAAATAATAGAGACTAAAATTCAAAATTAACATTTAACCTAATTCACCCTCCCCTTTTAGGTTAAATCACCACCCTATCGGGAGTTTCAATATCCCCTAATTTTCTCTTGTGCTTGAGTATATGAGGCCTTGTTCTTGGCCAAAAATATTTCTTTTACCCAGTTTATGTTAGTTTTGCATGAGTTGCCCTTGAAATGCATGAGCAGTTCATACTTCAACCCCTACACTCATCTTGAATAATCATTATTTATAGCCCTAGCTTCGGAGAAATAGGAAAATCTTCATGACACCGTCATGTTTGGTGATTGACTCCATGTATTAAAGGTGAATTAAGCGTTAGATTATGAGTATGAAGATGATTTTTAGCTTTTTTTTATGATTTTCCATGATTCTCTCTCTTATAATTGTGACACTCTTTCTTCAATATCTCCTTCATTTCAATTTTTATTGATGACCGGTTTGAATCATTGGATTCCTCCCTTCTATGTCTTTCTATCTATTTCATTGTCTTTATTTCTCATCTATTTTCGTCCTCTAATTTGACTAAATACTACTACTTTTTTGTCGCTCATCAGCATTAATCTAATTCCCTATAGATTCAACCCATATTCACCTCTTTACTTGCTTTCAATCACCTTTAGAGTGGATTTGGTTTTATCTTTGATGTATACATGTGTGACTTAATAAGTGCTTGAAAAACAATGCATAGAAACATTCGTCAAGAGAGCATACACTCAAACATCTCAATGGATTGGGAGGTTCGTCTGATTTGATCAAATTAGAAGAAATACCTCAACAATACCTTATTCCCCATTATACTATGTCATTTGTGATTATAACTTTCAATGGGTGAGTTTAGAATATGTTTTGACACTTATCCACGTGTTTTCAACAACCACCACGATCCATCTCTTCATAGAGCTGGAGATGTGTCCATGACCGTCACTCTGTACAAAGGAGAGTACATGCTCATGTTGGAGCCACATGGTCAGAAACCTAAATAAGGGCCTTAGAGTGGAAGTCCTTGACAAGGTAGGATAAGCAGAGGTGAAAGATCTAATTGGTAAGACTTGAGCATTGTGACATATATCAGGTATTGTAGGAGAGCATTGCCATGCTGTGAGCACAAGGTACCCTCCAACTCTATGCTCACAGTTGAAGTCCTTGGCTAGAAACCAAGTGGCATAAACTAAGGCAAGATAGTCTACAGTGTATTGGGCAAGTCTTCCCAAAGAGTTTCCCTCTCTTCATGCTTATATAAAACATAATTAATTGAGAAAGTAAACTCTGAGAGCATACCTCAACTTGTCATCGCAATATGGTGAGATCCCCCCAAGAGCAAGTTGAGGGTATAAGCTCTTATCCAAAAGAGCCAAATATGGTTAGTCATATGCATAAAAATATGGTTGTTGAATGTGAAAATTCAAAGTATCAAAGAATTTACTCAACTCATCAACTTCAGATTTAAATTTAGAATAGTGGTGAGTTGAGGTCAAATCCACAGGAAGGAAGGTTAAAAGATTGAAATCAATAGATATTTTTTGGTTTTTTTAGATTTAGAAATCAGAAATGATCTATGAAAGGAAGAAGATGTAAATGGGAATGAAATGAATCGATCAAATACTTCCAAACTCCTTTCGAAGATTAGAAATCCTTGATCAATGGAGGGAAAGTGATTTTTAGGATTTATAAATATGAAAATGTGAATGAGAAGATGAGAAAATAGAAAAGATGGATAGAAAATGATCATAATCTAAGGATTCATGATGAAAACACATCTAGCAATGATCTGTAATCAAAACATACTTTCAAGAGCCCGTACATTTTGCTCAGACTTGATGCCTTGCATCCAACAAGAAGAATGAAAAAGAGAAGAAACTCACTAAAAAAATGATATTCCATGCATGAAGAATGATAAATCCTTGCCTTCTTTCATTCTGGCTAGCCAAAGCTAGAGACAAACAAAGAAACATTAAGAACCCTATTTTTTTCATCTCAGAACTTAAATCAGCCCCACCAAATTTTTAGAACTTTAAATCTCGATTATGCCCACAAAATTTCAGCCCCTAACTCCATTAAAATTGTTGGATATCAAGCTTTTAATTTTAATGAATATAGACCATTGACATCAAATCTCTCGCCTTAAATTGCATTGGTCAATACACTCTGGTCAACCCACACTGGTCAAACTTCACTGAAACATAGAAATATTACATTAAATGCCCCTCAGCTCTCTCTCCTCTCCACTCGCTTCCCTTCTCTCAACCCTCTCAACTCTCTCTCATGATAAAGAGGAGCACATACGTTAGAGAGGGAGAGTGGAGAGATGGATGAGAGGTATAACCAAAGCAGCAGTAAAAAAAAGCGAAAGCGAAAAATGATGGGATTTGAGGTTGATAACTTTCCAAAATTTTGATCAAAACATCAAATGCAATTGAAAACATTGAATCGAACATTCAAAATACCAAGCCACCAAGAACAAATGATCCTATCATCTAGTATGAATGAGAAAACATACTTACAAGGTTTCCTTGAAGGAGTTCC